>VXBB01012323.1:36130-133755 GCA_013399915.1 Illadopsis cleaveri
GGGAAATACAGGTTGGATATTAGGAAGAAGTTTTTCACTGAAAGAGTGATTAAGTACTGGAATAGTCTGCCTGGGGAGGTGATGGAGTCACCATCCCTGGATGTGTTTAAAAAGAGACTGGATGTGGCACTTGATACCATGATCTAGTTGAGGTGTTAGGGCTGGGTTGGACTCGATGATCTTGAAGATCTCTTCCAACCTACACATTCTGTGATTCTGTGATTCTGTGACTCTGTGACTCTGTGAAAAGAATGGTGAAACCAACCTTTCATTGCATAGTCTAAAAAAAAGAAATTCCTTTCTCCAAAACAAATTGATAAAGCAGCCCTCTAGAAACTGCATTGGTGAAAACTAGAAGAGCATATCTATTTTTTTCCAAAGAAAAGTATTTATTTTGTTTATCATTTATATATGCCTTCAGTTACGGTTTCATTCACATACCATATTATAATTTTACAATATTTAATAAAATAAGGGAAATAACTAAGGGTTGGGGTTCTTTTTCTGTCCAGCTTTATTATTGTAGCACTAGAGAGTAACACAATGGATTTTAAGGTGCTTTTAACACACCCGTAAGGTCAGAGGAAGTTGCAGATTTGAGAATACCTGAAATCTAAACATCTCTAATTTTGCCAGTTTAAGCACAGCATATGATTTATTTTAAAAGACATTAGGAATGTTAATTCTACAGCATGTTATTGGCTTACTTTCTAAGAACTGTAATCCTTCTTAGGTTTCTTCTAAGCATAAGGGTGTTCAATCTTCTAGGCATAAGGTTTTCAATTTTGAGAATTTATGAAATTTAATGTTATACTGAGGTGTTAATTTTGAGAGGGATTGAAAGCTACATTTTTCATCTTTCATTTTATTGATTCTATTCTTTGGCCCATAGTCAAACTTGCAAACTTACGTCTTCGTTGGTATTTTTACAGTAGAGCCTGATTTGATTTGTGAAACTGAATTTCTGTGTCTCTGTTGAACAGAAGTTAGTCTTATTTTTGAAAACTCATCAGTAGCCACAAATTTCTCATAATGCTTCATAGACACCAGATTCCCCTTCCTTGGACACTGCAAAGAATTGTCCTTAAACACTGTGTTTGGTGTTGCAGTTTATCTACCTCATTGAAGAATAGTCGTAATCGTATGTGTAAACATAACCTTATCCCCACAGTAACCTTCATCACTGCCTAACACTCACACAATTTGGTCTTTGGGGAATTCTGAGCATCAGCACTTAAAGTTTTCTCTATTTGAACTCTTTTCCTGTCTAGTGTAGGAAAGAAAACTATGCATAGAAAAGAACAAAAATTACAGATACGATAAATTTATTTTCTCTTTCTTCTGGAAATCACACAGAAAACAGATAACAAGCACCTATTACACACACGATTTGAAAGAAAATGGATAAACCTTTCCTCTGTAACAATTTTTTCAAGGACTTAACTCTTTTATTTCACCCACCTCATTTCTATAAATCCATTTTTTTGTGTTGAATGCACTATATTGGATTGAGGATAATCTCATATTACGTTCATAGATTTTGACAGTTCATTAATAAAGTACATTTTTTGCTGTGGGAACTCAGATAGAATGCTTGGTTTTTTTGGTTTTTTTTTTTTTTTTTGGGTTTTGATATAACCTGATTCCTTGGGAAACTTATATTAGAGGACAAATAAGTATATAAATTGATAGCTAGTACTTTTTTTTTTTTTTTTCTTGGGGAAAAAGAACAAAACTGTTTCTTAATAAGGCTTCTTTAATTCTCAAGAGTAATAAAAGCTCTGTTGCCACTACAGGTAACTCTCAAGTTATTTGTGTCCAAGTTAGTAACTAACTATTGCAAAAAGCAATTTGGAAGCGAGAACTGGTTCTGTGATAAGGGAACTGGGTTAATTCTATTAAGTGAGAATAACTTCAAGAACTACAGAAAAAAATCAGATCTTCAAGTTCTGAGGCAGTCTGAGAAACCACTTGTACCAATAAAGGAACAGGTGATGAAAGGCTACAATATATTGATGTAGGCTTGTAGTGGTTTGAAAGCAAACCAAGTGAGAGGCTCCAAGTCAGAAATATAATTTAATAAGAAGAAAGAAAAAAAGTAAATAAAATAAGATAAATCTGATAATACAAGAACAAAACCCCCACCCACTGACAGAGAATACAACCTGAGCAGGGTGANTGCAAAAACTGACAGTAATAACCTAAAGAATTCTATTGGTTTATTTCTTTTATTCCCTGCCCTGCCATCTCTTACATAGGTTGTGGGGTTTTTTCCTGCTATGATAATTTTTGGCAAAAATTCTTTTTTTATTTAAACTTCTAAAGCTTTCAAGCCTGTTCTCTTAATACCTTTCTTATACTCTCAATTAATAAGATGGAATTTAAAATTCAGGTTGCATATCCAAAGACATATTCCGTAACATAGAATGCCATTCTTAGTATACAATTACTCAGAAGTGGGCCAATCACTAGCTGAGGACAGACTGGGAATTGGTCAGTGAATGGCGACAATTCTAAAGTACAACACTTATTTCTCTTAGATTTTAACTCCCTTTCGTCCTTTCCTCTTTATTACAATTTTTACAATTATTATCATTAGTAGTTGTAGCAATTTTATTACTATTACTACTATCACTAACAATGTCATTACTATTATTAACAATATAATAGCTATTGTTATTGTTACTATTATTTTTACTGTTATTATTCTAACTTTGTTTCAATTATTAGACTGTTCTTATCTCAGCTGACAAGTTTCATTTTCTTTTCTTTCCCGATTATCCTCTGCATCCCACTGGGGCAGATGGGAGGAGAAGTGAATAAGCAGCTGGATGGCTTTTAATTGCCAGAGGAGCAACTAAACCAAGTTCAACTTAACTGATAGTCACATCCTCTTCTTTAGAAGAACTTTCTTTATTACATAATCAAAGCTTTCTCATGAACCTTTTAGAAAGTTGCTGAGCTAGTAGAGAGCTTCTGCTGGGTGCTCAAAGGGTAAAAACATTTTATCCTTTGTTGTTTTAAGTATGTGAAAGTAATTATTGATAAACTAAATTCACCCCAGTGAGTGCTTATATAAAAAGAAATTGGTCAACAGAGACCTTTTAAAAATAATCTGCAAATGAAAACACTAATGTATTTGCTACTAGCAACAGGCCTCAGAGAGAATTTTTTTAACACCAGAAGTTTAATGAGTATCTTGTTCTAAGAAAGTGCTGTGGAGTGATTCCTTTAAATTAGCTTTATTATCAGTCAGAACACATTTGAAGAGGATTTAATTTGCAAGGTTTAACCATCAATCTTGGCTTAAATCTGTAATCTCTGGTGGGTTGGTCATTTCTCCAATAAAGATTTGCAGCACCAGCTGTTCAACCATTGCCAAAGCTCTGTAAATTGATTGATCTGTCCCAGTTCACACCCTCAGGAGATAGTTGGTCTGTTGGCCCCCATAATCCTGAATGACAGTGTGGATTAAAGCATGCTCAGCATCTGAATTAATTTGTATTTGTGAATGGAATGCATTCTCAAATTATGTTTTAAAATTTTAAATGAAATTATTTTTTAATTAGCCTTGTATACAACAAGTATAGTCTACAAACAAACATGTAATTAACACATCCATATGCAAAGAAGTTTATATACCTAACAGCACAGACTGGATACAAACCTACTTCACAGCCCTAAATTCAGCTGAACCCAGTGAAAGGAATCCTAGGGGGCAGGGAAATGAAAGAAATATCTAAGGAATGAAAGCTATTCTTAATCGCCAAGTGTTCATCATGATGAAATTGGAAAAATGCCCTACTCCATTTATTCTCTTGGATTTTTAATAATTGATTGCATAAAGTTACTTAGTAAATACTAGAATAATTTCTTAATCAACATTGAAATAAATCTACATATGTTTAAATATGGCATTAACATATTTACTGTCTCTTGTACTCCCTACCCATAAGAACACAATGGAAGGACACATTTTTACCTTAAATCCCTAAATTTATCAGTAATTGATAAGAGAGTGAAGATTTAAAATAATGGTCATGCCTTTTCCAACCTATTATCCATAAAGGTATGGAAAGATTAAGATAATGTGCAATAGACTGTCTAATCATTAACAAGTCAGCATGTTCCTACTGACACTGTTTGAAGGTTAAAGAAATTCAATATTATTTTCTGAGTCAATGTGTGTACACCCTATTTGTGTCTGGTCCCCAAAGAAGCAGATCATGAGTATATTTTAAAATGTGAGTTCAAACACTTGAGTTCAAATCCTGTGCTCCTCCTTCAAAAAAGCTTTCTTGAGGTCAATGGAAGTTCTTATCTTAATAAATGAGGAATAAAATGGCTCCTGATGAAAAGAAGTACGAAAAGTAGTATGAGATTCAATAATATCACCAAAAGCAGTCATTTATTTTAGTCTTGTTACTAAACAGGTTAGGGTTTCGTTCTGTTTCTTTGTTTTGTTTTTCATACTATCTCTTTAAAATTGGGTCTTCATGAAGGGGAAACATTATATTTTTTGGTTGAAAAATTTCAGATTTAAAAATGTTGCCATTTCTTGGTTTACAAGGAAATACATTTTGCTCAGAAGTTTTTAGGACAGCCAAGACTTTTTGCTTTCAGGTTAATTTCTTCTGGGAAAATGTGGCAATAAGCAGATGATTTATGACTTGGTTTCACACAACTGGGCATCCCAGCATGCACTGGAAATAGAGCAAATGAAAGAATAAAAATATTTACAATTAAGACCTCTACAGATCCATTATTGGTGATATCATTTACCATTACAAAAATTCAATCCTCAAAGTCCAAGAAAAACTGTTGAATAACTTGGAAACCCTGAACTACATAAAAGAATAATGCATTTTCTTACTATTTAACCTTTTTCTTCCCAATAAGCAATGTATTTAGTTAAGAATCCTACATTCCTAACTAAAAAAGCCTAAAAATTTTATTGAGTGAAGGACATTTTACATTCCTAAAGGTTTTATTTAAAGTCATCATCAAAGTTAGTAAAATGATTGGAATTATTTCCCATAGTTATAATCTTTGTGTTAAGTGTCATCTACACTAGAGAATTTTACCAATCAACTGTGCTAAAGACCACCACGATTTTTGAGAATGCTTTCTTATAAGAGGATTGCCCTGAATTTTGTTCCAGATCATCTTTCTTAAATAGAATTTCCAGTTTCAGAAAAAGTTCTTTTTGTAACATAGTCTTTTATGTGTTCTTTTTTTCTCTTTTAATGATTGTTTATATTGAAAAATAGCAACAGTATTTTTTCAATCTCTCTGGAATAAAAATTTACATGATATATACTTTTTTGTTTCTAAAAAAAGTATAAACCCCCAAAACTTTTCAAAGAGCAAACCATTCAACATAGCAGAAATAAAGGAAGAACATGCTAGGGAAAACATAGAATATTCAACTATTAGAATACGTAAAGTTACCTTTTACCTAATTCCTCCTTTAATTTTCCATAATGTATAATTATTTTTTCTAAAGCTATGCTTCTTCTATATCTGCCTCATACTACATACATTACATTTTTACACGTAGATATG
The DNA here is from genome assembly GCA_013399915.1 of Illadopsis cleaveri. Classification (NCBI taxonomy): domain Eukaryota; kingdom Metazoa; phylum Chordata; class Aves; order Passeriformes; family Timaliidae; genus Illadopsis; species Illadopsis cleaveri. The sequence goes on from VXBB01012323.1 coordinate 41,696, forward strand.
GCCTTCCTGAATTGGTTAATTTAATCTTCTTAACTCTACCTGATTTTCTTGTATAAACTTCTGGAATTTTGAGATTTAAGGACTCAAAATCAAGCTTCTAAAGTTTACTTTTTAGGCAATTATTTGCAGCTGGTTTTATATTCATGGAGTTTGATTTACTTTGTATGTGACTAGTTTGACCAGCTGAACATTTTTTCATATTAAATCAAAGCCATAGATGTTAATTTTTTTACATATTCAAGCACACACATACATACACAGATACATACATTATAAATAAAAAAGTAAAGAATCAGCAGCTAAAGAAAAAAAATCTTATGGCCTTTTTTAAAGTTATTTTAAACATTTGTCCAAGTATGTACTAAATAAAAAATTAAGATAGCAATTATATTCAGCAGATTTCTTTTCATCACCTAGGAAATATATATATATATATATAACACTCAGCTGAGATGATAAAAAATGGGGTAAAATGCTAAGAACACTTCATCGCACACAGGTACATTCCATTGTTACTGGCGTAACAATTGCAGGGACATAAAAATCTTCCCTCTTTTTAGGAAATTAAAATATTGAAAAGTGAAGTTCTAGCCAAAAATCTTTGAAAGACAAACTGGAGAGCAGCTTAGAGGTCCTCTCATATTTCTGCTGTCCTGTAAAATATTTGTGCCATCCCCATGTATATTGTAAATGCATATCAGAGATCTCTGAGGGAAAACATTTTCATTTCCCTTTCTTTTTATAGTAAAGCTTCTCATTTCCCATTCCTTATAGGAATAAATCCTTGAAACAGCAGATACTGCCTTAATCTATTATGCTTGTTTTCATGCAGAGGGGAAAAGGAGTATCAAGAGGGTAAAGGAATAACTTTAATTAAGGCAGATGTTTTTTCAAAGTTGACTAAACAGAAAATTTTGTCTTGAAGAAACTTAACTGTTAAAAAGTAGATTCATAGTCTCACATTCTTAGGTAAAAAATATATTCAATCATATGAGTTATTTAAATAGACCTAAGTGTGACCTGAAATTGGTGATTGTACTGTCAAAATATATCTCTCATTCAAAGATTGCTTTTGAAACAGGAGTTTCATTAGGCATCCTTTTTACTACGATTATAGTTTCTTCAGTTTTGTAACATGGACATGAGCTTAAGATCAATGCCCATGCTAAGAAAAAAAATCTTATAACTAGAGCTGAGCTGTTGGGTTGAAATGGCTGCTGATCACACTTGCAAATTGATACACAAGACATCTGAATTAATATCTGTATGTCAGGTATATAAATAATGTTTATTTTATGAAACACTTCATCCTGAAAGTAAATATGTGGCTAGGGTTTGAGGTCAATGTTTTTGCTTTAAAATGAATATGCAAATGTATTCAGAAATCCATTTCAAGTATGAAAAGAAACTGACCTTTAAAACTATGGTTGCACATATTTAATTGCAAGATTACACTTTATTTATGATAGCATATGCAATTGTTGCAACAGTATTTCAAAAAGCAGGTACTTCACTTGGGTGCTTCAGAATCTCTAAATATATCCAAATTTTCTTAGAAAGAATTGCCTTAAATTCCTTCCCACATGAATTAATTGCTTCTAAGGAAAGCAAGGTCCTTTTTACATATTTTCAAAATTGCTGGTTTTAAAAGAAATAATTATGGTGGTATACCCAACATCAGGTATTTTCAAGTAGAAAACCACCATGATTTCACTTTTCTAAACAACACTGCATTCTTTCTGTCATGGCAAAAGATTTGATTTTCACCCTGGAAAAATAGACTTCCTAAATATGTAGTAATCCTATTTTCACTGCAGTGAGGAAAGGATAGATGATGCGAGTATCAATTTCTGATCCACACTTTCAAGTCCTCTCCTGTCTTTGTAATAGACAAGTCTTTTCCTGTGTAAGTTAGATGCTTCATGTTTTAGAGACTATTCATCTGGTGTGAAATAGGGAACAATACTACAGATATGTGTAAGGCTGTAAAATTGCACCTGTAAGTGAAGAATGGTAGGAGATAGGAAAGAGACAAGGAAATGGCACTCAAAGAAGAAAAGATCTGCCAAAGTTAATTAATGATTAAGTGAACAGCAAATGCAGGCATCAGTACCTTTAAAGAAAATGAGCACCGGAAGAACACAGAAACATTACCCAGACATTCAAAAATGTAATAAAGGCAGACCTCTGCTGAACCTGGAAATGAAGAAATCTAAAACATTGCTTCTGCATTTACAGCTGAAGCAAAGCTAACGCTGAAGTAAATTCTATTCTCACACAAAAAAAAAGCAGGACTCTTGAAAATGGACTCAGAAAATGGTGAGGCAGTCAGTGCTGCCTCAGTTTTTGTCTTTAGTGGAAATGTTGCTTTTGAAATGTTTTAGGTTCACATTGCCTAGTGGCAGAGTCTAAAGGATTACAGTACTCATCATGAGACAGGAATTCAGGGATAATGCAGCAAACTGGATACACACAGGTCAATGGGAGTAGATAGCAAGAGCACCAAGGGAACCAAGCAATTTCTACTACACTACTCCCTGTCATCTCTGAGAGATCATGGTAGACTTTCCCAAAAGCAAGAAAAGAAATGTTATGCTCATTTTCCAGAGATAGCAAGAAAATAACTTTTGCTTAGACTTTTTAAAACTGATGTCTCATAGCTTTGGTAGGAGAAAATTTGGAAATAGTGACACAACATGCTTGCAACTAGAACAAGAAAAAAGTTTATTACATAATTACTTCTAGACATACACAGATTACTTAGCTACTACGACAATGTTTTCCTCTATTAACTGAAACCTAAACTCATCAGTTTGGGTATGTCACACATTAGTGAACTCAGAGCTCTCTTACCTGCTCTTTAAGCTGAAAAATAATTGAACTCTGAAACAAAATGCTGTTTCACTGTGGCTCAAGTTATTTTTTTTCCTGTTAGTTCCAAGATACTCCTTAGAGAAACACTAAAAAGTGTAAAAGCTTTACTATAATCTCACAGTTTGGGCTTTTTTCTGATGAATCATAAATTTGCAGTTGATACCCAAACCATTCAACTGGAACAGCAAGAAGGGCAAAAATAAGAGCTTCTAGAAGCATGTAAGTAGCAAAAGGTAGACTGGGAAAATGTGAGCCTGCTGCTAAACAGGGTAGAGGCCTTAGCAACACAGGACAAACAAAAGGATCAGGTGTTGAATTCCGTCTTTGCATCTTTGCCCCTAACTTTGCCAGTCATACTAGGAAAACATAGTTTTGGTGGAAGAGGATCAGGTCAGGAAATACTCAAGCTGAGAAATCTTATATAAGTGTGGGTCTTGATGAGAAGCAACCACAAGCACCAAGGGAAATGGGTGATGGTTTTGCAAGGCCACACTCCATTAACCCTAGATTGGCCATGGCCACTGAGGTATGCCTGAGGACTAAAGAAAAGCAAAAGATACTCCTGGCTTCAAGAAGGGCAAGAAAGAGGATGCAGGAAACTACAGTTCTATCAGCCTCACCTCAATACCTGGGAAGGTGACAAAGCAGCTAATTCTGGAAATAATTTCCAGGCACATGAAAAACAAGAAGGTGATGAGGAGTAGTTGACATGCACTTATGAAGATGAAGACTTGCTTGACCAACCTGATAAACTTCAATGATTGGATTATTGGCTTGGTAGACAAGGAAAAAACAGTGGATATTTTCTACCTGGACTTCAGGAAGGCTTTTAAGACTGTGTTAAAACACTGCCCTGAATGTCAGAAATTAATATGACAGAGTGACATTTTATTGTGAAATTTATTTACTTTTCTAATATTCAGGACTTTTTTTCTGATTTTTTTTAATACCTATAATATTTCTGAAATTTCTGACATTTATGACAGCGAATGATTCAAGAGGTAAATTGCAATAAAGTTTTGATGACAGCTCATTTAGATATAGTGTTATTTATTTATTTTTAAATCTGATATTATTTATTTATTTCTTTTTAATCACTGTCAATTAGGGGGGAAAAGAATTTCATTATATATCATATAATGACTGCCAGTCTTAATTTTTTTCAAGAAAAGTCACTTAACTGTGAAAATATATTTCTTATTCTTTTGAATCAAAGAATTTTCCAAAACATGAAAACAGTGTGAAAATTTGAAACTTAACAAAATCTGAGCATGTATTCCTTTAATTAAAACAAAAAAGGCAGTTTTCAAAGTTTCTTTATCCTCCTTTATTTTTTTTCTTCCAAGGGCAGATGTACCTGTATGACTGATCAAGATAGTCAACAGTTAACCGATCAGCCTGAAAAATAAACAATTTTTGCCTTCTTTCCTGAATTAGTTTTCAAACGGTTCCCTCATCTAATGCTACGTATGACATGGCAGAGCACGATTAGGGATTGAAATAGGAATTGAATTCCATTGAAATGGAAAATAAGAATAAGAGATGTTCAAAACAGCTGAAGCCATAATTTCACTGTTGCAGAATAACCTGGAGAAGACAGCAGAGACAGCACCATGCACTATTGCCTCAACTAGAACAAAGTGTAGAAAAAACATCTGTGTAGAGAATCTGGTCCAATAATAAGTAGAGACCTTTGATATTTAATCCAGAATTTTACTCTACAGAGATCAAAAATCTTTAGGTTTTGCTTATGCAACATGTGCATTTCCTTATGCAGTGTTACATATGATGGCTTATTTTGGTGAAGCGCTCAGTATTTCCTATCAGGTGAAAAAAGTTATTTTCCCAGTGAAATCAGGGATGCAAGGAGGCTACATACTCTCACACTCAGATTTACTGCAATAATTATCTTTTACCTAAACATTCATGAATGTGCACACACACACATAGACCCAGGAGTATAAACACAAAACATCTGGAAATTTTTCATAATATTCTACTCTGAAATTGTATTGAGCAATGAATTTACAGAATACCAGTGTACCCCACTGAGGTCCATTAATTGTGTTTTTAATAGGATTTAAAAAAAAAATACTGTGTAAGATATGTAATTGTGGTGACTATGACTATCAAGGTCATATAGGTTCTACATATTGTAAAATCCTGTTTGTCATAGTTCATGATACAAGGCATTAATTAAGCTTCCCAGGGTTCTCAGCCTGTACAATATGCCATCAAAGTAAATAGAACACAGATATTTAATTTTTTTCTTTAAATTACTATTGCTCTTAATTGCAAGCTAGCAATAGAGATTTTTTTTCTGGCTGGCTACTGTATAATATTGATGCAAAATATATCACTATTTTATCTATCAATTTGCATTATGCAGTACATGAGTTATAAAATGCAGATGCATCATTTAGAATTACACACTAAGGAAGTTCTAGTGACTTTAAAATAACCATAGGAAAGATGAATGAATAATTTTCAAAAATATCCTTTCTGAGTCTAAATCTTTTCAAAATCCTAGGGCCTCATCAAATAAGTATAAACAATTCAGATGAAACGTATTTTATAAAAGGATGCAAATGAAAACAAAAGATGACAGAAAAAAAAAAAGATGGGAAAAGCACTTCAAGTCTATGTATGCTTTATAAAATAGTAAAACGACAATACAACAATATTGACATAGAATCGCAGAATCATTAAGGTTGGAAGAGTGCTCCAAGATCATTGAGCCCAACTGTTAACCTGACACCACTGTGTTTACTGCTGAACCATATCCCTGCATCCCACATCCACACACCTTCAGAACACTTCCCCACATGCAGCCACCTCTACTGTCAGAAGCCAAATTGTCACTACGGCAAATAGTGACACTTTTTAACTTTAGAAGATGATCCACATTTATCTCTGTTTACTCAGTGAACCAGCAAATATTGGCTCTCACACCAGCTTTTCAGTAACTAGCATTTGGTAAATATAAATAACTGAGCTGTATCGATTTTAATGTTATTTCTAACACAGAAATCGCCCATTTGAGGACGATGTATAAAAATTATGCAGAGAAAAAATTTGCAAAGCATACCAATCTATGTTTCTGGACTCAGAAAAAAAGTAGATGCATTAATATGAAAGATTTAAGTATATCTACGTGTGTTGTCGATTAACATTATGTAGAAGAAGAGCCCTGTGACACACATAAATTAGTATTTTGCAGGGGCATATGAGCAGGTTGACCACTAAGAAGGCAAAGGAGCTGTACAAGGCGGGCATCCATGTTACACAAAGTTGAAACACCAACAAGAGAAATGCAATGAATGCAAATACATATTCTGACTAATAAAACAGAAGTACTGCAAACTGAAGGAAAACAGTATCAAAATGCAATTTTAAGGTCCTTCTTTTGAGAGAGAAAGTAATAGCATTAAATCATCAAGCATGAAGAAGAAAGATGGAAATATTGTGGGATGTATAGCTACTTAAAAGTTTGGTAAAGATTATCTTAAAAATTTAAAACTGGCCTGATCACTATTTAAACAGTTCTATTACAACAATCTTTAAGATATCATTTATTCACAAAAGTTGAAAACAGCAATAAATTACCTTAGTAGTAACAACTTAATGAAATTATTAAGCAGTTGCTGTGGGGTCGCATGATTTTGTTTAAAGGTTTTCATTGTAAGTTTGATCCAGTTCTATGTACCTAAGATGGCCTCCNGGTGTTCGGCAGAGCCAAGACCCCACACTTTGGTTCTGTGGAGGCGTGTCGGGGCTGACCGGGCTGACCAGTCGGACACGCACTTCAACAATTACTCCTAAAATTAACAGAAGAAAACCAAAAAAAAACACCACCTAACAAGTAAATGTCATTTTGAATTTTACATTTATCTGCATATTTACTGAATGTAGCTAATCTCTGAATCACATTACTTCTTAGTCTGAATTATACCAGATTTCCAATGAGTAAAGGACATAAGCTGTTCTTACCAGTTCTTTAAAACTCTTGCACAGTGTACTAATTTTTATTTATTTTTTAGTACTTCAGTTAAAGCATACAAAATGCCAAACGCTCTCCAGATGTATCCTCAGAAGCAAAACAAGTCTGGCATTGCAGCAGTCAGTGTAACCAGCTGGATTTAGACAGGAGATATAATTCTTGTGTTTGCAACTGACTTTAACTGATTGTTTACACCAGCTCTCATCTCACTTTGCTTCAAATATAACTTAATATCTTTGCTCTTATCTAACATCTTTATCATACGACACTACTGGCCTTGGTGCTGTTATGGACATCAGTAATACCAACACTCTCACAGGAGACCATGATAGTTGTTGCTCCTTCTTTCACTCATGTCTTTGGTGGTGTCAACAAACCTTATACATGGATTATATCTTAGCCTTGAAAATATGTGATACAATACAATAACATACTTGCTTATAATATGAGCTTCCTAACCTGGAATTTCTATGAGTTTAACATTATTCAGCCCATCCATAAGGTTGGCATAGTTTGAATACAAAGAACATGAACAGCACAAAGAAAAGCAGTGAAAAACATTACAAAATTTGCCAGGTACTCATTCATCTACCCATGACTAAGTTTTCGTAGTGAGATCCTATGAAGAATGTGAAATCCCACTATGAGATGTCAAGGGAGATAGAATAAGATTTTTGCATCATTCTTTTTCTCTGAAAATAGTCACAGTGTATGTGAAAGGATCCATAAAGTGTTGGTCTACCTCTAGCAAGTCACAGTACTTTCCCTAAAACATAGCACAGATACTAGTTTTCAGAATGTTTCTAAATAGCAATGCTGTAGAAATAAATTAATCCATTAAGTAAAGACAATAATAAGTTTGCAGTGGAGTTATCTTTCTCTTATACTCTTGTAACATTTCTTGGGAAATATTACAATTTCCTGGGACTAGACTAAGGTATGGTTTCAGAAAATTATTTTAGTTTCACCATCAGTACAGTATTTCCAAATTCCTCTAAATAAAGCTTTTCCAAAATACATACTTTCTTGTTCCAGGAGCAGCCATATTTTGTATACCATACTGACTGTGCATATTATTCTTTCAAGGGTCATATGTCATTGAAAAGATTGTCTCAGTAACTGGTAGCATGTTTTAACTGAACAGAAATGCTGAAGGGAAGGTAATCAGGTAAAACCTTTTATTTCTCTGATAAATTGATTGATTTTTTATAAAAGAAAAGCTACTTGCTTTGGAACATGCAAAGGAATCTCTTTCAACACAAATGGAAAACTCCTTTATGAAGTCCATTAACAGAATAAAATGAAATAAAGAATAACATAATATGTCTGCAAAAGGAAGAATTTAATTCAAATGTGCTTTTAGCCAAAAGCCATTTCATTAAAACAGGGCATAAAAACCCCCAAACAAACAAGTAAACAAAAAGCCCTCAGTTCTATCTCTTAGCAACTGGAGTGTTTTAATATGTGCTTGTGGGGAAAAAGTCTCTGGTTTCTAATTCTATGCTTAATGCATTTTCAAATATGCCACACAAAACATAACAATTTGAACACTATAAAATTAGAAACCACAAAACATACAATATTATAATTGTACCACATCTCACTTAACATATGGTTGTGAATTCTTTGGGGAAGATACTAGCTGAGAAGTCTAAACACTTGCCTTTAGGATAGACCACAAAAAAACCTCCTAACCCTCCTAGGATAAGGTATTTTAACTTGAACTAGTCTGATGAAAAGATGTCATGTTTTATGTCCACTTGTCAGTGTCCTGGTTTCTCTCAGATGCCTGATGGCATTGACTGCAGCATCATCTCCTGTGAGACAATCTCATTGGTTTCCTAGTCCAGCCTAACTTTGAACTATAAGTTTTCATCCCTCCTTGTGTTACTCAGTCAATACGTTGCTCTGGACTGTGAGTAAAGGTTGCCTGGTACTTTGAGATGATCCATCTACTTTTACACTTTTTTGTGCTGATGAGACAAAAAACTAATTAAACTTTACCCTTTATAGTACAAATCCAACACTTGGGTTTGGGGTTTTTTTTAGTTTTTCCTTTTAAGTGCACGAAAATATCTGTTTATTTAAACACTTGGAAATCTTTATGTTTTTTTACTTCATTTTCATTTCAGGTGAAATAAAAATTTTCAGATGATATGGAAGAATTGACGTAATCCATAAATGCTTCCGATTACTGTTTAAATAGTCTTTTAGTGACTAAAATGATCTAAAACTCCAAACCAAACCAAAAATAAACCAGCCAGTATTAAAAAATTATTTCAAGTTGTAATATTCAAATATTTATTAATTTTATGGTTGATATTTTGTGGTAACTCAGTCTTAAAAAGCTACAGTCCTGGTCTTTCAACCAAAAGAGCTCTCATGGACTCCCTTTATTCTAGATCAGTGATCAACCTGTGAGTCATGGCTACAATATTAATTTCTACAAGAGCTTACCTGCTTGTCTCTCCTTTGCTTGGGAAACTCACAGTAGTAAAACATTGAGTGGCTGTTGCTGTCATGGTGCTTCATCACTGTTTGATACTGCCAGCTCTTACATACTACAAATTACTAAATAAAGCAAACAAAGCTGTGAAGTAGGTGAACATGTTGAACTTTATATATAGTTGGTACCAAAGCAGTTCAGTGTTATAAGAGTGACAATTAGATATAAAATTATGTGCACTTAGGCAATTTGCTTAAATGGAAACTCTTAACACAGCAATTTGTGAACTAGACCATTATGGATGTCTTTTTGGTTTCAATTTTAGAAAATTATTTCAAAAAATGTATTGTGTTAGGAATGTTCTTAAGAAGATAATTATTGCAAAAATTCATTCAATTCATTCAATATAATTACATTAAGATGTGAGTGTATGAGAAATAATCTGTGTATGCCAAAAAAAAACCTTTCTGTGTATAAAATAGCTCAGAAATATTGGACAAATAAATGAAATTCAAATATTTCTTCCATAATTTTACCATCAGAGCTCAAAGAAACCACTTTTGTTCATATGAAATTAGCTGTGTAAGAAATCATCTGTAGGCCAAAATGTAATTTATTTAGAAAATAACATTGAGTGGAAGATAACAAAAGCTTTGAAAGGTCACATATATAATGCTTTAGTAATTCTTGTCAACGGTGGGCTTCACTATCATTTATCAATCCAGCAGTTTACCATTTTCTTTACCAACTCAATACAAAAGAAGTAGATATGTCTTAAAAAAAGCATGTAGAACTATTTTGAAGAGCAGAAATATTTCATTTTGTAAGGATATTTTAATGAAAAATAAGTACCCTTTCTGGCAACTTGCTACTGACTCTTCATTATTGCTATAAATTGAAATTTAACAAAGTAATCAAAAGACTGATTTTTTAAAAGAAAATATTTTATGAGAGCAGAAGGAATTAAGATAATGAGGGAATTGCAAATTCGTCTATTTTTGGAGAGAGTTGTAATGTTCTAATAAGTATAGAAATCATGCAAATACTGCTTTACGCAAACATATGACTACCAATGAATCCTTGCTTATTCGACGACAAATCACTTATTCTATAAGTGAAACAAAAGCTGCATCAACACAAAATAAATACGGTTATTTGATTTTCTTTAGAAAAACTCTACAGAGTCCTAAATTGAAAACAAAACAAAATTGAACAAAATTAAACAAAATTTAGCAATTGAACTTTGTGGGAATACCCTCTCTCCTATTGGAGATGAGTAAACACTACAAATGCACTGCTTTCAAACTGGGAGTTCTTTGTTTCATGTCCTTTGTATCCAGGCTACTAGGAGTTGCAGGTAAATGTGAAACAATCCCCCTTCAAATTTGTCTCCTTGAAAAAGCAGCTCTGCAGAAAACATGAAGGATTTGGAAACTGATGGAACTGATAAACGGGCTGTTCATGGCTTGGACAGGTCTACTCTTTGCTGGATAAAAACACTGGCTTGATGGCCAGGTCCACAGAGTGGTGGTGAATGCAGTTAAACCCAGTTGGTGGTGTTCCCCAGGGCTCAGTACTGGGGCCAGTTCTGCTCAAAATCATTATCAACAATTTGGATGAGAGGATGGGTGTATCATCAGTAAGTTCACAGTCACCAGGTTGGGTGGGACAGCTGTTGTAATGGAAGGTAGGAAGGTTCTGCAGAGGGATATGGACAGGCTGAATGGCTGGGCGGAGGAGAACTGCGTGAGGTTCAACAGGTCCTGCACTTGTGTCACAACAACACTTCATATCTCTACAGGCTCAAGCAAGGGTGGTTTGAGAGCGGGTCCGTGGAGACCTGTGGGCCTGCTAGGGGACTTCCTGGGGCTATGCCTTGGAAGAACGTCCCCTAGACTTTAATCGCTCCTATGGACCCCCTGTTTAACTGACAGGTTGTCAATCAACCCCAGTGCCACACCCCCATTGCCTCATTGGCTGTTACACCCCTGGTTGACCTAATATGGTCAGGTTTCTAGCAGTTTCCTGTTCTTTGTAACCCCATTGGCTTGAACCCCTGTCCGTTTACCCTCATGTCTCCCTACTGGTCAGTGTGCTCCTTTTTCCCACCCATACCGCTTGGTAATTGGTTGCTACCATTGGCTCCACCCCCTTGTGTCTCTATATAAGCTTGGACACCCTGTCATTGTCTTTGCCTCTGGAGTCGTGCGGTGCGTGGCTGCAATAAGCTCCACTGGAATTCTGCACAAAAGACTGTTTCCTCCCTCTGTCATCGGCAAATTACTTGTGGTACACATGTGCATGAGTGATTGCTCTGCGTCTGCCCAAACACCTTCCTCAGGGAGACACTTTTGGAAGGTTGAAGCGAGTCACCGCTGGCCCGCATTGCAACACTGCTCAGCAGAAAGGGTCATGGGGTGCTGTTTGACAACTAGCTGGATATGAGCCAGCAGGTTGCTCAGGTGGCCAGGAATGCCAATGGCGTCCTGGCCTGTGTCCGTGGTGAGGCCTCACCTCAAGTGTTGTGTCCAGTTCTCAGCCTCTTGCTTCTAAAAGGACATTGAGGGGCTGGAGTAAGTCCAGAGAAGTGCAAATGGTGAAGGGTCTGGAGCACAGGTCTTATGAGGAGCAGCTGCAGGAGCTGGGGTTACTTAATCAGGAGGAGGAGGCTCAGGGAGGAGGACCTCATTGCTCTCTACAACTACCTGAAAAGAGGTTGTAGCCAGGTGGGGGGCAGTCTCTTTTGACATCTCAAGTGACAGAACAAGAGGAAAAGGCCTTAAATTGCACCAGGTGAGGTTCAGATTAGATACTAGAAAGAAAAGTTCACACACAGAATGGTTAGGCATTGGAATAAGTTGCCAGGGAGCTGGTGGAGTCACCACCTCTTTAAGTGTTCAAGATTGTAGCACTTGGTGATATGATTTAAGAGTGTTTATGGTGGTGTTGGGTTGATGATGATCTTGAAGGTCTCTTGCTACCCTGATGATTCTGTGATTTGGTATGAGTATACATTGGTTAGATGCATAGAAAGGGTTGTAAGCACACCCTTACTCTTAGATTCAGATGACTGTGCCTTGACAGCAATAAGAAAAAACAATAGTTGAAAAAAAAACCCCTCCCAAACCACAAAGGTCAGGAAAATAGTATCAATCTCTTTTCTATCTCATGATTTTACAAAAATAACTTGTAACCATAGTTGTGGGCTGTCTGGACAATCTAATGCTACTGTGTGATCAGTGAATTTTGGAAGCACAACAAAGCATATCTGCACACAGACATTCAGCTGGAATATAAACAGGCTAAATTAATGTCTGGACAAAAAGAAAAACCCTTGATTGACTTTTGGGGGATTCTAGGGCTTTGGATGGGATATAATGCCATGAATTTGTGCAGCAGCCTCTTGCAAGAGTTTTTAACAGATCATCAGTAAGTTTGAGTGCCTCATATTTTTCTGTTTCAGTGTTCTTTGGGATTTAAATGGCAGTTGTTCTGGATATATAGGAGGGGAAACAAACCAAAAATCAAAGTAAGCAAAATAAGAGAAGAAGAACTCTACCCTCTCTGAAACAAAAGAAAACAAAACACACCTCACAACTGAGTTTCATCTTTTGTCTTTGGCCAGATCCCACAAAGGTATAAGGCTGTTCAAATCATCATGATCAAGGGAAAAAAAGTGTTCAAAACTTGTATTCTCCACAAAACAACATGAGAGAAAAATAACTCCTATCAAAACAACTACTGTAATAAATTTGCAAAAAGCAACAGAAAAAGAGGTTGTATTTTATAATAAAAAATTAAATGAGAATCTAAAACTTTCATCTAAGTTCTGCAACCTTCTGCCTTAACATGAATTTTCATCTACAACAAGTTCCAAATTCATTGTTTGATTTTATTTTGGGTCTTTTGTTTTTGTTTTCTTTTTGTTTTGTTTTTACACCCTTAGAGCCACTATAATCTTGCGTATAATATCAGTATTTTTTCCTTCCCTTTTAAGTATTTTCTTAGTAAATAGCAAGGGAAAATAATCTTAAATGTACAATTTTAAATTTTAAGTCAGTTTCATTAGACTCTTTCAAAGGCATGATTCATAGTTTCGGCATATTTGGGAATGTAATGCTTCTGAATTCTCCGTGATTACTTAGCACTATACTTTATACTATTATACTTAATTTTGTTTTTATTCAAGTCTTTGAGATAATCTCATTTTTCTTGGTTTACATTTCCTTTTGTATAAAACCTTCCAGATCTGTTTCACTAGAAGATTTTCTTAGTGCATCCCTTCTTTTTTTTTTTCTTTTGTGTGAAGAAGACTGATGATAACATTCAATGAAATTATTCCCATTTATTTCCAAAACTGCATGAATACCCCTTTCCATCTGTAAACCTACAAAAGTGGACCTTTTGCAATAATTTCTTCCCGAAAATCAATCTTATTAGTCTGGAGGAAATTAGATATTGACTAAAATGTAAAAACTGCTGCCTCCTTGAAAAGACATCACTGGCCTTGATATGTGTATGACGTATTATTTATTCTCTTCCCATGTTCAGTCAGATAACTCTTTCTTTTGGGTCTCAGAGACTGTTTACCATAAGGCAGTTTAACTAAAACTGTTTTGTTAAAATAGATTTTCTTTCTAAAGTATTGAATACTGAAAATATTATGCATTATTTAAATTTAATTTCTAATATTTTTCCACTAAATTTGTGAGTCCACTAATTCACTAATTTTTTTGTTTTGTTTTCCTTTTAAACTTAATTGTATTCTGGAAGATGCCACTTTGCAGAAGCACCATTTCTTCAATTAAGTTCTACAGTCACCTTTTTTTAAAATTTTATTATTTTCTCTTCTTCATGGCAATTTTGTTTGTGACAGCTATAATTATAGACACATTTGAATAAAATTGAAAAACTGGGGAAAAAAGTTACCTTTGTACTTTGTACTTCAGGGATTTGTATGAGACCTCCTTCCAACAGCCAACATAACACAAAGCAGTAATTTCTCTGTCTTTCTTCCCATCTGCTTTTAGTGAAATATTTATTAGGAACAAACATCTCTTTCAACACAAGCACAGAGATTCATGAAAAGTCTTGTTTTAGCCACCTGAATGCCAAAATTATGTTTTCCGTTCCAAATGATATAATATTAAGTAGAATTGCCTTTCCTGGATTTTCTGAGTTACTTTTTCAGGTTTATGAAGATGCCACAAATAAATGAGTAGTTTTATTTTGTTAACAATAAATAATTTCTTATTTTGCCAGAGAAAATATGACAGACCAAGACAAACCAAATTTTTTTTAAAAAAGCAATTCTGAGGGTCTCTATCTGCAGGTTAAAAAAAAAGAACAAAACCAAAACCCATCTGATCTTGTTATAGCCAATATAGTCACAATACTAAATTATTTCAGGTTATTATAGTAACTGATTTTAAATTTCTCACTGCTCTGATTTGCTAGCACTGCACTCAGTATGTCAACAACAATATACATGGTGGACAGTTAAATGATTCATAAAATCTAAGTATTTGTCTCCTTTTGAAAGTTCTATTTCTCTCCGAAAACAGAGAGTACCATATATGACAATGACTCTGCTCTCTCATGTGAGCAATCCTTTAAAATGAAATCCTTAATTAAAAAAAAAAAGGCTAAATTATACTAAAAAAAATTCTGGGTAAATTAATTTCTTCATTAAGAAAAAAACCCCTAACACATTTTCACCTAACTTTAAACAAACAAACAAACAAAAAGACTCAGGCTCTTATTTACTTCTTCCTTAAGTCAGCTGTAAATAAATGTTGACCATTTTATGGTCACTGAAATAAAACAGTTTTCAACCTTCTAATCATTGTTAAACTATAAATGCTATTCTCATATCATTGGGTTATCAAGCAACAAGCCACTAATACAGTGTAATATATAATTAATGTTCTGCTGTCAGACTAAATGGAAAAGGTTCATCCTGTTAATTTGCTGGTTCAAGAGTACTGTTAAACTACAGTGCTATCTATCATCAGGAATGTTTACTTTCCCCTGGCCAAATTTTCATTGATAGAATAAGCTAGGTGTTAATTTTTTCCGTTATAGTCTTGTGTTCTAATATTCAGAACAATACCTATGTTAGAGAGCAAGTTGAAAATCTTATATATAGTACAAGGTTCTCTTTTCCTTTCATATGCTTGTGATTATAATAGTAACAGAGAGAGGATATTCACAGCACCTATTTTAGTCTGTTGCCTAAATCAGAGTCTTAGTCTTCCTAAATTTCCTTGTCACAGTCATCGTGGTTAACACGAGCACTACCAAAACAAATAAATTAAGAAAAGAGATCAAAGCAAATATATGGAAAAATTAGGTTGAAAGGACACGCACTGTAAGCAACGGAGGCTATTGGCTAACAGCAACGGCTGCACAGGAAACTTGTGCTGGGTCACCAGCTAGGGCACTGGGAAAAGCAAGCTCAGGATAAGCAACCACTCATATAATCTACCTGCAGGCATTCCAGGACTTGGTTTAACTCTTTTAGAAGAGGAGAATTCTTCCTTTCTTCAGTAATCACGAGGTGTTTGCAAAAAATAGGACATTCTGTAAATATACCAAACACATAAAAAAATTGAGATCACGGTATTTTGGGGGGGTCAAAACAGCTGAAAATAATAAATCTAGAAGTTCAGTAAGACTTGCATAATAAGATTTTCATTGTTTTGTGGAAACCCTACTGGTTTCTTATAAAAAAATTTACAACTTTGTTAAAAAAAACCCAAAAACAACTGGCACAGTGTTTTTAGGGTGTTTTTTGTTAGCTTGGAAGCTGCTTCGCTAAGGATCAAATACTTCTGGTAACAACCACCTAGTAAGGGTAATGGATAATTCTGTAATAAATTATAGTGTATTTACTGATAATGCTGGTGGTCTTTAAGAGTGATATGTTGAGCACTATCCAAGAGATTCTATCAATGTCTAATTAGTTCATTGTTCTCTGTATTGCTTAGCACATTTTTGCAATATTATCCACAAAATTTCCCTACGTTATTCCGGAATTTATAATGATGTTCTTTGAGTAATGCTTACTAAAATTAAAATCCGGTGCATATGCATTTTCCCTATTTCCTTCTTTTCCCTTCATCTTGTTTATATTTTGAGGAGGGGAGGGGGCATGGGGAGAAGGAGAGTTTATGTGATGAAATCAATCAGGTGCATCATGTTTGGTTTCATTGTGTTGTGGTTTAATCCCATATGACTATGAAGACCCACATAGCTGCTCACTTATTCCCAAAACCCAGCAGGACAAAGGAAGTGAAATTTGGGGGTAAAAGTGAGAAAACTCACAGGTCAAGATAAGAACAGTTTAATAATTGCAATAAAATAAAATCTTTTAATGAGAAGGAAAGCAAATTTCTTAATAATATGTGGTCCTAACACTGCAAAACAGTGGAAAACATACGGCTACCCTATGAGATAGAGTAAGTTTAACTATGTTAGTGGTTAATTTTATTTCTTTTACACAAATATTGATTTATGCATAATGCAGAATAATGACCTTTTGCTAAACAAACTTGGGGCTCTTCTATTTTTCTCCAAAGTTTTTAAACAAATATTTGTGATATTGGTCATTCAGATTTGCTTATTTATGTGGTCTTGTCAGAGTAACTCTATATTTATTTTTGAGAACTGAGTGTTTGCTAGGAAATGTAGATATTTCTCCAATAAATATAGTTATTTGAAACACATTTCACACAATAAGCATTGCTACTTAGGTTGCTTTAAGTTTGGGTTTTTTCCCACCTCAGATAAGACAGATGTCAAAGGAGTTTTGTCTGTTTAACTGTTACCATTTAATCCTAAAATAAACGTCTGTAATCATCAAGAGATACTTCAAAGCGATACAGACTTCTTAACCAAAAAACCTTAAAATTAACTGCCCCAATGTGATTTAGTGAAGTAGCGACACCAGAAGTTGATATCTGAAGGTCCACCCAATTCTATATACCACTACTGGTATATTACATAAACCATCAAAAGTTCTAGGGAAAACAAACTTTTTTGGAGCTCAGACTCAGTCTGATCTTAAGACTAAAAATACATGTTTTGATATTATAAAAGTATTTTCTCAGTGTTAAGTCAATCTAAAAATTCATAGTACACTTTTGACAGTGGCCAATAGCTGATTTCTAGAGAAAGAGGGATGAGTAAGAACAGCATAGAATAGCCTAAAGATATCAGCAAGCTTTAATTCCTTCCGGGTTTTTAGCATTAATGTAGAATTTATCCCTCCAAATTCAAATAATTAATATTTTGATTTTATATAGTCCTTTCTTATAAATATGGAGGACAATTTTCATGTGACTGATTTTTTTCTGTCTTTTTAAAGGCTGAAATTTTGCTTTATTATTTGCTTTATGTGCCTTAATCAGAAGGACACATTTGTTAAAAATATGCTTCTGTTTCAGTTTGCTCACTTTGACCTTGACTACACTTTGAAAAAGTACTGTCTCTAGTCCAACAACTGTGTATCTGCCCATAATTCATGAAAGGACATAGTGAGCTCAAGCATAGACATGGTCCAGAAAGTTTCATGACAAAATGATAAAATACTGCTCAGTTCAGTAGTTATAGTTGTGAGGACTCAGATTATCACTGCTGCAGTTATCTGGAATGAGCTTGTCTTCTCTTGAAATGTGATACTAGGAATTGTATATGTGGTATTTACATTTTTCTTGTTACAGAAAAAATGTAATCCCCTTGCAATCATTAATGTTCCTCAAAATACCCAGAAAAGGTTGGGAAATATTGTTGTATTGAACAGATAGAAAAGCTTGCATGCAGAAAAAAAAATCTCTTAGGCATATTTAGGTACGTAAAAAATGTAAAATAGGACAAAGTGGTCTATAACAGCACAATGTCAAGTCTGGCAAGGTTTGGAATGTTAGCAGGGGTAAGGCAAGTACAATAAACTGAGAGTTCATAAGCTTGAAGTGCCTTTTTGGTTAGAGGAAACCGAACTACTGTTTGAGCGAGTGAGTGAGTGAGTTGGTTAGTGAGTTTGTTTGTTTGTTTGTTTGTTTGTTTGTTTGTTTGAAGAAGACCACAAACAGGAGAGGAGGAGAGCGCTTATATTCACTTTTTCTATGGTCACATGAGTCAGCAACTCTGGCCTTCCTTTTCAGTTGAGCCTTGTTAAACTGCAGGAACATATTCTAGCTACTAGATTACTGTGCCAGAGAGTGCAAGGCAGAACTGTGATCTGTACACTAATCCAGACTTTGTATGGAACCTTGGATAAAAGCAGAAATTATTTCAAAATGACAAGCCATGTTTTGACTCTTCTGACAAAGTAATCAAAATATTGAGTTTCATAGATGCTTGTTGTCCTGGTTCTCCCTGTAAAACACCCTAGCTGAAAAGCAGCCTAGTCATTTCAATGGGAAATGAGAGCACCCCTCAATGCACTCTTCTGCCAAAGTAGCAGCAGTATCTCCTGGGCCTTCACTGCATCAAGACAAGTGCAAACTTAAAATACCTTCTGACTCTTAGTACCTAAATGCGTTTGAATAACCCTCTGGGCCTCAGATGCCTATCTTGTACTTCAGATACCTAAGTGCATTTTTGGATCTCACTCCTACTATTTATTGATTTCAACAGTACTTAAATGCTCTGGTGCTTTTGAAATTCTATTCATCTTCTATCTGTATTTTTAGAGAGCTATTGCTTTTAAAACCCATCACACAGCAAAAAAATCTGAACCTGGATTAGCTGAATCACAGGATGGACAATCTAATCAATGATATGGACTTCCTCACTAATCATGCATCTTCTAATGTACATACAGTTAAATAATAAAAAATCTATTCCAATAGCCTGAGTAAGTCCATATACTTAATTTAAAAAGTCCAGTGAACCAAAATGTCAGTTGATGAAAATAACTATTTTGCACTATATATCCTATTTTTATTTCCAGATATTTTAATTTCTTTTTGTTGTATACAATTTTTCTTTTTATATTTTTTTTCCCAATGGAACAATTAGCCTTAATTTAGAATTTATGGAAATACAGCCACTGTCTATTCACTCAGTTTTATGTTAGCACAAAGACACTGATCCTTTCAGAAAAAACGTCTTTAAAAAATTCAATTAATCTATATTAGGGTAAAAACCTTTTATGATTAAAAAATATTTTTCACTGTAGAGGTATTAGTAGCAACAGCAACAACACATTTTATACATGTTGTATAAAACAACATTTTATACAACATGTATAAAATACCTTTCTTTTTCTTTGTCAAACAAAAGGGTATTTTATGCATGTTGTGGTAACAGATGAAGTATCCATCTTTTATTTAAGATGGCTATTTTGCCCAGAAAAAAAATCCCAACACGCTCAGAAATCCCATACAACCTTCCTATAAGGATTTCCTATAAGGGAAATCTTTTCTTATAAGGATTATTTTAGCTACACTGCATTTCAAAAGAAGAGCAAACAGGAAAAGATCCACAAAACACACAAGAACTCTATGTACAGTACCTAATCTTGGAACAACTGTGTTACACTAAAGCTGAAAATGGTTGAAAAAGAACAGCAAAAGCCAAAATGGCCCAAGAAAAAAGAAAAAGCTCAAAAAGTTTTATTAGCAAACTATACACTTCTTACAGAAATTGGTGTATTTATTGCCCTTACTTTCTAATAATAGGAAAAATAAATGTGGAAGGAAAGAGGGAAGAATAAGAGATTGAAAGAGAGAGATCACCAACCAGTCCTGGGTCCAGACCACCTAGGCTTTGTGGAGGTACCTTTTTATAGGTAAGTTTACCCCACGCTGGGCTTGCGTTCCTCACTGTTTGTGTAAATGAGTTAGCATATGCAGTCTATTCTTCTGGACCTTTCTGGAAACAGGTTGGGGGCATTTGAGGGTCTCTTGTTGGTCTTGTTCTCCCTCCTGAGGGGTCTTGACCCCTCCTTGATCCCATTCCTGCACTTTCACTGTTCTTTTATGCAGTCTCCATTGACCAGAACAGGGAAGTTTGCCTCAGAAATATGTTGCCTTACCTCCCCTTTCCAGCCACATCCTGTCCAAACTTACCCACTGGAATGGCCCTCATTGTTTGAGGCAGAGCAACACATGAACTCCATGCTGTCCAGGTTTACTACAGTTGCCCAGAGAAGCTGTGGATGCCCCATCCATGAAGTGTTCAAGATGAGGCTCAGAGCAACCTGGTCTAGTGGAAAGTGTCTCTGCCCATGGAAGGAGGAGTTGATACTCAGTGACCTCTGAGGTCCTTACTAACCCAAACCACTCTATGATTCTGTGAACGTTTTAAAAAATATTTAGGCAGATATCTTAAGTAGTTTGTAAAGATTCATAAAGGAGAAATGACTGAGCCCTCAGGAGTAACATTCACACAAGAGACATTAATTACAGATTTCTTGTCAATCAGTATTATGGTATGTTTAAACCATAATGTAAAAGGGGCAGATTGAACAAGAGACAGCAGAACCTTATTGAGTTGGTACTATCTGCATTATATTTCCCTTCCTCCACAACATAACACATACTGTCTTAAGATACTGTGAGACAGAGAGTTGAAAAAGTGAAAGACTACTTAGCCATTTCCAATAATGAAGGCAAAAGTAAAGACTCATTTGACAAAAATGTTCTTTTCCTGCTCTTACTTGCTATCTAGGTCAAGCAACTGGCATGTCAGCATAAGTAGTACCTTATGTCTCTTTTAACAAAGCAGATATATACAAACCAAACCACACTTTGGCTTATAACAAGGTAGAAGATCTGTATAGACATTCATTCTGTCCATTCTGCGTCTCCATCTTTCATTGTTGCACTTTTTTTTTTCCCCCCCAAGGTCTGGCTTGCTGCAAGATATTTCTGTGGAAGGAATTAAAATATAAACAATTTTTTTCCCTGTCTGTGACACAGCCTCTCAAACTGACAAAAGCTAACAGGTTTATCTGTTGGAAAAGAACACTCCTCATAAAAATTACAATTTGTGCCTGCAGGTCAGAGGGAGCCTTTCTCTCCCTGTACAAAATACAAAGATGACACAATGACATTTATCTCCACAGGGCTTCTCTAACAACATTTCTAATGGAGAGCAATATATTATACATCTCTAACAAAACACTAAACTAATTGCAGGTCTCAGAAAATGTTTTTCTAAAAGTGTGATACATTGCACAATACACTACAGACATTGAAACTGCCCACATTAAGTTTTTGTTCAATTAAATTAGAATAGATTAGATGTCACTCATGAATTTTCTTCTGCTCTTCTACAGTAATTCATTTAATTGGCCTCAATGATCAACTCTGGGGTTTCTCATCTCCAGTGAATTTGTTCTGCCCAGGAGCAGAATTTGCAAGAGATATATCAATTCTGAACACTTGTCTTCAGTTCACTCCAGGTTCTCAAGTAATTGCATGACTAGACGTGCATTTCAGCAAAAGTAACCAAAAAAACCCATCATCCAGGCAATTTTAAAAATATTACTTCTTTAAAGTTCCTAATTAATTTCTACCTATTCAGCAAGGCAAGTCTTTAAATTTATTTCACATCAGATTATTTTCCATCAGTTAATATCCACAATTAAAAGAATATAACCAGCTACAATATTGCAATTAGGACATGACATTTCTATTTCAAAACAGTGGATATACAGTGTTAACAGCAATAGTATATAACAGTATTGCTAAAAGTATGGATCAGTAGAATACAAGGATCACACTGGGTTTTTGGTGGGTTTTCTTTTTAAAATACTATTTAAAGCAGAGCAAGAGGGGCAGTAGGAAACTTTCACAAGAGGGAGAAATAGGAAGAAAATCATACCTCTTCAAAGCTAGACCCAGAGAGGCTAAAAAAGCATAGATGTATTTATGTCTCTTTCCATTATATTCCTACATGACCTCTTGAACTGATCTCAAAGTAAAAATGTTATTTACAGAGCTCTTACCTGCATTTTATAGGAAGGATTGATTGAACTAATTTTTTTGTGGAAATATAAAGTCCAGTTGTTTTTATGCAATAATTTTGAAACTGTTTAGGGTAAGAGTAAAAATGGAGCTTAATCAGAAATAAGAAAGCTGGCAGGAAGGTGAAAGGAAACTTTTTAGTTGGGAGTCTCTGTTCTCAGGAAGGACTTTAGACTGACATCTGTCAAAGGTGCAACACAGCAAGATGCAAGCAATCAAAATTTCTGGTGTGTATTGGGGTATCTTTCTGGTACAAGTATCATGATGATGCACATGGGAGTGGGTGTGTACTCTGAGCAATCTTTAATGCCCCCCAAACTTGTTCTTATATCCTGTAGATATGCATGTTGGTTTGTTTTCTGTATGAAAAAAGTATAGGAAGTTCTCTTAAGTCTGTAAAAGAAAAGTATTTCTAAATTTATAACTTTCCAGTTTATACTAAAACACAATTTGTTTTGTGGTTACTGTCAACAGGAACAGAAAACTCTCCAAGTGAGACCTTTTATAACATGGATATTGGTCAATTGATTTAAGAATTGATGAAATAGAGCAAAACAATTATTAGATATTAGAGGAATTAGGAATTCTGTTTTTATGTATTGACTGTCACTTCAATTTAAAAAATAGACTTGATTAATTTGTTCCTGATTGAGCAATCTGTTAATGAACCAATCTGGAGCTGCACCTGAATTTTCTTTATACCTCTCAAAATAGATTTTTCACAGAAATGTGCAGTGAACTGTCTGCTCATTGCAGGAACAAAGCAGTAATCATTATTTTCCTCATCTAAGCTGTTGCATTTCAGAGCTTCAGCACTTTAATTTATGCCTGAACAGTCCTTCAGAGACAAGCAACGGACCATCTAGAAGGGATGGAATTAGAAAGATCCTTCCAGAAAATTCAAACATATTTAACAAGCTGATGATATCTGGATTTAAGTTTGGGATCTGTGTATCAGGGGAATATTTTGGAAGTTCTGTTTCAAACCTAGATCCAGTATGGGTCACTTCTGAGGGGAGCAGTTCTTCAGGAATAAACTCCTCCAGTGTGTCCCCACGGGGTCACAAGTCCTGTTATCAAAGCTGCCCCAGCAAGGGCTTCTCTCTCCACAGGGCCACAGGTCCTCGCAGGAACCTGCTGCAGTGTGGCCTTCCATGGAGTCACAGCCTCTTTTGGGCATCCATCTGTACCAGTATGGAGTCCTCCACAAATTGCTGGTGGACATCTGTTCCACTGTAGAAATACACAAGCTGCAGGGAACCTCTGATACTTGCAGCATCCCTCCTTCCCTCTTAACTCACCTTGGTGTCTGAAGGGCTGTTTCTCACCTATTCTTGCATTTCTCTCCAGATTACATTTGTGCAGGAGATTTTTCCCCTTCCTTAGCTCTGTTATCCCAGAGGCAGTGCTATCCCCATTGATGAACTTGACCTTGGCCAGAAACAGGTCCATCCTGGAGCTGGTTGGCATTGGCTCTGTTGGATGTGGGGAAAGGTTCTGGCAGCTTCTCTGAAAAGCCACCCTTACAGCACTCCACATCCAAAACCCTGCCATGAAAACCCAATAAATTCCACACTCTCCTCTGTGAATCACATATTTAAGAATTACCATTAAAATGCTCATTCATCACATTATCTCCTCAAATTTCACAAACTTCAAACACATTAAAAAAAAAGATTCCCCACACCAAAATCAAATTAACATCATCACAACACCAAATGAAAATAGAAAATTTACACTCATTCCACCCCTTATCCCATCACCACAACATGACAACTGAAATTTCCATGAGCATTTCACTCTTCATTCTCTAGATGCATTCAGTCCATATTTTGCCCATTACCTCTCCTTGTCTTGAATTTCTCAGGCCCTGCACTGTTCACCAAAAGGAACCATGATGGGTTGGATCTTGGTTGGATGATAAAATGATCTGATGCTTGGACCATCTTCTTCCCCTCTCTCCAAAATCTTCTCCTCAAGAGATTAAAATGTATTTGTGGAGCTGTTCTTAAAAAAGCAACAAATATTTATGTGAGTTTTAAGCTCAAAATTTAGCATCCAGAGCCATAATGATCTAAAATGCTAATCTGGAATAAAGTATTTTTTCTTGTACAAGTTATTAACAAGATGTTGACAGACTGCTCTTGTATCAGCCTGCTTTATCTTGGATTTCTTACGAAATTTCTCACCCCTCAAACTTTGTGTCAGAGAAGACATAGTAATTTGCATCCACAGTAAAGTTGACATTAAGACACTTAACCTGAGTATAACTGAGAACAGTGTGCTGCAGCACATTTACAAATGCCAATAACCCACCTGCGTCCTGTGCCCTGTGCCAATAACCCACCTAGGTACAGCCATCCTGCTGGCTGTGCCGTGTGCACTGGGCAGCTGTTATAGAACACCACTTCAAATAAAAATAGGCTAAATATAAACTAATGACAATGAAAATGAAGTATGTCTTTCAGAACACATTATATTAAAGTTCACTTAACAACAGCTGAATTCAGATGTTTCTGTTATGATAAATTAATTTTGGATTAATTGATACTTCTCCTGTACAAAAACTTCAGGTGAGTCTCTATGTCTGCCTGTATTTAGTGCTTAGTCATTATGGAAATTTTTTAAGATGGTAGCATTGTATTGCAGAATTCTGCACATTCAATCTTATAAAACTCATAATTCAAAGAGGAGAGTGGAACAAGGCTTTCCGTTCCTGTTTCCATATTTTTCTTTATTTTTTAATGATGGAACGACTACTCTTAAATAAGATTAGGTTTGGGGAAATTATATGTAGAAAGTTGTTTCTCAGATATATTACTCATATTTGAGAAGAAAAGCTTGTTAGTTTCAGAAATTGTTTCAACTACTGCAAATAGGTATTTGGGCAAACAAGTCTCATCTTACTGTACTTTGGTGCAAATGTTTTTCAGGGAGTGCAAAATTGGGTCCTACTTGTCTCACTTGATTACTGAGAGTACTGAACCTGACACATGCGCATATAGCAAATTCTTCACTTTTTAGAAAATGTCATAATTGAAATTCCAATTTTTTTCTCAATTAATTAAAATAGTTGTTAATTTATTCAGTAATAAATTTGGGATATTTATGACAATATTATTTACAACATGATTATATTTGTATGCACGTAGATTGGTATTGTGGAATTGAAATATTTTACATAAAAAGCTTTTACAAACTCTAAAATTAAAACTTCTTTAAGAAAATTCAAGAAAAAAATGCATTGTTATGGTCTATGATCCCATTTTCAAGGAATATTTAATTTCATTGAAATGCCATTTATAATAGGGAAAATAACTTTGTGGAATACATTGAATTTCTTTGTCAAGCTAGACTGGTTTAGAGGTCTTTGTTAGATAATGAAGTGTATTCTTCACAATTTTGTGTAGGATAGATGTGTTCATATGCCTTAAGTAATACGCATCTCAAAATTATATGTGACGCATTGTCTTGCCTGAATGTATAGGAATAGAGGGGTTTCTTCCTAATTATAGAGAAGCATTGCAGAGAAGAAAGGGAAAAACTCTTGGTGAGAAAAATCCACTCAAGAACAACAGCAAAATTTAAAGCTGGGAAGACTCTACTCTTCAGTTCTTGGCAATGAGGATTTTATGCTCTGGTCAAAAGAAGT
This sequence comes from Illadopsis cleaveri, assembly GCA_013399915.1. Lineage (NCBI taxonomy): Eukaryota > Metazoa > Chordata > Aves > Passeriformes > Timaliidae > Illadopsis > Illadopsis cleaveri. The sequence continues at coordinate 67,645 of VXBB01012323.1, forward strand.
AAGATCAAAAGACAACAGCCTATTAAGGGAGAACCCCACAGTGAGGCAGAAGCTGTCAGCTTGTTGAGGCTGACATGGGCATACTGAGAATCAAGATTTACAACAGATGAGAATCTACTGGGCTCTCAAGCACCAGTATACACCATATTTGTGTAGAGACTGAAGGGAATGCCAAACATAAGTCAGTTAATAATTGTACTTTTGCTTCAAAACCACCTCCAGCTGGTCTAAATAATTTAGCAAAATGAACCACCCTTTGTTTATCTGCTCTACAGTTGCACAATCCTGTTATTTTCCAAGCTTTCAAATAAAAATATTCAAGACACCAGGAAAATTACACTATTGCTAACTTTAAAGTTAGCAGTCAAGGTGATTTCAAAGACTGTTTTTCTGTGAGCAGATCATTCTTGTTATAGAGATGTAAGTCAGGTACTTTGATCAGGCACAATGATGGAACTGAGCAACAAAGGCCAAAGCTGACTCAGGGACCCCTTATTCTGGAAGTTGTCCTTCAGAAATGAGAGGTCCTCAACAGTAAGTGTTCTGTGGTAAAGAAGAACACTTTCGTTTTCAAAATAATGGAAAATTTAAATTTTGGAAAGATCTTCTTTCAGATGGCAGAAATCAGGATAAAAGCTTTTGTATGTACAAATTATCTTGATCAATCCAGAATGTGATCTTCCACTTTTCTCTAAAATAAGACTTTGGGCCAGAAAAAAATTCTTCTGAGCTAGAAATTTATAATAAAAAATTCTTGTAAGATTTAGCAGGATGGTTTAATATATATTTATGTAAACACCATGGTAAACCACAACCATTTGTTACATAAATGCTCAGTACATTTCTTCCCACTCTTTGATGTTTTTTCCCCAGACTTTCCCCACCTTTCTTTGCTTAACATATTAATCTCTTTAGATAAATTAATCAAACTTTATTAATACTTGAACATTTGTTTTAACTACCAGAAAGAAAATTATTTATAATAATAGAAGTTGAAACTTAAAGAGTCCCAACAAGTTTATTGTTCACATGGTCTACTATAGCTGCTACAAAAAGTTTGATTCTACTGTTTTAGCTAATTTTAATTTCATTTAATTTAATTTGGGGGAAAAAAAACCCCAAACTCAGGTTCTTGCAGTTTCCCAAAGGAAAACCACACACTGAGTAGTGTAATGGACTTCAGTAGAAAATGGTTTTCAATACAGAAGTTTCATGCTTGGATTCCTCCTACTGTTCCTAGAATTTCCACTTATTTCTCAGAAACAAAAATTTATTGAAGAGGAGGACTGTGATATTGACTCTACTGAAATACATATAAGTTGTGACGATTTTCTCTTGACAGTCATTTATTCTTTCTACCATTAATCATTGCATTGACAATGAAGACGATAAAATACAGGACAAAGTTTTCAATTATGTCTATGATGATACACACATTCTATGCAGATGTATTTTATATTTTGTTTTGCTTTACAAAATCTGTATAGTTTTTGATATGCTGCAGTCTATTTGGAGTATGTAAGGTGTTTGATTTCTCACTGCCTGTTGGTTCCATAATGTTAAAAAAAAAGAAGCTCTAGAAGTGACGAGAAAAATGTGTTCTTAATTTTGGACCACTCAAGTGAAGAATCATGAATGTCCTAGACTGATAATTACAGCAGCCTTTTGTGAATGCAAGCAGCTGAATTCCACCTCTCTTGCATATATAATTTAGGAGTTTTAGTTGGTGAATTTGCAAAGTACACTGAAAGACCTGGAAGCAAATATGTAAATACTGTGCTCCCTTTTTCATCCCCTGTAACCTGTGAATTTGTTTTATTTGAACCTATAATTTGTCCATACCTGACTACAACTATTCCATACTTTATAAAGGAAAAAACAGAGGTTGACCTCTCTTTTCATTTTACCCCTAGTAAAATTCTATTGTGTTTCACTTTTCAAGTAGAAAAAGTACAGCAAAGTAGAAGTGGTCTTGGTGAAAATTACTAAATCCAGTTATTCTATGTCCTTAGCACAGGTTATTACTCTGGAGTAAAAAATAAGGAGGTTACTTTTCCAACTCCTTGTTAAAATAGCATCACCATATTGTTCAGCCCTACATTCAGGAGAGAACTGAGTGTCTTGAAGTCTGCGTTGATGTTGACAAGGTGAAGCCCTTGTTCAGGTGGCTTCTGGTATAGAAACATTTCTAAACTTAGGTTTTTAAACAATCTGTACTCAGACTGGGGGAAAAAGAAACTATCTGTAGCCTGATGACAGAATATTCCTCCACAGGGGGGAAAAAAGAAGAAATAATATACTTGAATCTTGTGAAATAAGCTTCCTTGCTCTTGAGAAAATATTTCAACCAGAATTTAATGTTTTTGACTTCTTTTCATTGAAAAAAAAAATTGAGTTGCTAAACAATTTTCACAGATTAAAACAAGTATAGTGGGATTCAATTACTTCGATGCAAGATATTTTCCATGTATACCACAAGATCAGATAATTTTGCCTAAGTTTAGATATGTTTCTGAAAATGTGTAGGCATCCAAATTTAGGCAAGCAGTTCATATTGGAGGCAATCATTCATTTTAGACTGTTCAAGTAGTTCTGGAAAACAGGTTCTTTAGTGGTTTTTCAATGAGATCTACATACCTTGACCTTCCCAAATGCCTAAATATGTAACTTGGGTTAGTCTAAAATAATTTAGATAATTTTAAGTATTTAGTCTGCACCTTGAAACATTTCCACATAAGAGTTCCTTAAGCTTAAGCAAGCCAGTCTTTCAGAACACAGTATAATTGCATAGGACTTAAGGAAGTTACACTCTATTTACATAGTCAAACAGATCGTTCATACTGAGACTGTGCAGAGAAAAGGAATTGCTGACACAATACTTGAAATTACTTTGACAGCATTGCATATTGGAAAGAAAAGTTTTGCATTCTCCTTTACTTATAATAAAGCATTTAATACATTGTTTCGCCCTAGGTGTGATCATCCTCCCAGTGAAATAGTAAAAATTTTTTATTGACTTCACTTGTTTAACATAAAAAATAAGGAAATATTACTGAACTCTGTAGAGTCCTAAGAGATTTATTTTTAGGGGATGTCGATTATATATGCTCTTTTTATATTTTAAAACATGAAGTGCAGTTATTTTCTGATTTTGAATTTGATAGTGACAAGCATCAGTTTATTTTTAATTGCATAAAATTAAAAAAACCCCCACCAAATTAAATGAGGATGGTCATGTTTAAGACACGTTGTTAAGGTATGAGATATCATGCAGCTGTCAAAACTTACTGTCTTGGAAAGTCAATATTTTGTAAAGCAATCTGTCAGCTTTAAAATTTAATGTAACTAACTTGTGTATCTTTGTATTTCTGTGCAGTGTTACAACAGCTACAGCTCAGTGGTAGCTTTGAATTTGACAACAGAGCCATTAATGTACAACTCTGCAAAAAGCCACAGCCTCCTCGTGTTTTATGATCACTATAAATGGATCCTTTGAACCTTTTCTAATATCATACCATCACTGTCTGAATAGAAACTATATAGACATACTCAGTTATATTTTTCAAAAAAATTTTCTGTGTTTTTCTTAAGTTGGGTGAGGGGGGGCGGAAAGAAAAAAATCAAAAATCAGCAAGAGTTATCTGCAATAGTACATAAATTAATCTAAAATTTCAATAAACTCTTGTGGCCCAAAGAAAGTGATATAAAATGATGAGGTGATAACAGTAACAGTACATACAAAATAGGATTGAGATTTGTTGCTGGAGTCTTATTTCCCACTTCTACTATTGACTGAGCTTGACAGTTTTCATGTGCATCATTTTGCAAACATGAGATGAACTTAAGATTGCATCTTTAAAATAGGAATAACTAAATGAGATATACTAGGGGACCTGACTTTTCAAAATGAGTTTTAAAATCTGTGTCCCAGCAGGATTAATGGCACTTGCTCTCTTCAAAAATGTATTATGAACATATAACCAGTGTTCACAATTAGCATTTGAACAGAAAATACTATTGAAGATATTGCAAGGAGTAGAAATACTACTTAGAAATTCTTGACTTGCCTCTCAGTTATTTCTTTAGGTTCTGTACATTCCTATGACCTAGCTATTGCCTGAATTTGCTGTGTTCTGTCTTATCCTGCTGGCTCTTTGTCATTTTGATAGGTAAAGGGATTCCTAACTATGTCTGGATTTTGTCTCTTTTTTTCTGTTCTGTGGTCCTCTTTCAATACAAAAAACCTGATTAAATGATTCAAGTTTAAATATACAAGAATGACCATAGTCATCTTTGATCATGTTTCTTAAATCAGCACTACCAAGAAATGAGGGGGGGTTGGGGGCATTGGTTTGTAGGCACCACACTTTAATCATAAATCCTAACCTGCAAATTTAGAAACTGCATCTATTTTCAGATACGTATTTTTATGCAGTATAAAGATAAGTCTATTTGAAATTTCCACTGATGGTTACAGAAAACCAATAGCAAAAAAACTGTCCATATCTGCTAATTAGAGATGCATTATATAAAAATAATACATTGATGAAAAGTGGTTTATTTTCCAGTAATAAGAATTGCCTATACCTTAACTATGTTTCACACATAATGTTTCCTAAGTTGGAAATTTCAGGGACCTCCCTTTTCCACATTTCCTGATACTAGACTATCTTTTCCACATCAGGATTAAGTCACACTTTTTATTCACCATGAGACCTGGACTAGTAGCTCAGAGGCACCTAGCATTACTCCCTTTATATCCATTCCTGCAACATGTGCAGCTTAGCTAAAGATAAGAAAAGTTACAGTATCAAAGGTTTTTCTTCCAAGTTAGCCCAGGCACCCACAACTCATTATCAGTACTAAATAAATCATTCAGGCCTTTTTTTGTGAGCATGAGACAGGTTGTATGTAGGCAGCTCTTTAACAGAAATCATAGAATTGCAGAGGTAGTTCTGTGTGTCATACAACAGCATTCAGGGCACTGGCCTTGGTGTACACAGAGTTGTTCTTCTTACATATTCTCACTCCTCTCTTTTCTGGCTGCTCTTGCACAGTGACTTTTACCCTTCTTAAATTTGCTGTTCCAGAGACTACCACGGTCGCTGATGGGCTTGGCCAGTTGCGAATCTGATGTAGGCTTTCACATAAATGTTATTATCATTGCAAATATCCTCAGAAACCTTTCTTTTTACAGTTCTTTTTGCCTACTTGTAGGGGACTGTAATTAATTTCTCACCTTCAGAAAAATTCAGAGACAAACTATGTTCACCAGTACCAGTGTCATAATTATACAATTTCAGGGTAGTCAGAAATTCTTTCTTAAATATAATAGCCCATTTAAAACTTCTGCCCTCTTATTCACCAGTTTGTTTGGTTCTGTTTATGGGGGGGGTTTTTTGTTGTTTTTGGTGTGGTTGTTTTGTTTTGTTTGTTTGTTTGTTTTTTGGTTTTTTTTTTGTGTGAATTACAGTCAAACATGATGGATCACATTACCTGAAAAAAAAATATTTGGGAAATGAAGAATGCCATGTAATTAAAATATTTTACTTGGGAACTGCTAAATATTTTCTTAGAATATTTTTTTAAAACTCCACTTTAAAATGGTAAATTAATTTTAATGTAAATCTAATATTCTTGAAGCAATTGTAAGAATTCAAGTGACACAATAAACAAAACACTCTGTTCCATACTAAATAAAGGTTTTATCCCCACCTGACTAAGAAAAATTTGAATGGTTTTAGTTCAAGCTAGCTCCTCTCATCATTTTACTTTTTGGTTTTAGGGAACCTAAAAATTCTTCATTTCTGTCTAATAACATTTGGTTTCAATGAAAGACAACAGAAGAATATTTGAGAGACAAAAATAGGCTGTGACAATGCCTTATTTCAAGACATGAGGAAGTAGATACTAAAAACACTGTCCAGAAATATGAAAATTGTATAAAGTTCACCTTCTCTGCTCTCAAAATGAAAAAAAAAATCAATTTTAAGAAAAAATCTGCAAAAGTCTTTTACTAATTCACTCTCTGCATACACATGATTAATGGCTGTGGTGAATAGGTGGGGAATGACAGTGCTCTGTTTAATGGAAATGAGTAGACACTCACTCTGCACACTTATGAAATAATGTGTGTTTTGCTGAGTAAGTGATTAAATGCTCTGTGTAAAGCTGAGAGGGATAAAAAAGCAATCTGGTTAATTAATTAACTATTTTATAGGGAACTACTTAAATAAAAGAGTACGGGTCAATACAAAATAATTCTTAATAAATTAATGTTTTAGTCCAGATGATGTCAAAACCTTGTTTAAATGGTATGCATACAAATGACCTAATAGTCATTTATATCATAAGTATGTTGCAGAATTTCGGTAACAGTATATGTAACTGGACAGCTGTGCACAAATGCAAATATATATTTATGTCTTTTAACTCAATTCTATTTGGAGTGTAATGTGATACTGTTTGCATCACACTATAAGCAGTAAAACTGCCTCTTTCAAGAACTCATTCCCATAAAATGCCACTTATAACAGATGGAGGTAAAAATAATGCATTAAATAAGGAACAAATATTTACAGCTCTCAGCATATCATGGGCATCCATTAAAATTCAGCCTGCAGCAGGACTAGAATATATTCTTACTGATGTGATATTTCAGTGTTTGAAGAAAGCATGTCTTTTCTGCTGTTACTCTTCTCTTTTGGCATATAGTGTCAATTTGTTCCAATAATAAAAATTACTTGTTTTCTGTAATTTCAGCTAAATACAGATTCTTAATAAGATCATAAAGCCATAGTAAAGATTTGGCAAATTATTTAGTTCACCTTTTATAAATATAGAATATTTTTTCCTAAAGTTTGTGGTTCTATGAATAATATAGGACATTCTGCACAGGTCTTTGAAGGACTGAATTTTAAAGGTAGCAAAAAATAAGTCTTCATTTTCACTAAAAATCTATTTTAATTATTTAGATGGACAGTCCAGACTTTGTTTTAATTTCCTTTATATTCATCAGAGTTGACTATCTGAGCAATAAACTATGTTTCAGCAGCTAAATTATGTATTTTAGAGTAAAACTATTTTAAATTTCTGTGATTGACTCATGAAAGAGAAAAGGTTCTTGGAAACAGTCAGTATGGATCAACTAGGGATGAACCATCAGTCTCATCAACTTTTCTGATCAAATGTCCAGATCTTCACATGAAGAGAGAGCAATCAAAGCATCTCCCAATACCTGTGCAGAGTATATTAAGAATGTGGATTCAGACTTCCCACAGTAGTGCATGATAGGAGAATTAGTAGCAATTGGGACAGCAGAGGCTCTATCTGAAGTTAAGGAAAATTTTTCCACTGTTAGGAAGAGGTTGTCCAAAGACACAATAAAGTCTCCATCTTTGAAGGTTTTCAAGATCTGACTGAACCAAGTGCTGAGAAACCCAGTCCAATATCATAGATAACCTGTTTTCAGCGGGAAGTTGGATCAACAACCTCCTCACGTGCCTTCCAATCTTAAAAATTCTGTAATTCTTACTAGTAGACTGGAGATGGACCTGAAAAGTACATCCTGATCTGAACTGGAGTACTAAATATATAGATGCATCCCATAGACATATATTTTATACTGAATTAGTGTTGATATAGGAAAGAAAGGAAATAATGCATCATAAACTCAAGTTCTTTGAAACTTTCAAAAAGCATTCAGATGAAGACGATAATGCTGCAATTGTACTCATGAATTTAAAAAAGAAATTTGGACGCTGACCTTCACCAAACTTGATAGAAACAGATGAAAAGAGGCATGATCTCTTCATGGTTAATATATTTTGGTTAATTTATTTTGAAGGTGTTGCTGTGTGTGTCCCTCTGGTCAGCCCNAAGGGGAATAGAAGCAGAACATAAATAAACTTCTGATAAGAAAACTCTGAGGCAGCAAGGGGCCCATCTTAGGCACATAAAACTAAACTAAACTTACAATGAAAAATGTTAAACAAAATCCTGCAACCCCACATGAAGGTAAGAAATAAGGAGAGAAATAAGTAATTAATTTTTTAATGGAAGATCAACAGCATACATCTGTGCTATGGACCCTAATGTATGCATATTATGATCTCACAAAAGAAATGGGAAAATAATTAACAAAATTCAATGCTCCTACCAAATTATTCAAGTTAATCAGTGTAATTCTGGCTTTAAAATATAATTGGATAATGAAATAACAGGGGAAATTCAGTATTAATAAAAACAACATAAAGAGCATTTAGAAAAGCAGTTCTACTTATGCATGCATAATGATAAGTCTTAGTCATTAAGAGTCAGGAAACAAACCTTAAAAAGGCTTTTGAACATGTTCTAAAATTGCCAGTGACAGCTGGAAGGGGTATTAGAATGTTAGGAAGCAAACCCAAAATAATTATATCATTATGTTAATCTTTGATGCACCTGCATCTTCAATATCATGATCAAGTATAGTCCCCCTGTTTTCAAATGAACTAAAAAATACAGAACGCATTGACAAAATTATCACTGAAATGGAAATTAATTTCTGAGATTCCCTGAAATGGGAATGAAAAAAAGGAAATAATGACATATTAGAGGATAGTAAATAAGTCGTGCAAGACTATCAGGAACAGATATAGTCAAAATAAGCTTTAATAAAGGTCTATAAATGTCATGTGTGGTATAAAAAGGCTGAATAGCAAAAGCCCACCTGTTACACATCTTAAGAAGTAGGCAGCACTCAATGTAATAATAAAATGGTTTAAATGAAACAATAAGAAATACCTTTTCAGCTGCTAGAAAACTGCATCACAGAGTTTAGAATATAGTAGGGGCCTCCAGTATAAATATCTTTAAGGACAATTAAGCACTTTTGTGTAAGAGTTCCATCAAGACCTATAAAATCAGAACCTCTTAATGGAAATACTCAGCTCTGAAAACTGTTAAACTTCTAGTTGCCAAAAGTTAGGAAGGAAATATTTCAAGGAAATGCCACTTTCTATATGTGAATCACCCTGCTTCTTTTTTTTAAGATCTTATATTGCTACCTAAGACTTGCATGACTGATTATATTTTTTTAATGATGAATGCCTATTTTGCCTAGTTTTGATATCTTATAGAACTTCATTTCAAATCCAATATATTGGTAAGGGTTGAAGTGCACATTTAGACACACTTTTAATGAGGTAAAACCAACAGCACATAATTGTGTCTTTGAGTGTTTTGACTTGGATAAATTATTTATTTTTATTTTAACTGTGACATGGGTCCTTATTTTAGAAGATGATAAGCATCCTACCCATCTTTCACAAACTGTTATGCATGCTGGTAACCAAAAACCCTCATTTTTTAGAATGCTTGAGACAATCCATGTTCATGTAAATCTTGTACTTAATTATTACATGAGCAAAACCACTTCTACTAAAGATAGCTTTCTCTTCTATTGCTCCCCTGCAATAACTCTCATATGAGAGAGCCTGCTGATAGCTATCTGTGCTAAATGACTGTTCAGTTCAAAGATGTTAGTGACTTTGCAGCCCTGCAGGATAACAATCCATCTCTAACACCTGCTTAATGGACCACAAGACATCTCTAAATCTCTCTACTGACATATTTGAGAAGGCCACCCTAGTGTTAAGCAGCAATGATGCTGGTTTTACTGAGACAGGACTTTCTATTTGCCTACTGGAAAACAAAATTTGGAGCATGTTAACCTCTCTGAAGCAACTGTCGATGTTTTTCAGTACCTGCAGTGAAGATTAAACTAGCAACCATGGGATGTGTTTGGTTTTTTCTCTGCTGGAAACAAAATATGCAGTTTTTCCTACAAAGAAATCTCTCAATGATTCTTGTTTCTCTCAGGAATATTTAGTAATAGATGTATTTATAAACTGATTATGTATTTCTTACCTGCACATGCATATCTAATATGCACAGCAACCTTGGCAATACCAACGTTTGAAAATACCAACAAGTTTTATAATTACTTTCATGTTACCTCCTCTATTATATGCATATTGCTGCATTTGTTTGTTTTCATAAGTCCCAGGGAGCCTCCTATTTCAAAGGTTTAGAAAGCAGTCTTTCCAAAATGCTAAACTCAGAAGAATCCCTCTTTATTCCACATGATGTACGTTACTTTGGAAATATAAGTCATTCATACTTTCATCTTTCCAAGTAAATGTCAAAGTTTACATATCTGATAATTTTCTTTTATTCTCCGTTCATTAATTTCCTTTTGACTCTTTTTTCTTTATCAACTCCTTCCTGGTTGAGAAGGTGCCAGCAGCACTTAAGAACATTCCAAATAAAACACGCTTTAAAGCACATAATGGCTGTGAATCACTTATAACTTAAAAAAACCCAAAACATAATCTGCCAAAATAATGTAGTCATGTTCCTGTGTCTACCTAGTAATCTCTTTGTCCTCTCCTATTTTATAATGTGGTTTTTCATGTACCTATTTCAAAAGGTGTGTTTGTTTTTTGTCATCAGAAAATTTTAAGTCTACAGTGGGATTAGGTGGTATTTGGAATAATACTAAATTGGAAAGTTGTTAGTGGCAGAGTAAAGGCGGCAGCAATACACTTCAGTTTTTGAGCAAAAAAAACAAAACCATAAATTCAACAAAAGGCTCAGAAAGATGAAAGACGTAAGGCAGGTAAAATGAGCATAGCCTGTGCAAAGACAGGAAGTGCCAACTTGAACATAGTCATACTCAGTCCAACAAAGAGTTCTATGATACATGCAGCTCCATGTTCCAGAGAGAAAATATTAGTACCATGGACAAAGGAACTGGGAATGAGGTATCAAATATGGAAATTACACTTAAAAATAGGAAAATATTATCAGAAGGAAAGGAAATTGATGTTCTTACATGGGTTAGGAAGAAGTATTAAAAAATAACCCCAAAAACAACCACTAGGAAAAGCTGTATAAAAATGTAAATGTCACCAGTATCTCAGAGGCTCCAGCAATAGTTTCCACTTGAAACACCAGAGAGATTATGGCAAAATTGAATAATCAGTCCATTTGACAGGAATGGAAATTAATATTTGCTGATAATAGATAGCTACACGTAACACTTAATAAAGCATAATGATAATTAGGTTTAAGTAATCATTTATCATTTAGAATTGTTCTAGATTGTGGTCTTGAAAAAAGAACAATGTTTGCCACAGTTTTGTGATGGAAATTTCCTCATTTAATGTTCCTGTAAGACTGTAGTATCTATCAACACTTGTGCTTTCATTGACACAAGAAATAGAAAGAAATCTTTATATCTAATTTTATCATGTGATAATTTTTTTCACTTCAGTAAAACTCTGTGTTTTTCCACTTGCGATTCTTTTTTTTTTTTTCCCTTTTATGAAAACATACCTGTTTTCAGGTATTGCAGCTGACTTTTGCTTAGATCCTGTATATACGCATCACTTACATATGTCCAGAAGTGGAAATTGAACAATTGATGTCACCATTTTTTCTGTCTTGGTTATATGGCATAATGAACTACATTAAATTTAACATTTCATATTTAAATTTTGATAAGCTATGTCACTATGATCATGGGAAAATCTATGGACACTGTGTTGTTGTGTGAGAATTCTTGGTTTGGTTGATTTAATGAGAAACTAAGAATTTAGGGGTTTGTGATCAAGTGGAAAATTGGTTTTCTAATTACTTAATTTTTAAAAAAGAAATTGTGAAGCTTCAAGGTAACTTATTGTGGACTCTTTAGGTGAGCTGCCAGGGCCTTACCAGCACCCCAGTCTTTTTTAATATGGCATTCTAAATTACCTGTCAGCAGTGCTTGCATTCAGACAGTTATTCACTTACATATAGTACACATCTGACTACAGTTCATTGTGATAGGAAAATTAGCAACTGTACCATAATTATGATTCATATACAAGCTTCTTTAAAATAGGCTATTTTAAGTCTGCCAGACTGGGGATAGGGCAGAGGTTCTCCATGGGAATATCAGGAGATAAACCTGCATTCAGGAAGCAGGATAGGCTGGGGAGAACCAGAGGCAGCCTCAGCCCTGGGCTTTGGGCTCCTTCATGTCAGATAAAGACATTGGGTTTAGTAAGAAAAAAGTAAACTTTTTCTTTCTACAGGAATGGAGCCTGACCATGTATTATGCCCTATTATTAACTGAAGTAAGGGAGGTTATACAAAATGTTACGGCCTGTTTAAAAAAAATCTGTGTCTACTTAAATACAATATCATACTATGCTCTGACAGCCAAAAATATTTTTCATACTCTTCCATCTGGAACATCTGATCTTCTCATACTAAAAAAAAAATCCAGTGAAAATATCAACAAAGATTATTTGATGCAGTGTGGACTAAAGCTTTTAAAGGAAGATAAATATGTGAAACATGATTTTGAAGCTTAGTTTCTTTTATGCTTTCCATAATTTGATGACTAGAACTTCATCAGGAAAGACAAAGAAGAGATTTTTCTTTGCAAACAAGAACTAACTTGCTAGAAGTTACTATTTTAAGTGTATCCTGTTGTTAGGGTAACTAAAGTACTAAAAATACTTTAAATAAAAAGGACATCACCTTAAGAGCTACTCAAGTAGTCATAGCAACAGTGGTTTTTAGAATAAAAGCTGTTCATAGAGGGTTCTTTCCTCCTGACCTGAAGTTTTATAATCATACATAGCCAACTTCTATTTATAAAATATATTTTTTTATCCAAAGTCAGATAAAATCCAAATTAGGAATATTCTGGAGTATCACAAAGACTTTTATGTACATACAGGCTACTAACCAACTTAAGCATACTTCAAAATTTTTATCACTCTTTTCTGTGATTCCAGAAAGCACATTTGTACTGCAGTTTTAAGGGAGCTCATACAAAAAAAACCCCACTTTCTCACCTTGGTGGCCTATGATAGATGCATATTTTATTTAAACTTTCATATAAATTCTGTATTTATCAGATGGATAATTTTCTCCATTGTTTTCTTTCAAAAATATGTCCCAATGAATTTTTTCTCTCTTGTTAGCAATAAAGACATATATTCCTATGATGAAATCTTCTATTTAAGTCTAACATACAATTTTACTAAGCGTTGTGATTTCTTAGAAACAGCACTATTTTTTGCCTAACCCTAACTATGTTGCTCTTAAGGGTAAACTTGTTACTTTCATGTCTGAATTTAGATAGCTATTTAAAATTTGCCTTTTTAAGAAGCATCAGTAATACTTTTTATTGTTGCTACCAACCAACAAAGCTAAGAAAATTACTATTGCACATCATTAACAGAGTTGTTAAATAAAGGCCTCATTTAAAGCTTGTTAAAGTCCATATAAAGACATATTTTTTTTCCAATAACCTTTGAATCAGGCTTAAAATTTATTTAATTACAGGTGTACCACCAAAATTAAGGTCATAATATTATGGAGTTATCACTGAGGACATAATACGAGTGTAATGGAATTTAATCTGTAACCAATGGCCTAATTTGGCATGCAAATCCTTATTAGCAGAGATGACAGATACAAATAGAAGAACACAGCTTGAGCCCAAAAGCTCAGGTTGTGATTTCAGGACTGAAATTAGAAATAAATAAATTAACATTGTAGATATGCACATTTAATATCATTGAGAGGCATCAAGCATAGAAATCATGAGACAGTGACTCTTTCAACCAAAGATGTAAAAGTTCCTTACCATTTCAGAACAGAATAATGCCTCCTCTAAGCCAATAAAATTTTAATACAAAAACATAGTACCCATGTTTGGATAAAACCAGAATAATTTTGTATTCAAAAGTCTCATTTCTGCATGGATAATATTTTAAGCATCTGAGAATTTTTAATATAAGTGGCATTCATGAGGAATTAAGGAAAAATTTAGGGTCATCATGTATGTGACTTCTTCAGTGCCTCCCACAAATTTTTTTGTCATATATCTCAACAGCTTATCAAAATATTTTTATCACCACTTACATGGTCAATATCTTAAAATATGCTTATGGAACCATGTTAGAGAAATGAAAGGGATGCTATACTATATGGATACTGTACTATATGGAAATATGCAAAAAGTAGCATTATAAAACCATAATCATTATTAAAATAAAATTACAAAAACTCAGCTTTGTGAAAAAGCTACAGATAAAAAAGTTTAGGGAGAAGAAAGCAAATAGTAAGTCAAAATAAGTGGAATAAGAGAGAGAACAATCTACTTTTCCATTGTTGGTAAATATATTACTAAGAGTAAATCTAATCAGAAATTAGGCTGAAAAATCATAATTTGCCATAAATTCTAGTCAGGAATTGTGAAAGCAATTGAAATTCATCAGAGAATTTTCTTTCTCGATAGTATTCATCTGGTGGTTCAGACTTTTCCTGTTGTTATTTTTCTCAAAAGGTTGCTGTCAAGGTTTGCAAGCTTCAGGATGCGTCTGTACTTTTCACTCTGTTAAGTAAAGAAAACTCTTAAAGATTAAATTTTGTGAGAATATCATATGTCCCAGGCTGACAGCACTCTTCCACTGGAAAACTCTAGGGAGTAGAAATTCATGTTACGAGTCTGTTTTGGAAGCAGCAAAGTTTAAGGTTTATTAACCAGTTAATTCTGAGATGATTAGTCAATGCTTTGGTTCTCCAAAACAGAATAATCCTTATAGTCTTTCATAGGTTCATTATTATCAGAGTGCCTATTCAGTCTCCTTTGCAAAATGCTTTCATGGGACTACCAAAGCAGGGAGACTGAGAGACCGAGGAATGAGTTTTCTCATCCCTTGTAAATAAGAAATCTGTGCTTATTTTGTGCTGGATTGAACACAGACTAGGCAAACAAAATCCTGCCTAATGGAATGATTAAGTGTTTAAAATGATGTTTTAATTCAGTCAATTAAAAGCATAAACAGCATGAGTTTGATTGAATCAGTTTAAAGAATTACACAGAAGTCAATGTGGCTGTCAGCAGGGGTGAAAAATTCATGAATCACCTACACGCAGCTTGAATTCTGCATTTCTCAATTAGATATTACAAACAACCTACTCTATCACAGAATAGCTCTTGAGTGAGAAAAAAAAAACATAGCAAAGCTTTGAGAACATGTGCAGTTAATTAAAATTTAGGCACTCAGCAACCACTGTCAAACATTTAATAAATATCACAACTTGATTAGTCTTTATTTGTTCTGTGTCCTCCATAGACAATTTCAAAAAAAGTTTGATAGATTTAGGATTAAAATACGATATTGAGAGGAAAAAGAAGGGGTAGTATTTAATAAAACATTAGACTTTTAGAAATATTTAATTTTTATGTTCAGTAGATGTACTCTTAAAACACAATACATTAGAAAAAAACATGAATATTTCACTACTATTAATTGTACCAAGTACTTAAGATGTAGCAACATGAAAGAAAACACTACCATCCAATTGCAATTGTAATATAAAACTGCTTTTATCCTACAATGCAGTCATTTACTTGGTAATTTAATTATGTAGATGTTAGGGCAAGATGTTTCAGAAGTGTCCAGTTTTGGCCTAATTAAGTATTTACTTCAATGACAAAACTCATTGGCTCTAAGACAATTTTGATTAAAAGGAAAGATGGGAGGCAAAATGCTTTTGACAATATATGTTCCAAAACTTAACACAAATATATCGCCATCAAATTTCTTATTCCAATATAGGATTTTAAATCTGTTCATAGTTACAGAAACACAATCTAATTATTAAAGTAAACTGATGCAATTCCTTCCATTTCTATACTTTAGTTTATATGCCTCTGCTTAGCAATTTTGTCCTATTAACTTTAGGTTTCATTGTAAACAATATAGGATATTTAATTTTATCTATATTTTTCAGCATAATTTTCAGATGACTAATTTTTTCTTTAAAATATCATCATATTAATTTCTTCACAGGAAAACTTTTCCATTATAAGAACGTAAAATATTATCATTTTTAAGCATAATATAAAGAAATACAGACAAGGAAGCAACTCATTCAAAATTAGTTTGGATTTTGATTCTTCTTACCTCATGCTTAGTGTATCAGCTTGGCTCCAATACTCCATCAAGTTTTAGAAGAAAAAAAGACTATTTATTGGACTGATAGTTTTCACATCCTTTATACACTAATGAATACTTTGAAATGAGCTTATGTTGGTATTTTAAGGATGATATTTAGTTCATGTACAAGATGGGCTGAAGTATTAAACTTTTTCAACTAATATAAAATACATAATCAGAAAAATCCAGCATTCATACCCAGCATCGACTCCATCCAAACTAGCAGATGCATTTGGAAAAGGCAATGTCTAAGCATAGTGGTTCTGTATGAATCTCCAAGCTTTACAGGGACTAAAGGCCTGGCTTGCTTTCAGTCACCTGCTGATACCTCATAACTAAAAATCTCCTCATCTTCTCAGACATTCACAGTTTCTGCTCTGATTAAGCCTGTTATCTGTTGTCTTGCACTATTACCCTTTCATATTTCCCTTTTAAATTCCTTTCTACAAAAGGGAATTGTAAGTGAATAAGGAAAAAGACAAGAGTGACCATGAGGTGTTTCACTGACTTAATGTTATATGATTAGATATCCTAGATCAATAGTGAAGTGCTATTGATAAATTTCTGAAAATTAATCCTCTTTTTATCCTTCCTCACATTTTAGGTTTTCACTCCATTTGAGACACCTTCATATTCTACCCACATATCAGGTCATTGTGACAGTAAAGGATACATTGTCCAAAAAGAAAATTATATGTACCTGGATAACAGTTGCATATCACAGTGCTCTTGCAATACAAATATAGTGCATGATGCAGTCATAAACAAAAGGAAAATTCTAAGGAGGAATGAGAACAGTTTAGCTGTAAACATTTACTCATTTTAAGCTATTGTTACTACCATACCTATAAATATATAGTTATTTTACAACATAAACCAGAGAAATTTGCTTTCGTTCAAAACATGTCCAAGAAAACTTCCAGTTACATTAAGAAAAAGTATTTTGGGAGCTGAATGCCCTTTTTTGTTTTTTTTATTTCTGGTGGCAGGTGTCTATTTTCATTACCATTTGCTGTTTTTGTGGTAAAAAAGCAAAGTAGGCAAATTGCTTTCACTTATAGAGATCTTCTCAAAGGGAAGAAGAAGCTGATTTTAAAGAGTTCTGGCTATAAACTGAACAGTAATTTAAAAAGTTGACAAAGTTACAATAAAAAAATTTGTGTGCACCACTGTCAAAGGAGTTGAATCAATTTCATATTGTTATTGAAAGAGTGCTATATTTTCAAGAATCAATAAATAAAATACTGAAATTTTAATGCAAAGTTATAAAAACCCCTTGATTTTAAATATTTCAGTATATATTATTTATTTTTAGCTAAAAAAATAGAAGTATTCTTCACATCTCAATTAATTTTCTAATAGTTATTTTTGGCTGGGAAATGTTT
Source organism: Illadopsis cleaveri (assembly GCA_013399915.1). Taxonomy (NCBI): domain Eukaryota; kingdom Metazoa; phylum Chordata; class Aves; order Passeriformes; family Timaliidae; genus Illadopsis; species Illadopsis cleaveri. The sequence goes on from VXBB01012323.1 coordinate 85,079, forward strand.
TGAAAGAGCATACATACATTATCCCTAAGTAATTCTGAAGTATGCCAAACTTTAATGTGTTAAATGCATCAGAACATCTCATGCTTTAATATACAAAAGTGCACAATGTAAAGCTCATGGAAAACAGTTTTAATTACATAAAGGTCAGTCTAGGCACTGATGGTTTTATCCAGACTACAATTAAGTACCTTAAGGGATTAGCTGATGAAGTGTTATTGCTGATAAGTACCCAGAATAATTAATTACAATTTTTTAAAAAAAATCCATTTTAAGCATTCAGTGTTATGTATCTAAAAAAGTATAAGCTATCATTGTTTGATGCTCAGGAAAATATACAGTAAGACAACTTAGGTGACTTCCTCATCTAGCTTAGTTGAGGCCTAACTTCTAATCTGGTATTTATTTTGTTCTGTGTTTCTTTTTTATAGAAATGTTTATCTAGTACATGAGATACTGAACAATTAGTTGTGAATATGTACAAAAATCCATCCAAGCATGAGGAAACAGAAAAGGACTCTGAACCAGTAAATCAAGTTACAGACTGTTTCCTCCTATCATCTCCAACTTCTTTATTCATTAATGATGGTAATAATGAAATTCAGATAACGAATTCTGTTCAGCCATTCAGAATCAATGTAGGTAGTTACTTTAAAATTATACTTTAAAAACTGAATACAGAATCACATATGTGAAATCAGTCAGATATGATTTTAAATATTAGCCTAAAAATATTTACCCATTTGTTTCATGCAATACTTCAGATTTTAGTAAACCATAATTTTTCATGCTTATGATTGTACTGCTATTACAGACTGTTTAATTTCTCAGCTACCATAAGTCTTATTCCACAAAAAAAGAGTACAAAGCAGGAATGAAAAGGAAAGAGGAAAGAGAAAAATTTGGACCTAAATATAGAATTTAAAAACCACAGAGAAAATAGCAGGATAATAGGAGAATATCCCTAATACTAGGAATAAATTCAAAGTGCTTCAGTACATGCTTTGTATGAGTAGTTGAATCTAACAAATATAAAACTTCTAAAAATTCCCCTGCCTTTCCAAAAAGCTTTTTCCATTTATAAGACTAAATTAAATTTATTTCTACATGTAAATGGGAAGAAAGGTCTTTATGGGGTTAAGATTGAAACACTCAGCTCTGACTATTGCCTTTAGCATACTGGATAAATAAAATCTAGGCTCAAAAAGTCCTAATAGTCTTCAAATGTCAACATTTCTACAGCTGAATCATGGTTTTAAAAAGAATCAAATAATCATTTGATCATTCATATAATGAAAAAAAATCAGAACAAACAACAAAAAACCGCATGTGATATTTTCTAATAGCAACATAAATGTAATTGCAGGCAGTTAGAACACACCGAACTATTATATTCAATGAATAACATTGAACATGTTATTTCCAGCAGTTTTTACAGAACATTGTTCAGGTTCCATTCTCAACACAGATAACAGTACAAAAAAGATTAGGAAAGAATGTTTAAAAGTTTAACAGTCATGAAGATGAGGAGAGAGTTTGAAGTTTGTGGTATTGTCATCTTCCTTAGAAGAAGTATTCCTTGCACCAATTTCTTTTCTCTAACAATTACAGAAGTGAAAAGAGATTCCAAACCTAGGGACAAGGAGTAGAATCAACTCAAGTTTCAGGTTGATACGTATCTTTTGCAGCTTTAGTACAGCAGCCATCTGTTACAAGACTTAAAAGAAGGAATTATCTATGTAATTGGGCATAGACAGGCATTATATTTGCTCAAGAACATAAGTCTGCATATATGAAAATCCTTTTGAAAAAGCTGGCATTTATTTACTGTGAAGCAAACCGTACATTAGCAATTCTATCTTCTGTAATAAAGTCTCACCAAACTACTGTCATTGCAACTTCGTGTCACAATCTAGTTTTAGAGTGTTATGTAGAATCACTAAAATGCTTCACTACTTACACTACTCCATATGCCATGACTACTCTGTATGTAAATGTGCTTAATATATGTTTACGGTATTTTAAAAGTACATAATATTAGTCCTTTCCTTGATAAATAAAACTATCAGAAAGCTGGGGATGTCTTATTTCCAAAAATACAATGCATTATTCCTCAGTGCAGAAAGTTGGATTTAATTGATTTATAGGCATGGTATGACTTCCCAGTTGTGGTACTGCATCCAAGTCTGAGGCCCTCAGCACAAGCAAAAAACTGAATTTGTTGAAACAAGTCCAGAAAACAGACACCCTGTTGATCAGAAGGGTGGAGCACCCCTCTTATGCAGACCAGCTCAGAGAATTGGGGTTCAGCCTGGAGAAGAGGCTCCAGGGAGATATTGTAGCAGCCTTCCAGTACTTAAAGGGGGCCCACAAGAAGACTGGAGAGGGGCTTTTGTCAAGGATATGTAGAGATAGGAAAAGAAGGAATGGCCTTAACCTGAAGGATGGCAGGATTAGATTAGATATTAGGAAGAAATTCCTTGCTGTGAGGGTGATAAGGCACTAGAACAGGTTGCCCAGATAGGCTGTGGCCTCCTTATCCCTGCAAGTGTTCAAAACCAGGCTGGATGGAGCCTTGAACATCCTAGTCTAATGAAAAGTTGCCTGCTCATGGGAGGAGGGGTTGGAGACAGATGGTGTTTAAGGCCCCATCAAGCCCAAACCATTCTATGACCCCATGATCTTTGAGGTGTTTTTGATCTGGGTGTATATGCAGTTTGGGGGAAGGTAGAAGTGATTCTGGAAATGAGCTCCAACTTTAGCATCATGTCTCCAGGAACCTCAGATTAGGAGTTCTCACAGGGGAATTCAGATTGCTGGAATGGTCCCCAGGCTATGGATTGGTGAGAACAAATTTTTGGTCTACCCTTTGCTCGTGGCCTGCTGTGCACTCTACTGACAGAACATCTGTTCTTTGTGTAGTTGTATTAACTATGTATGGAGTCTGTCATGCTGCCTAGTCTCTGTGCCAGTACACACATCAATCTATTTTTTCAGTTTTTCTTGTCTTGTAGGCAGCTAGACATGTTTCTTACAACTTTTTTTTTAATGACATTTTGGTAACTGCTTTAAATGTTTCACTGCATTTTGTCAATTTATTGTTTCACAGACTGAAGAGCAAAAAGTAAGGATTTATTTTTACATTTCCCTATAATTGGGACCTGTAAATTTTCTCTAGATTAATCATATCACTTAAGTCTGTTTTAACTGCAGCTTTTTAGCCCTATGTACATTTGCACAAAGCCTTTTCCTTCAGCTAAGCTTGTTAATTACCTCCTCTGTTGATATAATAATTGTTTCCCATGTAGATTTTAACATTTTAGGTTAATTGCTCTAGAAAGAGCAGGGGAAATGGTGGAAATGGAGGATCTTGTCATGTACCTGACTGGACAGAAAACTAGCTAGGTAATTAATAAGCATATGATCAGAGAGGTACATGGCTGAGGTGCCTCAGCAATTACTTGTTTCTTCAGACATGGGGTTAGTTAAACAGGATTGTATCTCACCTCAGAGTCTATGTAGGAGTCCATTATCAGCAATTGCTACCTGATAACAAGTAAACACGATCACAGGAGCTGGAAAGGGAATCCTACTGTTGCAGTATCTTACTGCAAAAAATCTTGCCAAGAGCCAGAAATATTTCTTGTACTGAAGATCTACCTGTAGGTATCTTTTCTCTTTGAATCAGTGATTTTATCTGACCCTTAATATATTAAATTCTCTAAAAAATTACCAGAAGGAGTGTGGAATATACTGTCAATAATGACAATATTCAAGCTGCTGTAATGATACTTACAAAACTTTAAGGCATCTTCTTCAGACATATAGTTATCTGATATTCTGCTACAAATCATATGCAATTTTTTTGCTGAGCAGATAATCTGATACTGTTGTAATTTATTTTACATAGACTATAGAAAATGTGAAAAAGTCATGACAGAATGATTATCAATTGCAAAAGACTTCACTCATTTTGACATTTTGGAGCACAATAATGGTACTAATAATGCCTAGCTAGCACATTCCAGCACCTAATATTGAATATTGGCTTGGCTATAACTGCAAACATATCAAGAAGGACTGGAAACTGTCATCAAATGTTGGCTAAGTGTTTTTTTGGGTCCCAGACTCCCAGAGTGTTGTGAGTTCCTGAGAGGAAATCTAAAGTGCTAAATCTAAATTACTTCAATGGCACTGCAACATGCAAGAACAGAGTTCTGCCAGCACTCGAAAGGGTCCTGAAGCACCTAAGGTCCAAGGTAATAATTTCAAAATTTGCTAAGACGGATGTATTCCACGTACATAATTCCACATAAATCCTTTCCTGCATTTTTATTGTGTTCACAGAATTGCTTTTATTGAGGTCCCAATCAGATACATAGGAGAAACCTGTGGAAAGGAAAAGTCTAAAGAAGCAACACAAAGCTGGATGAAGCTCACTTAATTTTCAGCAAGCACGAAGGTTGTTTATTGCCTAGATTACAAAATACCTGTATCCTTTTCTTACTTAATCATACATTCCTTACATGGCCTTGCATGAGTAATTCACCTACTGCATGACTCCTCCATCTGTTCAAGATACAGAATATTTACCCATAAATGAGGAATATAGCGAAGTTAAAATCATTCCCACATCTTTCAGAATCCTAAAAATCTTTTTATACCATTTTTAATGGGTTACTTTAAACTCGGGGTTGGTAATTTCAATTCCTTTTTTTTTTTTTTTCCACTTTAAGTTAGTCATCATCTGTCTCTCTTCTTCATAACAAAGTATAACTTTATTGTAGAAATCCTGATATCAAATAAAAATTTTATGCAAGACTACAAAGGAAATGTTTTTCAATAAATGGTTCTCCCTACATATGTTCCTACTGCCTGAAGGGATATTCTTTGTTTTAGAAGCTCAGAGTGGTTTTATCAGAGAGCTATAAGCAAGGGTATGATGTTAGTATATTAAGGCTAGCAAAACTTCCATAAAACTTGATTACTATTCCTAAATATATATGTAGATGAAAAATTATTCTTTTAATGCCTTTTTAAAGTCTACTAAAAAAATAAAAATATCTTTTTGAAATGCTTATTTATACAATAGCTTACATAATTTTTCCCTTTCCCTCCTCTTCCCTGATGCCAGCAAGTGTAAGTGGCCTGCCTCATCATTGCCCAACAAATCAGAGTAAACATTTTTAACCCATTTTACAATGTTTTAAATGAGTACACAAGAAAAAGCAATGATTTATCCGGAGCCAAGTGATATTTGCTTCAGTTGCAACAAGACTGTAAGATCATTACAAGAAATGCTGATGCAACTAAAACTCTTAGGCAGAAGCCAATGAGTTACACAGACATAACTAAGAACAGAATATTTTCTGTAGGCTTTAGCCAACAATCCAAGGAAGAGGTTAGAAACTATTGCCCTATGTAATCTGCTTGCTACTGTTAAACTTTTTACTTGTTAGACTTCATTGCTCTTTTACCGCTTTACTGATTTCCATTGATTTTTTAAATAGAACTAATTTCCTCTGTGTTTTAGTTCACTTGCTTATTCTATAGTTTAACAATTGTCATTAATTGGAACACAACATATTCTAAACCAGACTCCAAATAATTTTCGTGCTATCAAAACATTTTGGGTTTTCTCTTTTTCTTTTAATTATTTGCAGGAAACAGGTAGAAAACTGTGTACTTAATATGTCTTAAAAGTAATTCCTTTTTCAATTCTCAGTCATCTCTCATGGGGCAGCAATTCACTTCCATAGTATTCTGTAATAGTTTTTCCTGCAACAAGACTAAAGGGGAAAATGGAACGCTTGTTTTCTTGGAAGAAAAATCTTTAAAATAGATTTAAATAATTTGTTGTTTGTACTATAAAAGTCTTGAAGCTTAAGTACCCTTACATAGAGACCCTTTTCCCTACTGTGAGAAGTGACAGATTCTAAATGGTCCAGAAGAAACCTATACAGGCAGAAATGGCTTTTTGAGAAGAAGAAAAGGCAAGTATTCAGCTTTGAAATTTCCAAACAAGATAAAATATTTTGATTTGGTCTTGTGCTAACAGAGTGACTATGACAAAGAAATGTACCCTTGTTTCCAAGGATATATAAGGCAGTGAATGAATCTGAGAAAGGACTAATGCTGTTCTGTACTTAATCTGAGTCTAAAACAGAATATCAGTAGTCTTAGAATTTGTCAGTCTAGTTATATCTGACTGTAGCTAAAATCACACTTCCTTTTCTCCCCTCTTCTTTATATCATCAGTAAATCAAATTATAGGGATTTTTTTTTTTAATGTAGTGAAGGGATAGCTAATACCTTGGAACAAATTTTTCACTGCTTATATAAGGATTAATTATTTACTAGTGTGCTACAGCTATTATACAAAAATATAGAAGTGAAAACTCAATTCTACAAGAAGTGGATCATCTTAATTATGAGATCAAAATCACATAACGTCAAATTAATCAATTTTTTTTTTAATGTAGCCAACATCGTCAGGCTTCTGTCTACTCAAACCAGAATTTTTTCAATAGACTAGATTTTAAAATTGTGATGATTAAAATCACTGGCGGAAAAATTATAGAAATGACTAACTTAAAAGTTGTAATTTATGTGAGAATTTTTTTTCTATTTTTACTTGTTTAAGTTAGACCTTTTCATTTCAATTTCCCTTGACTGCATTTGGTTAGATTTGCTTTCATTTGTTTTTTGCCAAAGACTTTTTTAAATGTAAATATTACTCTTTATTCCCACTTTTCCTTTAATTTTTTTGAATTTTGTTTTTGCTTCACCATACTTTCATTTTCTCCTTTTTAGTTCAACTAATTTCTTTCAGTGATTATTTGCGTTAGTTTTTCCTCACATTACTTGTTAGGATGATTTCTGTCTGTGTGTTAGAGACAAGAGTAGCACTGCTCCACAGAGTATAAGCCATGAACAAAAGGTGGCCACAGCACGGGCGCTGCTGTCTCTAGGAGGGCACAGCTCCACACGATCTGACTACAGCACACAGAGCAGGCTACTGATCACAAGCTCTTTCAAGAGACCTGGTTTATCTGAGCTCTTAGTCTTTAGTAAATAAAAAATTACTCATATGCTAGTAGCAGTTCATTGTTATCATTTATAACTGTTAAGTGTTAACTGACCTTCCTGCAGGTTCACATGTGTGACTATGAGCATAAAAAAATATGATCCAGCACCACAAAACATATCACCTGATACACACAAACAGGTACAAAAATGTGAGTGTAAAGCTTTGTTCCATTAGCCTTCTCACTCGGATTAAGCTGTAATGCTCAGATGCCAGCTACCATGTTATTCAGTACATATTGAAATTACAACAGAGAATTGGATTGACCTGTATATTCCCACAATGTACATTTATTTGTATATATGCTTTTCTAGTGCACTTGAGAAATATACTTCCTACCAGTTGTCATGGTTGCTGCCTGCAATCTTAATAAACTATCTAAAGTGTTTTGAAGAGTGCACAGAAATGCCATCCTAGGCAGTCTGCCAGCTGGAAGGATATTATAAAATACTGCACTTGCTCACCAGGGGTTTCCCACAATATCTTTCCAGCTGGCAGCCTGCTCTGCGAGACAGAAGCCTCTAGAAGAGCAATACTTACCTGTTGCTGGCAGATTTGTTCACACCGTAGGGGTGAGAGAGTCCCAGGAAGAGCTTTTAACAATTTCCTCAAGCCTGGACATTTATGTAGTTTTACTTCCACTACACCTTTGTGCTTGACAGAAATCTGCCTGTTATAAAAATAACAAAAAACATATGAACTGAAAATTCCCTAGTTTATAGAAATATTCACATAATATTAAAATTTCAATAGATCGTCACACTAGATTTGGGAATAGTGAATCTTAAATCATTAGAATAAAAAAGTTATTCTTGTACCTCAACAGAGATCTGTAGGGCAGATCACTCAGATTTCATTGGTTGAGTAATTAATGTGGATTATACAATGTTTTAGCATCAGGAGTTTCAGCTCTCTAAGTAGTTTAGAACCATAACTTTGACTCAAAAAAACAAAGACAAAATGCCACACAAACTCTCTTTCAAAATCTCATTGAAGGATTTGAAGACTACCTTTTTGTTTGCTTTTTAAAACAGTCTCAGGTTTCTCACTGTCTTCAGGAGGACCATAAAAAGGACTTCTTGTGAATGAATATCTCACTTCTGAATAGCTTAACAGATATTAATTTATTGAATGAAGATTCAGCAACCAATAACTAAATTAAAAAGGAAGGTTCATCTGAGAGAAAATCTTTGAAAATATAAATCAGAAGCAGCAATTGTAATTTAGATCAATCCAAACCTTCCATCCCTGCTTGCTGAAGAGCACAGATCTAGATAGAGGAAGAACACAGTGTAACTGTTAAACTATTCACTTTCAGACATAATTGTACAGGATTGCATGTAGATGGTTCTTCAATATCTCTGGTGAGAGAGACTCCACCTCTCTAGGCAACTTGTTCCAGAGTGCAGTCACTTGCACAGTAAAGAATTTCTTCCTCATACCCAGCTGCAACTTCCTGGGCATCAGTTTCTGCCCATTGTCTCTTGTCCTTTTGTTTGGCACCACTGAGCAGAGCCTGGCTCCATCTTCCTGGCACCCTCCCTTCAGATACTGGCAGACATTGATGAGCTCCCCTCCCAGTTGTCTCTTCTCAAGGACAAACAGGTTCAACTCTCTCAGTCTGTCGTCAAAAGGGTCATGCTCCTATCCCTTAATCATCTTTGTCTCCCTCCGCTGCACCTGTTCCAGGAGCTCCATGTCTCTCTTGTCTTGAGAAGCCCAGAACTGGACACAGCACTCCAGATGAGCTTCAGTAGGGCTGAGTAGAGGGACAGGATCATCTCCCTCAATCTGCTGTCAATGCTCTCCCTAATGCACCCCAGGGTACCATTGGCCCTCTTGGGGCACTGCTGGCTCATGGACACTTGGTGTCCACCAGGAGCCTCAGGTCCCTCTCTGCAGAGCTGCTCCCCAGCAGGTCAGTGCCCAGCCCATGCTGGCACTGGGGTTATTCTTCCCCAGGTGCAGGACCCTGCACTTGCCTTTGCTGAATTCCAGATGATTCTTCTCTGACCATCTCTCCTGTTGGGCTGCTGCACTCTGCAGATCCTGCCAGTGCATTCTGGGCCCTCACAATAGGTGCAAAAACCTACCAGAATGAGGTGTAAGATTTTTTTAAGTCAGAAGTCCTGGAACCAAGTTTTCAGTAAGTATATGCACAGTAAAGTCTACAGGAACACAAAAAGTTTCAGGCAAATAATGAATAAAAATAATAATAATCAGTGATTATTTTGTATCAAATGACATTAATTTGGTCTTTGAATTGCATAGGATAGTGTCAGCAAACAAACAGTGGGCTTTGCTGGATATTCATTTTCATACTTACACTTTATCATACTGTAAGCTGAAGTCAGCTTGGTGACTTGGTGCAAGGACTCTCAATTTCATTTATTTTCAAATGAATTGATAAGATTTTTATACTATATGATATAGACAACCTTTCACATCCTAGTGTGCAGTCTTTCAGATATGCCTAATTAATCAGATTAAAAAAATTATCAGCTCTCAGTGTTACACAGTCACAAGATTTTCACTTCAGTATGAAGAAACCAGTCCTTTCAGTATCAATGAAATTAAATTTTCTCCTGAAGAGGCCATGAATAGCTTTCTATCTGAAGGAGAAAAAAATATTTATGCCACATTACTTGATTTTTCTCAAAATTTATAATCTGATTCAAATCAGTAGAAAAAAAAAGTATTAGATATAAATGTGAAAGTCTGAAAAGACAAATTTTGACTAAGACAACATTTCAGCTTAGCTTCTTGGACCTTGTGCTTGAGTATGACTTAATCAGACACATCCAAGAATCACTTCAGGCACAATACTGCATGAGTTCTGTTGCTGATTGAGGAGCATCATGTTGAAATAGTAAATATGACAAATACATAGGATATAAATCTCTTTTACAACCAAATAGGCTGCATCCAAAGATGCCAAGAAAACCAATTTATGTTTTTGTGAAGATGATTACACTGAAAAGTAATAGAAGAAACTGAGTGATGCTTCAGAATGAAGTATCTCACTCAGATGATGTAAGTTCAGGTATGTGTGGAGCTTTTCTTTTGGGACAAGCCCTGTGCAATGAAGATACAGGCTATGTTGATAAAATACTAGAACTATCAGTCCCTTGATAGTCAGTGACATTCGCCCACAATTTGCTGTGAAATAATTCAGATTTTTAAGAGGGAAGGACCACCAAAAGAGCCTCCAGAATTTATGTTACAGCAAGAGTTTGTAGAATGGTCATGAAGTTTTTATTTTCTTAAGTCAAAAAAAGGACAAAAAGTATTTTATAAGTATAAATGTCATAACTTTCATTATTCTATTATTAATACTCTCATTGTTGCAATCTATCCCACATTTTAAATTTGCACATTTCATCACATCTGACTTTATTCTAGATTGGAAACCATGAAATAAATATGTTTACCATTGCCAAAATTTTGTTTACCAGAGGTACGTACTATGTGTGATGTTAACTGTGGTCTTTGTGGCCTCCCATTAACAGCCATTTTTCAATATCTATTACTCAGAAAAATAATTATTAAGCTTTTGGTTTCACCTAAATACTCAATTTAATTGAGAGAGCTCAATTAATCTATTCTTGTGTCAAATATATTAATTAAGATGACATCTTCAAACCCACAAATAGTTACATTGCTGCTCATAGCTGACTGATATGGAACATCTGGAGATTTTTATGTTGGGTGCTTTTGCTGCTTTCAGAATTCTGTGTGATTACATGAGTCAAAGGAGGATATAGATTTGCAAAAGTAGTCAAGGAAAAGCATAATTGGATGACTTCTCAATGTACTCCATTTATACAAATAACTTTAAAAGGACACCTCCGTGGAGTTAAGTGCTACAGAGCAAAGTATGAGAAAGGAACACAAAAGTAGATAGAGACCAGTTACTCAGAGGGTAATTTTACAGTGTTCTACTGTGGGACTTGCTACACCTTAGGGCAACCAAAAAAATTTTATCATCAAAATATTAGAGAAGTCCCACATCTACAGAGGACATTTCCTGAGTTATCATCTAGATAGCCCTGTGGGGAATGTGACTAGATTCCAAAAACATCTAATGCAGATTGACACAGAATGAGTTTATTTACAGAAGGCATTACAAAGAACCGTGTTTTTCACTCAAAAAATCTAAAGAAATTCTCCCTAAAAATCTTGGACAAACCAAAGAATATTGCCTATAAACTACATAAATTAATATTTATGAGATTGCAATAGAAACTGAAGCATTTACCTTGATCACATCCACTAAAAAATAAAAGACAAAACACCTGCCTTTTCACAGCCTATTTCTGTCATTATTAACCTGACATGACTGGAAATTCTTTGGAGTTTTTCAATGTTATTTAACTGCAAACCTGTACTGTAATCACAGGAAGATTGATTTAAGGCAAGTAGGCTTAAATTTAATGAGCTCCATTATAATGTACTCCTTCAGAGCTTCTGTATCACCTAGTCTATCTATACAAGGACTGAAACAATGCACTTAATTTGCTTTAACCTCCTTAGTTATTAATTTATATGTTCTCATACTTACATTTTTTCCTAATATGAGCTCTACTTTGTACTTGTTAGAATTTTCTGAGTTCAGACACTTTCACAAGCTTGATAACATTGCTAGAGTACAACCACTATTGATATAAAGCCAAATAACTACAACTTTCCAATAACCAAAACAGAATATACTTGAAAAAGGGCTTTCATGCAATATACTCTTATTTTTTTACAGCTTTCCAAATCAGAAGTATTTGAGTATAATACATTCAAGTTTAAATTTGATCCCAGCAAATTGCGGAGAAGCAATTAGAGAGGCATCAACAAGTATTTTCAATAAATATGTAATATAATAATATTATATCACCTCTAATCTAGAGGTGATCTTGCTTTATAAAAGTGATAGTACTCAGAAACAAGATATAACTACTACATCAGAGGTCCTTTCAGGATACAAGTTGCCTTCAGTGTAGCTCCAAAGTCCATCCAGATGACATGAACATAAACAGGACAAGTATGTTTCAGTCATAGCCCAGGATAGGGGACTGGTTAATCAGGCCACAGCTCACATGAGGCTTCTGGAACCCAATGTAGATGGTGCGATTGGAAGCCCCATGTGAGGCTGGTCAGGGATATATGGTCATAAATGAGCATCTTAAGAACCCTAGCAATTGCAACCTTTAATCTCCTTAATGGTACCAAAACTTAGCAATGCAACTGTCATAGTCAAGACAGCCACTGCACTCAGAGGGCTTCAGTACAAACCTCAGGGGCCTTCAAGTATCAGCATCATGTTTTCTATAAGTCCTTCATACCTTTTCTATGTAGCAATCCTATGGGCAGCTCCACACAACTCCGGCTCTTTCTCTCCTTTTCTCTTCCTTCTGCAGTCCCAGCTTAATGCTTCCTGTCCCTAGCACGGCCACCTACCCCTGTCTATCCCTCAGACAATGGCTTACCTTATCTGTCTTTTGCCTGACCTCCCGTCCCTTCGTCCTCACAGCGTAGCCAGCAACTCTCTACCAACTAACTCACTCTTTATCACACCCAGCTGTGAGGCCAAGGCTGTTCCCACTCTTTGGTAATTAACACAGCCGCAATATATCAGAGGCAGGATTGCCTTTAGCTCTATCTCTGTCTTACCACATGCAACCAAAAAAGTTTCTAGTTGAGGTTGACTCAGAAAAAAAAAATCAGCCTGTGCTGTTGAGTTTCTTGGCTCAGGCATCAATATAACTCTGTGTAGATACAAACATGACTTTTTTTAGATCAGCTGTGAAACTCCAAATGTATTGTTTACTACACAAAATTCTGGTTTTGATAATACTGAGAACTCTTCAAGTCCAAGGAATGTTGAACAACAAAGGACTCAGCTTAGGTCCAAAGTTTGTTAGTGTTCATAAGATAATTTTATGTCCCTCTTCTGCTGGAATTCTCTTGGGCAAAATTAGCAGATTGACCTCAATTCAAAGCTTCTCCATATAACAGGGAGAGGAATTATGAGTAACATAAATATCTACGACCTTTTTTAAAAGATGTTGTAGCTATTTGCACAGTAGGCAAAAAGTAGCAAAATCATTTTCAGTGTTTACTTGAACAGCAAATTCTTAGATGGCCATAATGTGAGCTCTCCTCTTGTGAAAGATGTACAGGATGAAAGGCAATGTTACTCAGAAATGCCATACAAAGAGGTTGACTCTTTCTCACACCCAGCTGACTGACACATTTTTGTTAGTACAAAGAAAAGAGTTTATACAGAAGAGAGTTAATTCCCTTATGAATTATCTGCTGTTTTATTCCATCAAGGGATAGAGAAAGTTGCCATGAAAATACTTTGCTGAAGGCAATACAGGGAAAAAAGAAAAAAAGTCTGCTCTTGATTTGACAGTGCAGGGCCCTGTCCATTCCTCTGTCACATACTTCCAAATTTAACTGTCACCTCTAAAAATTGATATTAAGAACATTGGACTAAATATTGGTTTAAGAAATATGTCAAAAGCTACCGTCTCTACAACAACTAATAGCTTCCTATCTAAGACAGAGACTTCATACACAAAAAATATTGAGGAGTGTAATTTTTCTTTTTCCAAAACAGACTACTCTATTTTTTACCATCTGAACAAAAAGTATTTATGTAAAAGACAGGGGTTTACAAAAAAGAAGTGAAGAAAAATAATTAGCATCATTTAGTACGAAAATGAATATTTTTAAAAAGAACATTTTCCCAACAAGATTTTATTCCTTTTATACTAAATTATATAACTTTCTGACATGACATAAAAAATGATTGCCAGATGAAAAAACATTAGTTATGCCTAAGTATAACTTCAGTTATGAACTTACGCATATTTTCCCTATGGAATTCAAAAGTCCTGCTACATTACCTATATGTAGAAAGTATTTACGTTTACACCAACTGTAAAATAACCAGACTATAACACAAAAGAACCTTATAAATATTCTACAAAATTATTTTAGTATTAGATTAACTTCATTAATATTTTTTAAAAATAGATAAATATCAAAAACACCTTCTCAAAAGTTATCAAAATGAATATATTAAAAGTCTTTAGTGTTTTATGTTTCATTAACTGAAATTAAATTTCTGTATTTCATCCAAACAATAAAACTGGTGACTTCATCATTATAAAGGAAACTTTTTTTCTATTATGCCTATATAGAAAGTTTTCAGCAAGACAATTTTCTCATTAATTTTTTTAGTCACAAAAAATACCCAAAAATTTAATGTGGTCAAAAATTTTCCCTTATGCTTCCTAAACCAGAAACTGAAATTAATTTTAAATAAATATATCATTAACTTTTCATCTTCACCTTCGCAGAAAAATCTCACGTTTTGAGTAAGACCTTACAACAATCAGTTCAGCATTTGGCACTAGTGAGGAGAACAAGCATCTGAAAGGGGACCAAGGATTTCCAACAGCAAATCTTTAACTAAAAGAGTGGCTTTCAATGCCATTAGACACAAAACCACTTAAAAAGACTCTATTGTATTGCTGTAATGTTTCATCCATACAAGTAGGGCTGGAACATTTATCAGCTGTGCATGGGACCATGTTCTACAGGGATAAAAATTTCTTCCCTGAGCTATCAATAGAAGTGTTCAAGAATAAACCATACAAGTTAAAACAATTATAAAAAGAAAACCTATGATTCCTTTATGGTCATTGGAAAGGTGATCATCATTTAGAATGCCAAGGTTTGACTTCTTTGTTGGTGACAAACAGAGGAAAACAGTAATTTTAGAAGAGCACTGAGGCATGTATCTAAGGGGCAATTTGCTCTGTCAGTATGTAGTGGTGTGATTTTGGTTTTATCAGTTTTCTGTATATATTTATTCCTTGTTTTATACTGTTTTTTATAAGTTGCAATGGTTTGGTCCATGTACCCCATGTTTAACCCTTCATGGTTTCCCCTGAGTTANTCAGTACATCAAAAGCAGCAGTGTCCTTTTCAAAAATCATAGGTAAGAAAAAGATTAATTTAACAATTTATTTAGAGGATCAAAGAGCTCATTTCTATTTGGTTTGATTTTTATTTGTCTTGAATTATGTACATCAAAAGAATATACCTCAGGCTTATAAGAAAGCCAAAGCACTGAAATTTACATCAGGGGAACAGATCAGGAAACAACTTTGAGACCAATAAGCAGCTATGACTTTTTCTGTTATAAAGATAAACATTTTGACCTTTTTAAAATATGAGTTCTGGAACTGCAAGGGCAACATAATCAGGTCTTTTTCAAAGGACATTGATTCAATGCAATAAATTGAAGAGTTCTCAAAGAACTGGAAAAAATGAAATTAATATAATGTTAAAGCATGATTTACTTCTTTTTAATAATCTTGGCCATTTTAAATTCAAGTGTTCAGAAACTGACAGGTTTCTGTACATTCCACAGCAAATTTCAAAACTTATTTGAATTATCAATGCTGTGGAAACTTTTCAAGGTCTTGTAACTTGTAACTTTTGCACAATGGCATTGAATATGTAAATGCAATACAAATGTAAACTTATTGCTAAGTACATATATCTTATCAAAGTGTACATATATTTTATGCCTAGGAATGAAAACATCACATTTTTAAGCAATGCAGTTACAAGAAGTCCTTACAAGTTTACAGAAAACATGTTAGCAGAAAGTATGATTCTGCTCTGAAAAAAATCACAGAAAACTATAACTTGTCATAGAAAAATAGCATGCAATGTGTCACCTCTAAAAGAGAGAGCTGTCTGTGAAGCTGAGCTGAATAACAGCTGAGAGTATTTTTTTTTTCCCTGAGGCAAATGACTTATGGTTTAGAAGAATCCTTTCTCACCCACTTACAAGTTGCTCTCTTGAGTATACTCTTTATTATGGAGGTGTGAGCTAGCAGTTCCCTGTGGGCTGGGGACTGAGAGCCCTGGGGAATCCCCAGGTTGGGCAGAGAATCCTGTCCCACTGCCCAAGTCAGGAAAGGAGTAAGGTCACTGGGGGGAAGCCCCAGGTGCTCCTCTGAGCACTTTGCTGGGGAGGGGAAGGGACTGACTCTGGGCCCGGGCATGGACTGGCAGGTGGGCTTGGTCCAGGGCTGGTCAGGGCTGTGGGGATTTGGACACCAGCCCTGGGACAGAGACTGAAGGCCCCAGGAAGCTGTAATGGGGCCCAGAGCACCACAGAGGGGCACTGAGAGGCCCCAGTGGGGCTGAGCAAGAGCAGTAAGGCCTGATATTGTCCTTAGGGCCCTGAGAGCTTCTATTCTCTCTCTCCCTCTTCATGTTTCAAAACTCTCCATACTGTCCTTTACTATTTTCTTCTTCATTCTTCCTCATGACACCTTAGCGTTTATATGGTCATGGCGGCAATTTACTAAGAAAAGAAATTCAAAAAAAGGAACTAACTTGTTAAAAAGCATAAAGGGAACAGATCGCTTCCCTCGACCTGCTGGCAACACTCCCCATTACATAGGCCAGGATGATTTATTGGATTTAAAATAAAACAAAAAAAATCTTAATTTCTGACTCATTGTTGTTATATATCTCTATAATAGTTTTAATATAAATGGTGAAAGATCAACCTTAGTAGTATAACAATTTCCATTGAGTTGTGATTTCAATTCAATCAGACGGTCAACATAGCTACTCTGCAATGCCTGTTTGGGCCTTCAGTTTACAGTTTCTTTTACTTAGTTTAATGCCAATATTCTAGCTACATCATGTTGTCCTGCACTAAATTATTTGTCTCCGACTTAATACTTCAAACCGTTGGCAATTTATAGCATGCTAATTCTCTCTGTCCCTTTCCATTGCTGAGTCAAGCTGTATACACCTCCTTCTTTTATCTTTCCTCAGAAATCAATCCCTCCATCTCCTTGATCTAGGTTTTTTTTGTTTGGTTTTGTGGGGGTGGGGGTTGTTGCTTTTTAAACTTGTCCTCAGAACTTCATTCACTTTGTCAATATCTCTTTTAGATAGCTTCTAATATCAAATGCAATATTCAAGATATATTCACTCCAAAACACCACAAAGAAAGAGTTGTTTCCTTGGTTGTTGAAACAGTACCAAACTCTTCGCTGCTTTCTGACCACTTTATGTTCATTATGCCACCTGCAGAACCAAAAGAAACATTTAAGTCCATCATAATGCATGTGTATTTCTATCTATTCTCTACCTGCCTTTCCAGGCTTATACAATGGCAAACTTACTTGGAATGTTAATGAATAAATCTCTCAGAAATAAACAACACCAATAATAAAGGCAAAGCACAGCAGAAAGTAGTCATGTAAACACATTACCTCTCTTATGTTATCTTTACATTGAAAATTTTATCAGGCTTTGTGAGTTTTGCAGTTCTCTTCAAAATCTTACAGGTTACTTGCAGTTGTTAATAACATAAGATTACTAAGGACCCAAAGGTCAAGCTTATTTCCCCTGCTACCATAAATTCTATTTTAAGTTAATTTGTTTATGAGTTTATCAGGGTCCATCTTAAAAGTTTTCAACTTTCCTGTTCTACACTGTAAATTACTCATAATCATACACTGCCTACAGGGATAAAACCTGCTACCTCTCTGCAGACATGGAAACAAAATGTACAGATTCTAAGAGATTTTTCTGGAGGACACAGCTAGAAAGCTCTGAGGTATACAACAAGTATTGCTTAAGTTGTTGGTACTAGAGTTGCTATGCAAAAAAAAATTATAAAGAGTACCAAAATAAAGTTGACCACACTGTTCTTATTTTCCAATACTGGTTTACTTATGAAAAAAGACATATGCACAAATATTAATAGATGTATTAATAAGGAAATGAAAAGTATCTCTAAATTACAACATTCTATTTTTTTTCTGTTAAAACTACTCTCGTTAAAACTGCACATTGACAGGAAGAAGTATTCTCATAGCTGTCTGCTCAATCAGATTAGAAGATTCTCTGTACACATGTAGGTAGAGAATAAATATATAACATCTGGTTATTCTTGGCCTCAATTTCTTCTGTGTATTTAAAGTTATTGTAAAGCAGAAGAAAGTCTATAGAGTCATTTTAATTAATCTGTGTACCTTGCAGCACCACACTTGCTGGCAGGACAAAGAACTTCAGATTTTGTCATACTTAATAAATTTGCTTCATTCCTGTTTAGGAAATTAGGAAAGAAAGAAAAAATGTTTTGCACACCCCTGAAGGCCTAATTTTTTTTTTTGTTTTGTTTTCAGTCTCATTAGAAACTTTGAAGTATAAACCATAAAAATGTTCTTATAATTTTAAGAGGTCTGTGATCTTTTTCACATATTTTTCAGTCAGCTGTAGCTCATCAGAAGGTTGTTTTCTTACGTCAAAGTGGACTTGTCCTTTCTTGTTCTACAGGAGCTTCCATTTTCTTCATTTATCAGCTATGATGATGACAAATAATCCCTGCATACTCCTAAGATTTTGACTGCCTTCTGTTTGCTTCCCTTTATTTGTCCTACATGCGTAAGATATTTTACACAACCTGTGACATGCTAAGCCCTCTCCAGTTCACATAACCACTATCATTTTTTTCATCATTTTTATATCATTGCCTCATCTTTTCTCTATTTTCCCAAACACATTCAACTGCATGGTTTCTTTGGATGTATCTTTTTTTTCTCATACAATTCCATTTCTTTTTGCTTATATTCTCTGTTGTATCACATCATTCTCTTCTAATACTATTTGTGTCTACCAGTGATAAGAAAATATTGGTTCTTTTACTTGTTCGTTTCTTTCAGAAACTTGATTTTTGAGCTCTGTTAAGTTATTCCAAGAAAGCAGATTCAACAAGTTCTTTGGCTTATTCTTTCTAGCATTCTACTACTTAGTGAAAGTGTCATTTTTTTCTAATGTCCAGTCTGAACTCCATGCAGTAATTTCAAGATGCTGCCTTTATTATCTTCTGCTTTACTCCATCGTGTCTTTAACTCGCTGTCAAGAAGCTGTGATCTGCTATTTGGCTCACACCTTTGTCACTCTAGTAAACAAGCCCAGTTCTCTCACAGTCTCTCCTTGCAGAATTCTGTCAATCAGTCTTAAGTTTGTCGAGATCTGTTTGGACTGAAACTCCAGACTTTCCTGTGTTTGCTGTTCCAATTTTAGCACCACCCACAATTTTGCTGAAGGTGTATTTTAACCTATCAACAAGGTGGCTATTAATGAGACAGTATAATATTAACACAGTAATCAACACAGAAATATCCTGTTACTAACTGCCAAATGGGTTGCCAAAAGGCATTGATTACTATCCTTAGACCCTTGTGATGCATCCAAGTCTCTATCCTTCCAATTCTTCAGTCCACAATTCCTCTACTTCTAAATGAGCATACTGAAAGAGAAAATCCCAGAAATTCTACTGCAAGGCATATTGTATTTATTGCTCTTTCACTCTACCCATTGCCACTGTTGAAAGCAACCAAGTTAGTTACCAGGTTTTGCCTTACCCTGTTACCTGGTTATCTTCTTTTATTGTACATGTGGAAGTGTAAAAAGGAAAATCAAAATTCCTACATTTCGAAAGGAAATTCTCCATGATCTTTATAGGCACTGAGGCTGGACAGATATGTCTGAAGTGTACAGGCTTTTGTTGTTGTCTTTAAGATGTTCATAAAACTTTAAAGTTTGAGCCTGCTTTGCTCTTCTCCTAATCCCATCTCACAGCAGAAAAAGAGTAAATAATTCTAGTGGGCATTCAACCCACCACATTAATTGGTGCATTGGCCAGGAAATGAAAAATTGGCAAACCAAACCCCCTACAAAAGTCTTTAACTCAACCCACAAGTTTTCTTACTCTCCAATTCTCTTTCCCATCCTACCAGGAGAAAATGAGCTGTGTGATGTTTAGTTGTTGACTGGGGATCAACCATGACACTAAGTAACTAAAACTTTAGCACTAGAGAACTTAATTCCAAAAAAACCCAAGTAAGTAAAATATGAAGCAAAATTTCCAAGACAAGGAAAATACTGCTATCTTTCTCACAGTGTTTTTCCTTTATCCTTCAGTTGATTTTTTTTTCTTTCTCAATAAACACTGATTCTTAAAATATTGTAATAAGCATCACAGTTGGTATGTTTGGACATGTGGAATTTTTGCACTTATTAAAGTAGATATATAAAGCTTCCTGGTCTAAATTATTTTTTTTTTAAAATACTTAATTTTTACTATGACAGAAGGCTATTAACTTTTTTTGGATTTAAACGGTTTTGAAAGCTGAAGCAAATACAGAAGCAAAACTCCTACAGTTCAATAATTCTACCTCATTATAAAAAAAAAGGGAAAAAGCAATTTTTACAAATTTGTCTCTATAAGGGTTTTAAGTGAATTTGAGGTATTACTACTGTGGTCAACCTTTACAGTATGAAGAAGATAAGGATATGATTTGCCAGGGTCAATAGGAGACATCTTTTCTGTAAGTAAGGATTTGTTAATAATTTTATTGAAACTTTGAAATGCAGCTTGAAAATAATTTGAACTGATTAATGAACATTGTATGAGCAAGTGTACAACTGGAAAGGGGAGCGCAGAACATGGGTTCAGGAAGATACATTTCTAATAAGCATTAGGAGTGTCTATTTAGCTTCATGACAACAGGTTTCTGGGATTAAAAGACCATGCTACCTAGATGGCATAATGACAATGAAGTCACCTAGTGATTTGGCATCAGAAGATTCAACTTTTGTATCTTCTAAAGAAATTACTTCAGCAGGCAAGGGATTGTAAAGGCCACAGATAGAGTCACTATATCTGCTTTCCTCTAGTATTCTACAGGTCAGCAATCTCACGTTCTGCTCGTGAGATTTGACATCAGTAAGTACACTATTATCTGCTACAGCAGATGGTCTTTGGCTGTGACTTCCTATATTGTGGAATTAAAGCCGTACAACTGAAAATTTGCTGACCATATCTTTGTAAATATTAACTGGACAGAATTTTAGCCACTCACAGTATTTTTACAGGCATAAGAAAGAGTATATCCACAACAGGTTCTCCAGAATTCATGTTTAGCACTCAAACTACCCTGACTAAACCTACTGGGTCAACGATTCTGTGCTGAGTGGTTAACAAAATTAATTATATCATATCATAACAATATCAGGCGTATGAATGTGACCACATTATGTCTCCCAGCACCCTGCATGAAGTAAAATGTTTCAAACAGCTCAAGCTGGATACTTATTTCTATAATAAAAGCATTCTTTTTTTCTTGCCTAGTTAACTTAAACTTCCAATTCTTTGTAAAGAATTTAAAAAGCTACATCCTGCTTTTTTAATTAAGTTAAAACTAATAACTGGGTAAATGCAGCTGTCTGCAGTTTTCTTTAAGCTGTTGCCTGAAGATGTTAGCAGTCCTATGCTTTAAGGTTTCATACAGTTTCTTGGCACAAGGATGGGTACCATAGTGAAAAGTACTAAAAGCATTTACAGAGATCAAAAGAGTATGGGAAATTAGCCTAGTCTTCACAATATCCTACTTCTCATTTAATGCACTGGCACTCCATCCAAGGGATGCACATGGAAGAAAAATCTCAATTTCTTCATCAAGTGGGTTCAAAACAGAACTTCATTTTGGTCTAATCTATAAAAAATCCTAATCAGGTGGCATGACAAAACAGTCCCTGACAAGGCATACTGACAGATATAATGAGAACAACTTTAAATTGAAGCATGGTGAAGTAAGGAGCATAGGTTGGGGAAATAATAAAGTAGAGAGAATGATAATCAGCTGAAGATAAAAGTTACTTTAATGGACTTTAAGGCACCTGAAATGTGTAATGAGATGGTGTCTGAATATATTGTTATTTTTTATCAACTTAAGAAAAAGACTCTGCAGTATTATATGATTCTAAGGTAGCTAAATGAAACCAAACAAGTGAGAGCAAATTATTAAAGCATAGAGGAAAAGGAAAATAATTCTGTCATACCTTTTTTGAGTTTCTTTTTCCCTTCCTTATACAAACTGTCTACTTAAACTGAAATCACTTCCAATTAGCAGCTTATATTCTTGCTTGACTGTAAAGCATCTAACACGCTTCTGTGGACCCTACACAAATGCCTTAAAAGAGGGCTTTAATGACATTATTTAGACTGATTAAGACAACAATACAAAATATGATAATTAACGCCTATCAACTTTGAAGACAATGAAAAGATTGTAACGTTTTTTGAGGCAAGTTTTCAGTCCAAATATGAAAATATCTCTGCATGTGAACATATATGCCCTATAATATGAACATCCCAAAATGTATTTTACGTATTTTTCCTGTGTGTTAATCTCCACAAAAAAACTTCTTTTTTTTTCTCCTCAGAAATATTATATATTCTTTGAAGAATAAATGTAAATGGAAGGGCTTCAGTCCTTAAGATTAAATTCCCAAGGACTCACCTTTCGGGAACGACTCTGCCTTGTCAGCCTAAGATACTGTCTCTGAGCAGCCCCAGTAAAGCTACTGGGTCTGTAAGAGAGAAGAAATCCTTGTTTTTAATATTCTTTTTACGGACTGTAACTCTAGGCAACCTTTTTTTTTTTTTTTTTTTTTTTTTTTTTTTTTTTTTTTTTTTTTTTTGGTCTAGAAAATAGGCTTTTTATTTTCTTTTCTGTGGAATTCATTGTGAAGTGCTTTTTTTGCTTTCAGTATACATGAAGTGTAGGTGTTCAATTCAATGTTCAGGAATGGTCAGTCCCTTTTTGGATTCAACCTTGAGCACTGATATATTCGTAATGAAAACAAATACGAATCTTTTCCAGTATTAGTCTAAGCTTTAAATTAACTAAACTAGGGAAAGCTAGAAAACCTTTTTACCTCAGTATCTTTATGTTTAAAATGCACTGATAATATTCACTAAATACAGAAAAATATTGTGAAAATTAGTTCTTCCTGGATTATGAACACATCAATGGTTATAAAATTTTACTACTGTTTTTTGTTTCATCACTGTTCATTCTGTATTTGTTGGCTATTGAAAATAATTGATACTTTCACCTTTATTTTGTCCCTTTACATCTACATAGATAGTCATTCCAGCTATCCCCACCATTCTTTTCTTCAGACTGAAAACACACAGTTCTGTTTTAACTATCCTTTTCGGGTTCAATTGTCAAAACTTTTCATCACGTTTGCAGTTTTTTTTCTTTTCTGAGCTGTTAATTTTGAGCTGCTGCATTCCTTACTGATTGGAGGGCTCTGACTGAGATCTACGATTTTCCTTATGAAAGTTTTCCTTATGTGCTTTGTTAGACCTCCATGAGCTACTGTTTATGCTCTGATTGTTAAACCAACATAATGAAAGATTAATTTTTAGCTAAATCAGTTGGCTTAACCCTCCTACGGCACAGACACACGGTCATCAGTGTTGACACAAGAGGTCCATAGGCAAAATGTGGGGAGTGGGGAAGGCATAAGTGTTCCTTTCATAAGTGCTGTTTCCTTGTGAGCAAGTCACTAGTTTTATCCTCCTGTCTTTCCAACCCTGATTCATCCTCACTGTATTTCTTTTCACTTTATTTTTAATAGCTGAAACTTTTCATAATTCATTTCACTTTGATGTTTCTATGCCCAATATTTTTTTTTCACAAACTCTTCCTAGGATTTTCTGCAATCGTTATGGTAATACCTCAGAAAACCTAAAAGGAGTCTTCTTTTTGTAGAATGAAAGTGTTATTAAATGAAGACAAAGACTGAAGTAAATATGAAAGAAATCATAGCTCCTGGCTCTATGTTCCTGCTGAGTTTGAAAGTCACTGGAATGTGGGAGTCCTTCCTCTTCTCAAAGGTAAGATATTTCTAATCAACACTATCATGCTCTAAGGCACTATCTTACAACACCTATTAGCTGTAAACTCAGCAGGAACTGCAACCCCCTGCCTCTCAAAGAAAAAAATATTTTTCCTCAATGTGATCAAGATTATCCAGAAAAAGGGAAACAAGATACAAATTATATGTGAAAATGTGCTACATTCCCATTCAAGCTGCTGTTGAAAATATTATACAAAAGTCATGATCCCACAAGCTATTCAGTATTTTTCACTTAAATGAATTTTAGTAGGAACAGGATTTTCAGATTACTCCTCCTTTGTGCCATGAGCTCCAGGGATCAGGAAGAGATTGCTGACTGAATTTTCTACACTCTACTGAGTGTAAAAGAGAACATTCTATCCTACAAATGAAAACAAGCAATATTGAAAGGGAGTAGATACACACAGGTAGTAAAATTATCATTTTTTCTGAGTCTAGGGGCCCAAATTACCTAAACACATTGCTGATCTCCTCAGTAGTCTTTCTTAGTAGTATACCAAGTAAGGGCTGGCAGAAGTTTGAAGTTGTTAATTTAGGCACAGTTGCAATAAGAGCAGGCTTTGATCCCCAACCTGTCTTGTTGAAATGATTTGTCCTTTTGATACAAGTATTATAAAAGATTCAGATTGTATTTCTTGTATTCCAATTCCTAATTAAAAAATAAAATTTATTACTATTGTTTTCCAAAGAAACAGACATGGAAGGGGCCAATTTCCTTGAAAAAATCAGAGTGTGGCAGACAACCATTTGGACCAGAAAGGAGTCAAAGAAGCCTTTTCTGTAGAACAAAATAGTTTTCAATAAAGCAATGATAAGAACTTAAATATTTAGATAGGGGCCACCGCAGTCTTTAGCTCACAAAATACTCTGCAAAAATATAAAACTGAAGAATGTTTTACTTTTCTCTGCTTAGACCAAAGATATCCATCTTCACCATTTGCCTGAAGAAACACACTGACTTTTTCGACACCTTAGAAAATTTCAAAACCTCATACTTTATTTCCCATCTTTTCAAGTTCAAATACAACCTTTTTCAGCCACAGCACTACAAACTCACAAGTTCCATTAAGTCATAACAATCATCATACAAATAATTTCCTCCTCACAGCCCTCTATTATGTTGTAACAAAGCAAGAAAGTTGACTGACTCAGACTGCATATATGCCCAGTATTCACATATTATCTCCTAGTTACATGAGAATTAGTGAAAATACTTAGATCTTTGCCAAGCTAAAAAAGATTTGTGAGCAAATACTTTCTTGTATCTTATTTATAGGCACTTAGCCTGGGACTAATTTTTCTCTCTATTTATACTATGTATCTCTTACCTAGCTGGTCTCTCTATGTCATGGTAGCACCATCATTTAAATATTAATGAGAGTAATGTAACAAGAATTCACTGGAGAATTGGATCTCAGGCAACACTTTTCCTCCCCTCTTCTGGGTAAGACCATTCACCTCTCCTTTAAAAATCTTTTCTAAGATTAACAAAAGATAGTTGCGTCTTGAGCCTTGTCATTGTACACATCAATTAAGAAAAGGCAGGACTCACACACACTTGTCCCTCATGTTGTTCTCTTGTAAATTCCATGAAATGACATACTAGTTTTAGTGTTTTGGCAATCATCATTCTGTTTAAAACATTTTCTGAAGTGCAGTTGGATTTTTAATGTTTCAATAATTTTAAGGGATTTTAGCAACATTAGACATCTGTTGGATACCCACACAAACACATCCTTGAAATGAAAACTTTAATGTGGAAAAATGGATATGATGATTTTTTGAATTAAAGATGCAACAATTCTAAAAGGAAAACAATGAAGGACATATATTAAAATGGCAAAGGGTATCAGCACATCCTGTTGGAATGTGTCAGCCAGACTACATCATTACATTCCTGTTCTATGTGATGCTCTTTTTACCACTGTTTTCATTGAAAGGCAGAACATGACTAACAACCTTCAAGCTAGAAGAGGAAAAATTCAGGTTTTATTTAGGTTTTTGCTGTTGACCATAAGGTTCTGGAAAACACTTATAACTCAGTCTCATTGGAAAAATGTTAAAAATCAAAGTTCACAAGAAAGAGGTGACGTGAAAGGCAACAAGGAGAAAAGTCACTCTTCAGTTAACGTTTTTTCTTTTCTACACTTACGGAGAGGGTACAAGATCAAATGCTCTTTCCCTGTTACTTCTTCCTGTGACTAATCTCCCTTCTCTCCTCTGTATGTTTTGTAAGTGTCAAGGTGCCACTTTGTGTCAAATTCCACTTAGCCTCTTTGTCCACATAAAATCTCAGATTTGAGAGTGACTTCTAAGTAGTATCCTCAGCAATGTGTAACTAAACCCCATAAACATGCAAATATAGTAAACTGCATGCAAAGGCTGAAGTACTGTCAGAAAAAAGTTGAAAATTTTAACATTATGAGGATAATATTATAACTGGTAACTATTATGGAACTTATCCTAAATCAGAATTTCTCTGCAAGTACAGTGTAAATATACTCATATGAGAAACTAAAAGAAAATACTTTTTTCTGATCAACAATATTCTTACTTCTCCAGTTTAAATAAACTTTACTTATGCAGTTACTGGTGAGTTTTTTGCTCTCCACTTGATTATGAATGCATTTGTATTTCCTCTTTCTTTGCTATCTCATTTTTCTATATTTTCCATAGCCTAATTCAAATTCTGATCATCTTATTAATAAGAATGAATCAACACATAATAGAGAATGTTCTCCACTGCCAGATAGTTACCTTCACATGTCAGTGGGCTGCTGAGCTCCTTTCTCATTCTCTCCTTTCACTTTAGGGCATCTCAGTAAACTATGATTTCAGAGTCCTGAAACAAACTCCAAAGCTGGATCACAATATGGGACACCTCAGGTTTCTATATCATTGTGCTTCATTGAACCAAAAGTATATCCTTAAGCAAATATATGTAAACATTTATGAGAAAGAAGACAAAAAAGAAGGGAGTGGGGGGTGGAGGAGGAAGAAGCAAGCAAATATAGTTCTACTTCACTCATTTACTGAAAGGTCACAGATAACTTTCAGCTACAGACTTTTTTTTGTAATAGACTATATGCCCTGCCATTGCAAAAGACTTCATTAAATAATCCAGTTCACAGTATTTACAATATTAATTTCCCTCATGCTTAGAAATATTCCTGAAACATGTAAGCTACATTTGATCACAGAAACTTTATACCTTTTTGCTCTTGTGCAAATGTATTTTACCCTAAATCATCCTTTTCTCTGTTGTTTTTTTCTGGAAGGCAAAACATATCCCCTTCCAGATCTGAGGTCCTTCTGCTCATCCCACCTTTAAAAAAAAAAAAAATGTCCCGAACTATATAAAAGATTTAGTATAGGATTTTAGCAATACCTTGTGAAATGTTATTGGTATTTCCCTTTCTGTAACAGAAATAATTTTATGATAGAGCCTGTGGTATGTCCCACCTCCTACCTCTTCTGGTTCTGCCCTTAATACTCTAGTCATTCTGTAATTGCTCAGAATATTAATTTCTTTGACTTTAGATCTTTTGAAGTAGAAAAATCCCATTTTATAGCAGAAATTATTTTTTTAAAATATATAAACGGATGATCACCCATGTTTCAACCCACTTCTAAGATCATCTCATTCTTTCTATCAGATATTCTGAACTATTTCTGAATGAGTATTAACATCTAATTTTCTGTCATCAAAAAATTTCATGAGTATCTTATGCCTTTTTGTGAACATCAATGAAAATCAAATTGCTTTCTCAAATATCCCATAAGATAAAGGTAATCTAATGGACAAAATCTTGGTGGGTTTCCAAAGGTTAAAAAGGTTCTTGACAAATGTTTTGAAAGAAACTGATCAGCAATGACATAAAAGAGCTTTGCAATGTTAAATTATTTAGAGCAAGATAGGAATTCAAGGTAGGAAAAGTCAATTCTCACAGGAAAGAGAGGTCAGCTACTGGTGACCACCAATCCCTGAGTAATTGATGATGAGCTACACTGACATCACTTGTGAAAATATTGGTATACACTTTAGCAAATGTGACAAAGTGACAAAGTGTGATGGTGGCAAGAGTTTATTCTAGATAGTAAGGACAAAGTCTGGTTGTAAGTAATTGCAGAAGGAGCTAGCAGAAACTAGCTACTAAAATGGCAGATGAACTTCAATATGAATAAAGAAAAGATTAAAGGCAATAATAATTGTCTTTACAATTCTAATAAAAATTTTAATAAACTAGTCTAACGTCTCATAAAAAATGATCAGCCCTGAGCTGACAATCTACCCCTCAGAAGCATGGTTACAGGTTACAAAAACAGTAATCACAAAAATCATTAGCTTGATATTCAGGAGTGGCCATAAAAGAAAATCAGGATATTAGAATTTAGTGGGGGGGAAAAAAAAAAAAAAAACAAAAACCAAACCAGAAAATGTTGTACTTTTTCCATGTACAAACCCAATATTATCCTGCATTTTCAGTACTATGTAAAATTCTGTTTCATTCTCCTCAGTAAGAATAAAATAACAATGGAAAAGAGGATGGAAACAGGATCAAAAGTATAGCAAAAAATATCCCAAAGATCAAAATCTTAGTATGACTAAATGGAAATGTATCGTAAATATTTTAAATACAAACACACATAGCCAAGAATTTTTGTTTATAACAACTGAGCAATAAAATCAGGCTAAAGCAAGCAATAATTATACCAGCAATCATAGTCTAAATGGATATAGAAAACCTCATTAATAATAGTACTTTTTGTTGCTGTACAAGAAAAAATTAAATACCTTTCCTCCTCTCTTTTGCTCATCTCCATAAGAGCATAAGAGTCCTTATCTCGGTCCTAAGATCTGTGTCACCAGCCTTCCTCAAGCAGAGAAGGGTTGTAATAACAGGAAATTACTGACATCCTGAAGGGCATGTTCTTCAGTGTTGACAACCATTTAGGGATTGTTTTCTGTGTTTCCTAATAACAGTCCTCTCCTTCTCATTGGTTTCAGTACGTTTCCCTTCACCTGGCAAAGGATTGACAAAACTGACAGCTCCACCACCGCCCTGCCACCTGAGACATGTCCAGCCTGCATACTGATGTACAAGCTTGCCCTTGGTTTTTCCTCCCCTCCCCTGCCCTGTCCAGCCATTCCAGGTATATGTCTGACACCAGTTACCCTCACCAGGCCTATTCTGACCCATATCCTGGATGATTCAGGATGATTCCTGGATGATGTCTCAACATTGTACCATCCCTGTGTGCCACCATCAACCTCTGAGGACATCAGCCTGTTTCTGGCTCTGGTCACCAAGGGTGGCTGTAACAAGCTAAAAACTCTCAGCTCATTGAATTTCATTTAAATAAATTTATTGTCAATTATCAGTTTTTAATTATTTGTTAAGGTAGTGAGTAATTGAATATTTTGGGAAATGTCTTCCCTCCTTCTTGTCCAGACTCAGCTTCAGTCCAACTCCTCCCCTTTCCTTGTCTCAGCTACTCTTTGTTTTCACCATACATTACACTCTGTCCCTCCAAATCCTTTTAATGAGGAAGCAGACAGTGCAGAAAGTTGGGAGCAGTACACAGAGATTTCTTTCTGCAACGACTTCTTGTTTCACACTGCGCTCCTGCTCTGGCATGGGTTGCCTCTCGGTCACAGTTCTTTCAGAGGCGTCCCTGTCCCAGCACAGGCAACATAAAAGATGTGATCCCTCAGGGGTGTCCCTTGTCCATCACAAAGCACTTCCTTTAAGGGATTCATCTCTTTACATGTTCCCAAAAATTCCCTTTTCACTCATTTCCCTCATTCTTTCTCCCCTCCCTCCAAATACTCCTTTTCACATACTTTTTCATGTGTCGTATTTTGAGTGTACTCCTGTGTCCTTGCATTTCCTGTCCCCAGCAGCTGCCATCCTTTCTCAAACATGCCTGAAATGAATTTACATGTGATCCTCTGTTTGAAATTTTGGGGTGTCATGGACTATTTCCCGCAGCAGCACAGGGCAGTCCATGCACTCTTTCCACAGATGACACCCTGCAGCCTCAGCTCTCAAACCCTGTTTTTTATGCCCAGTACATCAGGGCTTCCCTGCCCCCTCCCTAGCTGATGGGACAGGCATTGGCTGGTGAAGATTGTGTCCTGCCAGTCCTGTGATGAATCCTTATGTCTATTTCCCATACTCTAGGCAGCCAACGGTCTTTACTATCCCATGACACTAACAAAATTAATGGGTTTTGACTAATGGGTTAATGACTATGTAGATTGTAAGACTTCTACTGTACCAGCTATTCAAGGAATTGAAGTTAAAACAGGTGTGTTGAGTGGCCAGTTGCTAAAAAAGAGGCCAAAGTGTGCTGAGGCTAGCTCCCTGACACACTGCTCTGTCACTTCCTTAAAAACCTTGTGACCTTTTACTTGCATTTACCAAAAGATTAAATTCTATGAGTCATAGTATAAGGACTGACTATGTAACTCATTTTCTTGCCAACAAGAAAACTTAACAATCAGAAAATGGTAGATCAAGCACAGTGGATGGAGCTTATTCCCTCTATCTTAAAAAATGTTTAGAATGTATCTATAAGGTATTGATGGCCAGATTAAAAAAAAAAAAAATGCATTTCTTCATCAACTTCAATGAAAGAAGCTTAATTTGCCACAGGATACAGAAAAGATCAAAAACTTACTAAGTCTGAAAGTGTCAAGACCTGACCACATGCTGGAGATTCACTGAAAGCTACAAAACAGACTCTTTTTCTGAATTAGAAAGTTCAGAGCTGAAAAGAGATAGAACATGGGTAAGCATTAGGATGAAGCATCATACGTTGGCTGTGTTCTTATTCTGCCCTAGATAAATATACAGTCAGCATTTTCATGGTGCATTTATGAAGAGATGGACATCTCACACCTACCACAGACATTCACACATTCCTGTGTTCGAAGGCTAATAACTAGGAAAACTTCCTCATACAATTCTGTCTAACATGGCCATCTCATCCTCAGCATTCACATTCAAATCTTTGAAACATGAAGTTCCTGAGGCCAAAACTCAGTCATTTTGAATTCCACACTAACTCAGTCAATCAATGTCTGATTTTGCTTTCCTTATTCTGTACTTACTGACACAAACAAAATCAAATGCACAAATTCTTCAACTGAGAAAAAGAAAAATTGTCTCTTGTTATACTTGTAGGTTGTCTATTAAAATGCTTTTTTTCTTTACAAGTAAGGTTCAAATTTACTTGTAATTTTGACCTAGAGAAATTTCATATATTATCTCCATTCACTGATGGAGGACACAAAACAGACACCATGAATGGTTTCAAAAATCAGCACTTTATTATTCCCCAGTACACTTCTATACCCTTCTCACATGTATAACACCTGTGTGCCCTTTTGCCCTTTTACCCTTTTGTGATTGGTCAATACACATTCTGTGTTTCTTTTTCCTTCAATGCTATTCACCTGTCTCACACAGCTGCAATGTATCAGGGTCAAGATTGCCTGCACCACTATCTATATTCTTTTACAATCCATTCTCCCACAATTCACAAACCTATTTTTTCCCTCTCTTTAAATAAGAATCCTAGAACCAGACTTTTATTTATTATTTTATATAATTTAAACAGAATCCTTATATTTTTTAGATAATTTAAAAGGAACCACTTTAATATACTTCAGTAAAGGCATAATGTCTTCCTCCATCTTGCATATTCATTATTTGCCAAAATCAAAATGAAGGTATCATAATCTTTTTTGATAACTTTTTTGGAAGAAGTGAATAGTGCAATATTGAAAATGTGTAAGGCATTGTATCTTTATTTATTTCCATCCACTCTCTCAGTAATGCAGTTTAGTGGGGTCTAGTGATCAAGTTCAAATTGTTTAGTGTGCATGTTCTCTCACANGGCTTTAAATATTACATAATTCTAACACTCCTGAAATAGGCAAGGACACCAGGTTGCTCTGCCCAGGCTGGTCTTCCAGAGATTGTGCATCCGCAGCTTCTCTGAGCAACATGTTCCAGTACCTCATCACCCTCATAGAAAATATTTTCCTCCTCACATCTAATCTAAACCCATCCTCTTTCAATTTGAAGCCATTTCCCCTTGTCCTATCATTACATGTCCTTCTCATAAATGTGTCTCCACTCCTCTTGTAGACCCCCTTTATTTACTGGAAGGCTGCTATAAGGTTCCCCCAAAGCCTTCTCTTCTCCAGGCTGAACAACCCCAGCTCTCCCAGCCTGTCTCCATAGGAGAGATGTTCCAGTCTTCTGATCTTCTTCACGGCCCTCATCTGGACTTGCTCCAGCAGATTCGTGTCCTTCCTATGTTGGGGACCCCAGAGCTGGATGCAGCACTCCAGATGGGTTCTCACGAGAGCAGAGATGGGAATCACTTGCCTTTACCTGCTGGTCACATTTCTTTAATTTTCTCCCCAGGCTGCACTAGGATTGTCCTGACCCAGGTGCAGCACTTTACCCTTGGTCTTGTTGAACTTCATTAGGATCACACAGAGCCACATCTCAAACCTGCCAAGGTCCCTCTGGATGTCCTCCCTTCCCTCCAGTGTGTCACCTACACCACACAGCCTGGCATCATTGGCAAACTTGCTGAGGTTTCACACAGTTCTGCTCTCCATGTCACAAAAAAGATATCAGTGTAACCCAATGCTGACCCCTGAGGAATGCCACTCATTGTTAGTCTCCACTTGGACATCAAGTCNTTGCAACCCCACACCCAATCCCTTATTCACTGACTTCTCCCTCTGTCAAATCTGTGTCTCCTCAATTTAGAGACAAAGACATCATGCAGGATAGTGTTTATTCATGCAGACATCCTGTCTTTTTTGCCTGACTTTGCCTGAGGAGCCATCCCACCATGTCTCCATGCTGACAATTAAGTTATAGCCCTATAGATGTGCAGTTATCTCTAATTTTTCTTATTTTTTTCCCCTATCCATTTGTATAGAAGCATCTAAATTGAGTCCCCACTAAAGGTTTTTACTTTGCACTGAAGAGGTCTGAAAAATCTTCAAATAATTACTTAACACATTTCAGCAGATAGGCAGTAGCTAATGGGAGCAGCCATCTGCTAGTGTCTAATCCAAGATGTCATATCTGTATATACCTTGATTTCCACCAACCAAACACTTGGTCTAGATAACATCAGATTTTAACACAGCAGTGGCCTATGCACCTTGCTGTCGTATTACAATCCAAGAGGCTATTATTCATCTTTTTCACCAAGTGGTTTTAAATAGTCTAATGCCAAAATAACAAGGGAGAAATAAGAAAAAAAAAAACCCCATATGAATTTAAATTTCTTCGAACAGTTTTAAACTGATCTTATGAAACGCAAAGTAAATGATGTATGGATTAAGTGGTTCACTAACAGGTTTTGTGAATATATCTATCTTTCACTAAGGACAAATTAACCTCCAAAATTAATTTGGTATGTGTAGTATAATTCCCTTTCACTCCTGTATTACTCAAGTATTTTTCTTACTCCTTCTTCTGGAATAGAGACAAAAACCCTGAAGAAACATCTGTTTTATTTTTCTATAGTAATTTTTCTTTCAACCTTTTTATTAACATATGAGTATTTCCCCAATGAGGATAAATTTTATCATTAGGTCATTTGGTTTTGTATGGTGAGGTTTTCTCTTTAGCAGAGTGAGAGAGAGACTGTTGATTAGAAGAGAACACACAGTTGATTAGAAGAGAACAACCTATCTTGCTAATGGGCGCAAGGTAGGCCAGACTAATTTTCACTTTAAGTAGTACCTTTCTCTGCAATCACTTTATTGAGTAAAGGCCAACTCAGTAACAAAGTTGGGCTATTAATAAAGAGTTGTTCTTCTAATGAAGAAATTTGTTCTACACACTATGTCTCAGTAATTACTTTCCAGAAGGCAGTCATTCTGTGGATTTAGCCAGAGGCATAAAGCTAGCAACCTCATCTCAAACTGAAAATCTATCTATCAGGACTATCTATCACCTGGAATATTAGATACAATTCAAATCATTAATCCATCCACAGAAATGTAGGACTGTTTCTTTAGTAGCATATGATCAGTGATCTTCTTTGACCCATCTTTGCTAGAGGTAGGACCTATTTCTGTTTCGCATGAAAATTTTTCAGAGCATTATACTTAGACAAAATGATAAAAAGCTGGCATCTCAGAGGACCACTTCAAACAAGCAAATAGCATTCAGGAAAATGTGTTGATTCAAAACATGTTGATCAAGAAACAAGTCTGCAAATTCTTCACAGAGAGAGGTGTCTTGAATCAATATGAAGTAAGCATGAGAAGCTACCCACATTATGCAGAAAAGGCAAAATGGAGCTATGTTTTTTTAATCCAGAATTCAGTCATATTACTCAGAACTTAGTGAAATAATATTTTCCTGATAATTTTAATTAAATAAATAACAGTTAATTAAATAAAATTCAGAAATAGTCTTAACAGCAGAGAGAATAACTCAGTTTTCCATCCTGCTGAAATATGCTAGCCACTAGTTTTCAGTATCATACTTCTTTACATTTCTTCTCTTTTTTCCTCACTTTCCCTTTCATTCTTTACCCATAAATCTTATATTAACTATGAAGTGATAGATTAAATAGGAAAGTTGGAAATCACTTTCCTTTTCATATATGTCTTTCTTCTTCCCTTTCATAGTTGTCCCACAGTGCAGGCTGTTGATTAAAGCATTAAGTTTGGGATGAAAGTGAATCTGGGTGTCTGAATTCCCTCACTCTCAAAGGATCAGTGGTCTGTCAATAGCATATTTCAAGACAGTTTTCTATCAACCCATGTAATAAGCCAGTCTTCATTCAAGAACTACATTATAAAATAATCTCCTAAAATAATAATAATAAAAAAATTTAAAGAGAACAGTCACAAATACACTCCCACAGTTAATGTGCTCTGTTATCAGACAGAGAATAATACAGACATAAGAATACCTCTTACACTGAGCCATTAAGAGGATTTAAACAAATGGAGACCGGAATCACTGATACATATTTTAAGTGTGTATTCAGCTGGCAGAGAACATTCTAGCAATGCCCCAAAATAAATGAAAGAATGTAGGAATGAAACATTGACACTTTGGCTCCCATGCACCACTACGTGGCAGAATTCTTTGCTTTCAGTTAGTTAAGGCAGAGTTTGCATGGAAAGCAGTATTCATACATGCTCTTTAGAAAGCTGCCTGATTTATTGCACACAAAACAAGAAGCCAAACCAGAAACCCAAATCCTTGTCCAAGAAGTAAGGTGGCACATTTTCCATTCACTGCTCAAAGTAAAAAATTATTTTTGAGGTAAGAGATCTAAACCAAGCTCCATGTATTCTGTATCACCTAAGATTGTAGGGATATAGAATAGATTTTTTGCTTGACTTAGAAATAATTGAATGCCAATAAATTCCACTGACAGGTAAGACATTCTAAACAAAGCTGATTTCTTTTTGAAATTAGCTCAGGCTCAGTAAAAATACTTACCTTTACAAATATGTCTAAAATCAACATGATACAGAGCAATGTGTTCACTTCAAAAACAACAGACATAGGCTAACAGTCCTCCAAAAACAGACAATGAAGGAATGGCATCAATCTTGTTCTTTACAGACATAATTAAGATGCATCCAAATACAAATAAACAAGTATACAGTGCATGTATTTACTAGACTGAAGAATCTGTTCTCAGATGTTTTCTTTTCTACGGGTTCTCATAGACTCCACAGTTTCCTAGCCTTTTTTGCTAATTTTCTGGTTTTCCTATCAGAAAAAAAGATGTCTTCATCCAGGCTGTATTTGAATTTTAAGTACCAGATCTTTATAAGAATGATTCAACTTTGTGATGCAACAGAGAATTACCATAGAAGGAATGAATGTTCATTGAATATTTTATTATAGCTAGGTAATTCTGATTGAAAAGGTTGTCAAACATTGGAATTTGTGGGTGAGTATAAAAGATGACAATTTTTGGTGCCTTAAATTTTCTCGAAGTACGCATTTTCTGTTATCCACATTGCCACAAGAATCTACCTTACTTACAAATGCACAATTAAAAAAACCCATGTGTGAGATGATGAGATCAAGCTCAAAACTAATCTTACTGTTCTAAAGGTGGCCAGCAGTACCTAGTGACATTTCAAGTCCAGAATCATTCCTCCATAAAAACTACATTCAGCAGCTTTTGTGAATGTCACAGACTGTTTGATATATAAGCTTCTTTTTAGATGGCTATTAATTTTTCTCCCTTTCCTTTCCTTTCCTTTCCTTTCCTTTCCTTTCCTTTCCTTTCCTTTCCTTTCCTTTCCTTTCCTTTCCTTTCCTTTCCTTTCCTTTCCTTTCCTTTCCTTTCCTTTCCTTTCCTTTCCTTTTTTTCTTTTCCCAGAGGAAAAGAACAATCTGCCTATCAATCTTCTATCTTAGGCCAGCAGAAATCTGAAACGAGACTATACAGCAATGTTAAGTAGACAGTTCCAAAGAAAGCCCAGCAAAGGGTGATTATACATTCAAGAAAACATGGTGGAGATCATCTTTTTAAAACATAAACAAAACAGTTTTAGAAAGTCCCTCAGTAGCGTGAGTTCAGAAATAGAAAAAATCTGGCAGATATTTCAGGCATATTCCTAAGGTGAGGTATATGAAGATACCATCAGAATATCAGAAATGTTTTTTATTTTAGTTTCTGCCATTAAAGAAATGTAAAAGATGCAGAGCTTTCTCACCCCTCATCACTTCCCTCTCCTCCTAAATGCCAAAGGTTGCCTCAATCCCTTCAGCCCTTCAGTGAGGCTGTGGTGAAAATACTTGGAGAGTGTTTACAATCAGTGCACAGTTGTTTGTCTCTGTTGCTCCTTCTGTCTCACACAGTTCCTCTAGTCTCATGTGGGTCCTTCATGGACTGCAAGTTAAACACTTTCTTCAGTGACTGGAAAACCCTTACTCCGCTTTTCTGACTATCATGTTCCCTCTGCTGTTTCTCACTCTTTGTGTTCTCTCGGCCTGTTGGAAATTTTCTTCCCATTCTTAAATATGGTTTCCTAGAGGCACCACCAGCTTGACTGATGGGTTTAGCTGTGTTTTGTGGTGGGTCTTCTGGAATTATCTGGAATCATCGGACTGGACCCAAGACTGATTCCTGGAGGACACTACTAGTATCCCCTTGCCTGGCTGGTGTTGCTGTGCCTGATGCACTCCAGGGCACGCTTGGCCCTCCTGGCTGCCAGGGCACTGCTGGCTCCTGTTGAGCTTTTGGTCAACCAGGACCCCCACATCCCTTCCTACTGCACTGCTTTCCAGCATCTCATTCTCAGTCTGTCCATACACCCAGGGTTACCCCATCCCAGGTACAGAATCCAGAACTTTCACTTGATGAACTTCATGTGGTTGGTGATTGCTCAGTACTCTGATTTTTCCAGGTCTCTCTGCAGGGCCTCCCTGCCTTTGAGGGAGTCAACAGCTCCTCCCAGCTTTGCATCATCTACAGACTTGCTCAGTCCCTTCCAGTCCTGCATCAAAGTAATTTATGAAGATGTTGAAGAGCACAGGACCAAGGATGGAGCCCTGTGGAACCCCACTAGTGACAGCTCACCACTCTGATGTCACCCCATTCACTGTAACTCTTTGTGCCTGACCCGTGAGCCACCTGCTCACCATCCCATGATGTGTTTCTCCAGCTGTGTGCTGGACATTTTGTCCAGAAGGATCCTATGAGAGACAAAAAACTTTACTGAAACCTAAAAATATTAGCTGGCTTCCCTTGGTCATCTAGGTGGGTTAAGTTCTAGGTCACCACTTTTTGTCACATACCCCCTTTATAAGAAGTTTAAGATATAATTGAAGCTAAAGGAGTATTCTCTCATTTCTCTCTACTTCTATATTTTTAATTTCGTTGTCATATTCACTAAGTGATACCTTGTTTAAAAGTACTTTGTAGTCTTCCAGAATGACTAATAAAATATTTTATTCACCTTGCTCCCCAGATGATCATTAATGAACAGTAAAATAATCAAAATACTACTGATTGATAGAATATCTTTTAATCTTTTCCAAGGCAAACTACAAGATGAAATTATTCTCTTAGCATTACAAGTATCTGATTGCTAGCAGTCTCACATCTCTAGATGCCTGTAATTATCCACTGTAATTTGTTAGCTCATTTAATTAATTCAGAGAGACTGTATGTTTCTTCTCATAGAGATATATGTAATGGTATGGACCTCTTACTTCACACAGTATACTAATTGCTGAATTTTGGGTTGTGTAACACTATAACAACATTTGAAAATCAGTAAAGAGATTAACTCTCCCAGTCCAAAGACAGAATAATTACTCTTACAAATTAATTACCCTTGTCTCCCATGAGTGAAGAATCTATCTAATTAATGGTCAGTTCATGCATAAAAAAATAGTATCACCTGTTCAACCATTATTTGAAGATGTTTGCAGTAACTGATATAATTTATCTGAATTTTAAATGGAAAACAATGTCAGTGAGACTGTAAAATATATTAAGCATGCCATTTAATAAATACAGTTCATGAAAAGTAATGTCAGAAGCATAATTCATTGTGAAAAAGAAGGACAGAATGTATTTGACACTAAAGTCATATGCATCACATATTGTATTTTTCTTACTGATGTATTGGGTTTTTAACTTATAAAATGTCCCAATTAGATAATTTCAAAGTATGTGCAAGAAAACTTAGCAAGTAAATGCAGGTATATATGCTGTAATCAGTACTGAATTTTTGAATAATTGTCTCTAGATAGACAAAAGATATTAGAAGTTTAGTTACACAGAGTGCAATTCAAACAGAATTCGAACAGCAAACTACAACTGTTTTCCAAAGTTCCATGCTTACATATTTATCTATCAAGTAAAGTAGGTTTCCTCTCATTTGAGGAAGCTACTCAGTTCTTCGCTGACTATTTTATCCCTACTTATTTGATAAACCAATTATTAGAAAGCTGCATCAACTATTTGACGTTTTTGTGTTATTTTTTCATTTTTCTGAGCCACTTTTCATTTTCTCAGACAGCAAATAGTCTAAAAGAAGTTTAGAGAATCAAACTCACTTTTTGCCTTCTGCTGTGGGCCAATCAGTTTTTAATTACTTAATGCAAGATAAAAAAAAAAAAATGTGTGAACTCCACTTACAACACGTGGTTAGGCATATACTTTTAAGAAAATTCTGCTAGTAAAATTAAATTACATCTCTTAAATTTACAGTGTTCTAACCTGTATAAAAGCAGAAGGTAGTTAGATATCTATATATATATAAATTACTTGTGATCCAAATGTGTAATGTCCAACTCCATCAACAGCAAGTTTTACTTGGTCAGATAAGTAGTGTCAATCCTGTTCCTGACAATATGTCACATTTTATTTAATAAAGTACAGATTTCTCTATCAGAGATTAAAGAGAGAAAACAATTTTTTTCTTTGTAAATGACTTTGATTTTTTTTTCAGGGGAGAAAATTTAAGAAATATTCAGTAGTTACTATTATTAAGAACCATTTTTTTTTCACTTTATGAACACATTAGAGAGAACAAATATAATTTTTCATATGGCTTGATTCAGGTAACAAGAATGGTACATAAGCACACCAGCAGATATAAATATAGAAACTGCTTATTAAAAATTTAATTGCAGCTAGGTATCTAGGCAGCATGTAAAGAAAAACAAAAATTCTCTTCTACTATAGATGATTAGTTAAACAAAGTAGTAAGTTTTAATCATGTCACTCAAAACAAGTTAAATTCCTTGAGTAATTTTGTGCCAATATCAGGATTACCATTTCCTGTGGTCTTTTCTGAGGTGTATTGTTAACTTACTCCTGTACTGTTAGAAATATGATTAACAGATCTATGTTAACACTTAGCTATGAAGTGCTCAAAATCCTTGAGCGCTTCCTAGTGAGGAAGAGAACTGTTTCTCACAATGACTTTTAAACTTGTTAATAGCTCAGCTAGTGATAAACAGCTATTAAATACCTGCCATGAATCTCAAATTAAAATTGCAACTAGTCCTTTCAAATAAAAAAGTAGAAAAATGTGGCTTGTTGGATATATAGATAAACACCTTCTTATTTGGATAAAAGAATAATAAATAAAGTGCAAAGGGAGAAAAAACTGTTATTAACCCAAGTAACTTCCAGAGTGAGAAATTAATTACAAAGACATCCAGATTGGGAAACTTTTATAAAGGTTGAAGGACTCATATAGTTTTCCTCTCAAAGTCCAATGAAATACATACCAATTTATCACATGAAACTTGAGGGGAAGTATATTATGCATTCATATTTATTCAGCTGGTTTATGTGGCTGTGTGTCCTAGGTTACCATGTAAGATGTGCCCAAAGTATGTATTCTATCACCATCCTCACGAGCTGTGTAAACCAGGTGGGGCAGTGTTTCCCTTGTTCCCTCCCTCTGGGCTATCTTCTGTTAATGGCCCATCATTGCCTTGCTGCATGACTCATAGATAACTCCCTCCAGGAGCTATCTCTCGTTAATGGGCCATCAAGGACCCTCTGTATGACTCATCATCCCATTGTGAGATGCTCTGCCCAGGGGGAGGAGCCAAGCATTCTCACCTGGATATAATCTGGGATTTGGACAGTACTGGTAGCTCTTGCCTGCTGGATTCCCAGAGAATGAGAGCTGCTAGACCTTT
Source organism: Illadopsis cleaveri (assembly GCA_013399915.1). NCBI lineage: Eukaryota > Metazoa > Chordata > Aves > Passeriformes > Timaliidae > Illadopsis > Illadopsis cleaveri. The sequence goes on from VXBB01012323.1 coordinate 125,681, forward strand.
CTACAGGATCACTGCTTCAACAAGACCCCTTCATCTGGACTGCTACCACCACCCTGACTCTGAGTGTGTCAGGTTGTATTCTGACTCTGTGAGGAGTCCTTTGTACTATTGCATTTATTTTACTTTTTTTTCCCCTCCTATTAAATTGTACTTCTGACTTGGAGTGTCTTGCTGGTTTTGTTTCAAACCAGCACAATGTGCATTGGCTAATTCTTTAAAATTATTTTCCTTTGACCAGACAATCCTAAAATTTAGTTAAATGGAACATTTTTGACAGTGAAAAAAATAGGCTGCTTCCTGGTATTTAAAAGACATGGAGGTGAATCTATGTCCACACTACCACAAAAAACATGGGATTGTTTTCTGATATTGAGGCCAGTGAGGGAAATAGCTCTCACAGTGTTACTTTCAACCTTGTTACTCTCCAGAACAGGTGTCTACCATTCAGTTCAGGGACTTTTCTCTGGCATACATTAGTTTCCAGACTGTGTCTAGGACTGTCACATTTCTCAAAGCAAAAGTATTTCAGGGATTATTTTAGCAGTTTTGAATTATGAACAGCAGAGTTTCAGAGTCTGGAAGTGTCCCTTTACTCTAATTTACTGAACTTTCTTCGAGTGATCTTGTTTCATTAGCTAGGAAAATCCTGTGACATGAAGCAAAATCATGAGAATTTAGCCTTCACCTTGAAAGTGCTAAGAGTCACACAAAATTCTTGCATTCTGTTTAATTTAAAAGGCAGTCTTCTTCAACTGTGAGCTTAAATACCAAATATATTTTTAGGTGTTTCTCTAGCTACTAGAATTCAGGGTGCAAATATAAGCTCTTTCACAACATAGATAGATCCTGGGAAAACTATAAAACCACACTTAATGAAGAAGAATTAATATTATTGAATATCATTGAAGAAACAACACAAATACCAGGGTAAAATTAGAAATTCTCCGTTAATTAAATTTACTTTTGAATCCCAGATGGTTCTTCTTTCTTTGGAATTCAATCACACATGAAAATAGGAGTAAAAATTATGTATATCATCAAAGAAGAGAAACAAATTGAAGAGAGACAATAATATAGCTAGCCTGCATCATATTGAATGCATATACAGGCTATATTTTCTGGTAATGGCTGGTATGGAAAAGCAATTGTTGACTAAAAAGAGAGAAGGAGACACCTATTCAACAATTTGGAAGTCATCCTAAATTCTGAAAATTGTCTTGTGATATAAAAATAGATTTAGAATTTGTTCTGATTCTGTGGGTTTATTCATAAAGCAAGCTGAATATTTTGTATTCATGTTGTAACTCCAGTTGAGTTTCCCCTCCTCCCTCTCACAGGAAACAAAACAACCAACCAAACTAAAGCAAACAAAAAACCCCATACCACTTGCAGGAAAAGTGCTTCCAGATATCAGAATTATTTTGTCATCACCATTGCACAAAATGACCACCAACTGTCAGGTAAGACACAATTAATCTATGCAAATAAATCATTTGCTAGGTAAGGCTGCTAGTCTTTGAACAGAAGCTACAAATTTTCTTCAAAGGTGCTTCCCTGTCAACAGAGAATAAAGAAATCCACTATTGGCAGTGTTTTGTTACTCTGAAAATCAGAACAGAGATGGAGATAACAACATGGCTACTACAAAAGAAATTAAAGCCGCTGTAGTCTACTAAAATAGTGGATAAATGGGAAATGTTCATGTAATTTTTTAGACCTTCCAGAAATCTTTAGCAAGTCCTTTGTAGAAACTTCCTACTCATGTGAAGAAAGGAAAATTACTGCCATGCATTCAAAACAGATGTTGAAAATAAAGTGTAGGAATAAATTATCAATTTTCAGCATGACAAAAAAACTAAGAACTTGATTTTCCAAAATGTTGTATGAGGAATGTGGTTGTTATACTCACATATACTCAGTACTGAAAAAGATGATGTGGAGGAAGGTCATGATGTTTTCTAGGAACACAACATTATTCAGACTAGTTAAGATCAAAGAAATTGTATAAGATTTCCAGAAAAACTGAAATTTACTTCCATAATGGCAATAGTAATCTAATTGTCATAAATGGAAGTTGCTAAACACATGAATAACTTCCAGTTTTAAGTCAGTTCTATCCACTTTCAAAGTTAAGTTATTGTATTTTTAGGGACCATTAACAGGAAAATTCTGCTCAATTACAATAAAATAGAAAATTGTGAAAAGAAATAATAAAATATAATTTAAAATATTGTGAGCCAATGCACAATATTTTCTGTCATAAAATAGCAATTTCAATTTCCTAACAAATGTGTATCAGAAAAAAAGAAAAACAATTTTTGAGTAAGACTAAGGTTTTTGTTTGTATTCTGTGTGATCAAGACAGAATCAAGAAATAGAAATAAACTATTCATGTTGATGATGTAGATGCTTTTCATACTGTATAGCATAGTAGATGTGTAAATATATATATATAAAAACATTTGCATGTATTTTGTTTCATTACAAAATCCACTTTGCTCTTTTTGTTTGGGGACATTAAACTTTCAAGTCTCAGTATTTTCTGTGAAATATAAAAATGAAACTTTCTAACCAAATTTAGCAAGCTATTTCTTTTATCTATTATTAAAATTTTGTCTTCCTCCTACCCACGAAAAGTATCATTTTAATAAACAAAAATTACAACAGAGAAATTCTGTCTTGTTCACAATAGTTTATGAACTAAGTTTGCTTAGTGAACACTGAAATGGAAGTTTTAAAACATACTTAAACAAAATTACGGAGTTTGTAGTATCCACTGACACTTCATTTGAACATGGTATGTACACGTACAGAAAACACTATATATGGAGTAATTTAAATGAACAATCCTACATACATTTATGACATAGATGTGAGATCTGTCCATTTAACAGGCAATTATCTAAGCGTGAATTAAATGAAAGAACTATCAGTTGTTTGATCTTACTGCTGTGTGTGGAAGAAATTAAAATATGAGTAGATATAATTGAATGATTGTTAAATGAAGCAATGGCCTCTGCACTGAGCCATGTGGGGCAATGTCAGGCGCAATGAGATGGCTGGAGCAGAGTGAGCCTGCTGGTTTCCCTGCTGCACCTTGTCCCCTGCAGCCATCAGCTATGGGACAGGCAACATAGACGAGAAGAAATTATCCACTCTGAGGGTAATGAGGCACTGGAACAGATTTTCCAGAGAAGTTGTGGCTGTTCCATGCCTGGAAGTGTTCAAGTCCAGGCTGGATGGGACTGTGAGGAACCTGGTCTAATGGGTGATGTTCCTCACCCATGTCAAGGGGGTTTTATCTTTATGGTTCTTTTCAACAAAAATCATGCTGTGATTTTATGACTCTATAACTTCACATTGCAGATTCTATTACAATAGTATATTCTAATATATACAACAATATATTTACAACTAATATTCTATTAGTCAATATTTTAGTCTACTCACCTAATTTTTCTGCTTAGACAGCTATATTGGTATCACACAAAATTTTGTCAAATAAACCCTTTATCATTAATGATAAATGGAACCAGAGAATAGAGAATATTATTAATAACTCCAGACAGAAAACTATATTGCATTCCTCTTTTGTGTATAATCAGTCTGTATATGTTATGCCTAGATCAACAGTTTGAAATTTCAAAGATCTTTTATTCATTCAGGAAAAAGAAATGTATTTGGAGAGTTTTTGTTTTCATTTGTCAGTGGCATCCTTCTGCGGGAAGACAGAGATAGTGCTAAAGGCAATCCTGCCTCTGATATATTACAGCTGTGTAATTACCAAAGAGTGGGAACTGCCTTGGCCTCACAGCTGGGTGTGATAAAGAGTGAGTTCGTTAGTAGGGAGTCAGTTGGAGCCTGCTGGTCCTGCTGTGAGGACGAAGGGACAAGAGGTTGTGTGAGGTACAGATAAGGTAAGAGCCACTGTACCAGGGACAGGAAGCAGTGAACTGGAACTGCAGAAGCAGGAGAGAAAAAGGAAAGAAAGAGCTGGAGCTGTGTGGAGCTGCCCATAGGATTGATACATAGGAAAGGTACGAAAGGCTTCTAGGTAACGAGGTGTGGATATTTGGCATCCTCTGAAGTTCTTAATGAAGCACTTTGGGTGCAGTGGCTGTCTTGACTACGATGCCCTTCTACATAAACAACCTTCATTTTCCTTAGACTTCTTGTTAAACTTCTCCCCTTATAGAAGGTTAAAGTCTCTTAAATCCCAACTTATTCACAAAACATGAACTATTGCCTACTGATGTCTTTTTGTCTCTTTTATTTTTTTAGATTAAAATGTTCTTCCACGGTTTAAATAATTTAAGGATCTTTAGGAGTAAGGAAAAATAAAATTCTTCCACTCCTCATACACCAGAAATGAACATAGGTAAGATGAAAATCAGTTTGTGGAGGAAACAGTAGAACAGATTTTTTTCAAGGCTCTCACAAAGCTGTGGAAATGTCTTCACTAGTTCTTTGTTATTGTGTGTTTTAAATGCAACACCCATTGCTTTGACACCATCCAGACAAAAAAAAAAACCTCATGAGACATCTGATCACAATTTTATTTAAGAGTCAAGGGCTATAGAGAAACCAACAAGAACTTAATTCAGATGCAAATTCACAAGTCCAAAGAGGTTCTGGAGTAAGAATCTATAGGGTATTTTTTTCATTAGTACAGAAATTCTTTTTCTCTTTTTAGTTAGAAATATGATTTGGGTCTGTCACTAAAAGTATTATGAAAAGGAGGATGGTAAATTATTTTTCAAATAGCAATTCAAGCATCTTCTAAGTAATTTCTTATTGTTGGACCATATCTCTGTTTTTGTACATACATTTATGAATTAACTTCTTCATACTGTTATGCACCAGCAGCCGTATCAAAATCAGTTTTGGTTTTCAACTGAACTATTTTTTTTTTCCCTAAAGAAATACAGATATCCAATATGTGACAACACATGGCTTAAAGATGCACTGTTGATAATGATTTCCCTAGAGGTAATATTATCAGGTAAAAAAAGAGAAACTAAACTATCTATCATATTCTAATGGGCAGAGGTCAGTGTAACATCTTCCCTGGCTATTTTCAAATTGTTTCTGAATTCATGTACAGTGCTCCTCAGTCCCAAAATTTGTTTGAGCATAAAACTGAAGTACCAATGAATTGAATCTTCACTTTTTTTTTTCTTTAGCTGATACTGTGGCAAATTGCTTTTCAGCTGCAAAAGCAGCTTATTTAGGGTTTTTTTCCCAGTGTTGTTAGAAGTGAATAAAGTGGCCAGACACTGAGTACATTACAGTGACCTTGCTACTAGAAGTCAGCGATAATGAGCAATTTATGAAGTATGATACCTATGCTCTAGTATCAAAAGTAATATTATCCAATGGATTTTTCAATTTGTACAGCAGCTTTTTTTGCTCCTTTTTCAGTTTTACTTTGCTGGTGGCGCTAGCTTTTGAGGCCACCCTAACTTTTAATCCTCTTTTATAGCAGGAATCAGCTAGTACTCAGCTTGCCTGTCTACTTCGTTCCATTTCTGTAAGAGAACCTTTTAGAAACATAAAGAACTCTGAACTCAGCAAAAGTTCCTGTCTGCAAACCTGCAGGCTGCAACAAACTAAGTATGTACCTATCTGAGTTTCATTCTTGCGGACATTAGAAGAAATTTTGCGTAACTGGAACCAGAATAGAAGCTTACTACTATAATAAATTTTGCTTGACCACTTGTTACATTGATAACTTGTTACTTGGTGATTTTTGTCTCTTTTTTTCTTACATGCCTTACTAACCTCCTAAGTGAGTTTGGAGACTGAACCAGTTGCTGATCATACCATGTTAAAATTTGGAAATTTATGTGGAGAGGGGAAAAAAGAGAAAATCACTAAAACCATTGGGTGGTGTGAGATAACTTTATATCTAAAAGCTGACAATATTGTGCTGCTTTGAAAGGCATCACTCTTTTCAGCACATATCCAAAGCACAGTCCCCTAATAGCTACCATGAAGAAAATCAATTCTAACCTGGACAAAAACAGAAAGTATGATCCATACTCTATCATATTTGATTGTATTTGTTATTGTGTATCATATTTGATATTGTGACTGAGCATATGTAAAGCCTCAAAAAACTTTCTCAATGAGACTTTCAAAATGGCTTATGACTGTTCATGTACACTGAGTTAGACACATGGGAGAAATACTGACAAGATATTCTCAAGAGGTCAAAACAAAAAACAGGTTCACTGGCAACCTCAAAAAATCAGAGGATTTTGGCAAAGGCTTAGAGTAGCATTCAGTCAACATAAAACCCTTCTCAAAGTATTAACTTAGCCTATTCAACTTAGCAAACTCCAGGCTTATTTGATTTTCAGTTACGCAAAAATTCCAAGAAGAGAGAATTAGAGGAAGAAAGTGGAGAAAATATATAGAAAAGGGCACATACAGCTACCAGCTCCTGGGTTCAAGCAGTGTTCAGCAGATAGAAATTCCAAGATGAGGTAGCGTGAAGACACGTGCTTGCCTTGTGTTCAGCTTAAAATATCCCTTGGCCTTCCCAGTCCCATCCCGCAGGTAAGATTTCCAGTCATTTGGCCACTCAGGAGCTGGGTTAGGGGCTCCGGAAGCAGGTGTGGAGCATTGCCTCTGCTGTGACAGGGATTGACAGGCACTGCTGGGCTGGGATACAAGTTCCAGGGATGAGGGTTGCAGAGCAAGGCACTGCCTTGCCAGTATAAGGTCTGAGCTGCCTCTTCCCCCACACGCATGCACCCTGAAATACCGTGAGACACCAAACTTAAGTTTCTCACAGCACTCATACAATTTGCCCAAAGAGGCTCTGGAGTCTCCATCCCTGGAGATTTTTGAAAGCCATCTCAACACAGTCTTGAGAAAACAGTTTTTAGTGACCTAACCTGAGCAGGGGAGTTGGATGAGATGACCTTCAGAGGTCCCTTCCAGCTTCAACTGACACTGTTGTAAGAATGAAAAATTTGAGAACTGTACTATATACACTGCATACCTGCATGTAGCTGTGGTNCAGAAATCCTATCTCCTTATGTGCTTCTGTTGGCATCCAGCCTATGAGGATTCAGCTTTAGCGGCAACTTCCAGAGACTTCCGTAGTGAAAATATTATCTAATGCAGATTCTTACCTGACTAAGTGGCTGTGGGTTAACTCTAGCAGGCAGCTCAATCTCACACATAAGTCTCACACAAGCCAGTCATTCATTGTCCTGCACTGGAAAAGTGGACAAGGATTCAGAAACCACTTCTTGAAGGTGTTTAAATGTAAAATTTTATAATTTTTTTTAAATATAGCAGTGAATTTTGCTATAAGATGGACAAGGTGTGTCTCAGAGGTAGAGTACATGTCAGTAACAGAAATAGAAATACTGGCAAATTAGAAAACATTTAAAGAAGGCATCACTGAACATATGATGGGAGAGGGAATTTTTTTCCTTTTTTTCATCCTGAAGATAAGTAAAACTAAAAGTTGCAATAGATACCGTATGTTAAAACAGATTTTGTCTAGAAATGTGCAGCACTTTAGAAAACCAGTCAAAATTTTTGAAAGCAAGGGATTCAATGTATATTCGTTTTATTGCTCTTATTTCTCCTTTGCTAGCAAATAAAGATATATTCTGCTGTTGGTAGCATGGTGTAAGGAATGTTGAACATTAGAGATTAATAGAAAACTGAATTGAATCATTGCTGTATTCAGCTGTTTTGTGATTACATAGAGGTAGATGATAATGAATTTGTGTTTTAAGGTAAGAAGAGGTGTTTCATAAATCAAAGTTTTTGTATAAGCAATAATAATTAATAAAAATCAGAAGTATTATTCTATTTAAACTAAGCTTCATTTACCCTTTGCATTTTTTCTCTATATTCTTTATGTACCTTTCAAGAAAATTTTCCCTCCTTTTGCACAATTCTGGTGCAATTATTGAAGAAGTGTTAGGAGCACCGAAGTACTCAAAGGCATTTTTTTTCCAAACGCCAGGAGAAATAATGTTCCTTAGCACAGATGTACAAATGTACAATAGATGTACATAGATATAAAAATAAGGGAAAGAAGCTCACTG
>VXBB01012323.1:133784-157926 GCA_013399915.1 Illadopsis cleaveri
GTGGCTGAACAAAAAGGTATACAATGAATCTAACTTAACTTACAAATTAAACCTTATAAAAATGCACCCCCACACCTGCAGAAATCCTATCTCCTTATGTGCTTCTGTTGGCATCCAGCCTATGAGGATTCAGCTTTAGCGGCAACTTCCAGAGACTTCCGTAGTGAAAATATTATCTAATGCAGATTCTTACCTGACTAAGTGGCTGTGGGTTAACTCTAGCAGGCAGCTCAATCTCACACATAAGTCTCACACAAGCCAGTCATTCATTGTCCTGCACTGGAAAAGTGGACAAGGATTCAGAAACCACTTCTTGAAGGTGTTTAAATGTAAAATTTTATAATTTTTTTAAAATATAGCAGTGAATTTTGCTATAAGATGGACAAGGTGTGTCTCAGAGGTAGAGTACATGTCAGTAACAGAAATAGAAATACTGGCAAATTAGAAAACATTTAAAGAAGGCATCACTGAACATATGATGGGAGAGGGAATTTTTTTCCTTTTTTTCATCCTGAAGATAAGTAAAACTAAAAGTTGCAATAGATACCGTATGTTAAAACAGATTTTGTCTAGAAATGTGCAGCACTTTAGAAAACCAGTCAAAATTTTTGAAACCAAGGGATTCAATGTATATTCGTTTTATTGCTCTTATTTCTCCTTTGCTAGCAAATAAAGATATATTCTGCTGTTGGTAGCATGGTGTAAGGAATGTTGAACATTAGAGATTAATAGAAAACTGAATTGAATCATTGCTGTATTCAGCTGTTTTGTGATTACATAGAGGTAGATGATAATGAATTTGTGTTTTAAGGTAAGAAGAGGTGTTTCATAAATCAAAGTTTTTGTATAAGCAATAATAATTAATAAAAATCAGAAGTATTATTCTATTTAAACTAAGCTTCATTTACCCTTTGCATTTTTTCTCTATATTCTTTATGTACCTTTCAAGAAAATTTTCCCTCCTTTTGCACAATTCTGGTGCAATTATTGAAGAAGTGTTAGGAGCACCGAAGTACTCAAAGGCATTTTTTTTCCAAACGCCAGGAGAAATAATGTTCCTTAGCACAGATGTACAAATGTACAATAGATGTACATAGATATAAAAATAAGGGAAAGAAGCTCACTGTAGCCTGCACCAATTTCTACACAGGATCTGATGGCAATCAATATACTTTACCACAACAATAGTGTAGGAGGAAATGCAACTACAGCTATGAGCTGTTTCTACTCCATTTTGCAAAATCTTGCTATGTACCAAAACATAATGTGTATATATATGTCTGTATTATGGATTTCAGTCACTCTGTGTTGAGACTTCACAGCTTCTCCATACTTCAAATCTTACTCCATAGTATGTCTATGTCTAGAATATACATCTTTTTAAGATATTTTACACTGATGATGTGAGAACTGAAACACTAGTATTCCCACCCTGAGAAAGTGAGCCACACACAAGTATATTTAAATGAAGTATATTATTCTCATTATCAAAGAATGAAGTCTTACAAGAATTTGTGTTGGAACAATTGACAATAAGACATCATAAAGATTTTAAGCAGGACTGTTGGTACCACCTATTATTAGGGTTGACCAGTGGTTCATATTTTCAGTTAATTATAATTTTGCATAGGTTAAATGGTCTGAACTCTCATTTTCCATGCCAAGTGAACAACTCAGGATGGAATAATTTCCCCTTTTTTTGCATTTCTACCATAAATGTTTAATCAAACAGGTCTGCTATTCTCTTTAGAAAGTGTCTAAAAAAATATGCAAAATTAAATACTATTTCCTTGTATAAAAATCTGCAATACTACACATTTTGAAAAAGAGATTTTTACAGTCTGTCAAGAATATGTCTGTTGTTACCCATTAAACTCTTCAAATCTGCTCAAGGTATAAGACTGTAAAAAGTTTTCACTACACAATAGACAACAATAAGCAATACAGAACTGACCAAATCTTTCCTCAGAAAACTACTATTGCCTGGAACTCCTGATAGCCATATTTGTACTAAATTCAGGAAACTCACTTTCTTAGGCTCTTTTTCATTAGGAGACACATGAGACTAAAAACTGAAAGAGAAAAGATCAGTAGGTGGACAGAAAGCAAAAACTTGTGATAGTAAACAGAAATGGCAAGGAAAGATCTGAGAATAAAGAGAACAAAAGAAATTGGGATGGCTGGTGAGGAGTCAATGTATTTGTATGAAACCTAAGAGACGACACAGAGAGCCTAGAGGAAAGAATAAAGGAAATGAGTGAAAGAAGATGAGCTGGAGGAGAGAACTGATAGAAGGCAGAAGGTTAATGACCAAATCACAAAAGTGAAAACTCTATACCCTTCAAATTATCCATAAAAGCCAAAGAGATTTTTATTGACATTTTGTTGATTAAACACTCTAAGACTCAGAAGACTGTGATTTCTACAGTTCTGTGATGAACTGATTTATCTGACAATCCATTGCATGTGTATGCCATTGCATGTTGGGAGACTGAGGTTGGATATTAGGAAAAATTTGTTTACTGAAAGAGTGGTTAAATATTGGAAAAAGTTCCCCATGGAAGTAGTGGAATCACCATTTCTGGAGTAGATGCGGCACTTTATGACACACTCCAATGCACCTGATGACCATCAAAGTCTTTTCCAATCTTAATGATTCTATGATTCTATATTCTGTCTACAAGGGATGGTTGAACAGGAGGGGAAAAGGCTACTTGTCCAGGTTGCTGCCTTACTAGTTAAAAGGAATGTTTACAGGAAAAGGAAGACTGTTATCTTATGCTGAGCATCTGGTCGGCTTGAAAAATACCATGTGAGGCAGGCACTGAGGGGTAGCCTACAGCATAAGGGAGATTGAGACCTTGTTCAAAACAAAGGGTGTGCTGTTAGGTAGAAACAAAAGCCAAACTTGTGCAAGATATTTTTTTTTTAAACACCTAGAGAGAATCTATGGGATTTTCTGACCCAAAACACAGGAAGTTCTTTGTCTCAAAAACAAGATAGAAAAAAGAGATGGTGGAGAAAAAGGAGAATTGTTTAAAGCCTTCTCAAGTAATTTTGATGTTTGAAACAGACAACATCTGATTTTTTTTACAGAAAAGATTACCTTGTTTTAGTTTATATATGTTCTAAATAGTTCATTTTTAAAGATTGAGAGCCTTTAATGTCTTTTGGTGTGTTCATTTAAAGAAAGGAACATGGAGAGCTATTTGGCCCAAGATTCTCCTTGAGTTTGTCAGAGTCCAGATGTATAAAAACTTTGTGATACAAAGTAGAACAGCTGAAACACACCATTTACACCATTTTTTCGTGCAGCAGGCTTTGAGTTCCTCCTTTTCTGGGAGTACAATTAGTGACATGAATTGCTATCAGATGAACTACAGGATGCCCACAGCTGTATTTGAAGAGACTGTGAACAGTAGCCCCAACTTAAGGGCTAAGTACTCTAAAAATAAGTTTCTAGATATTCAAACCAGTCTTTGATTTATCAGATAATGCATCTCAGTGTTCCAGTCACAAAAATGAGGATAATTCTACCTCCTCAGTTCTCCAACCCATTTGGAACATAAATTCAATACTCTGTTGTGAGGCAGTGAAATACCATAAAGTCATCGATAGTAACAGATGATGTTAAGATTACCAAGCTTGTTAACAAACCAAATCAGAGCAGGTTTTTACTAGTGTGACTTGAATAAAACATGGGCATTACATTGAGGAATGCTCTACTCAAAGCATTGCATATGAACTCTTTCATGAAGAAGATGAAAACACAAGAGGGAACAACAGAACAAGTAAAACAGGACAAGAACAGAGGTCTCCTCCTTGCTAACTGATAATTTTCATGACAAGATGAAACCCACACTTTTTACATTCTAAGTGTAGAGTTTGCTTCAAGTACCATTTACCTGAAAATTTTGTTGGTCAATGGATGGTAATACTCGGTCTATACTCCATGGTTACTACAGTATAGTAATTAGGAGTTGTACCTTTAATCTTATGGTCCAGATAAATTTCATTTACAGAAGTAATTTATTCCATTAATATATTTCAGAATTCCACAGCAAGTGGAAATGTGCATTCTCTACTGTTCAGTTGATATTACATACTGGCAATGAATGGATTTTCCAGAACAGACTCAAATAAGAATCAAATGTCACTGTTGAATGGGAGTGGAAAGCTGTCAGTAGCAGTTATTTATTTCTATATACAGTAAATTATGACAGCTAGCATATTTTAAGACAAAGTGAGACAAAACAAAACTATATATGACCTCTATGATTTCTTTTCCTATCAACTTCTTCTGGCACTATAACTTTAAAAAAATTAAATTTTTTGTATTTTTGTTGAAAAACAAGGTTGAGAGTGATATGTGTACCTTCATTTCATGTTTGCATTCTATTTCCAAGGGAGATATAGAGGGTTTTTTAATTTATACAAGGCATTTTATACTTTTGAGAATGACATTCTTATTGTAGCCATTCCTTACTTTAATTTCTCTTTGATTTCCCCTAGGCAGAACTTTGTTTGTAAATATTTATCTGAATTATAAGCAATATTCTAATATAGCTTTCAAAAGAATTCTTTGTTACTTTTCATATCTTGCTCATAGCTACAATGGTTTTTCTCAAACAGTTGCTGTATATGTAATCCTAAAATCTGCTTTAATCCCTGAAAGAAGCTTGTTGGAGTTTATCAGTGTGGATTGGGAAGATATGTATAACCAACTCTACACATGATTAGAATCTGGATCTGTAGACTAACAAATCACCTGACTACCCTGTCTTCAGCAGAAAGCCTTTTCCACCCTGTGACAGAACATACAGCATCAGAGCCTTATTTGGAAAAACTTAAATCCTTCTGTTTTCTGAGAAAAATCTATCCTTTTTATTCACACTTGCATGTATGCTTCATGTGCCTGCAGTGGTAACCTGCCTTTTTGTGAATTGTCATAATTGCTCACAAGCTATAGAGACACGGTTTTAAAACAGGTCACAGCACTATTAAAATAATCTGACATTTTGTAGCATCTCAGACTGCTATCAATAATGAATTATCATCAGTTATTTTAAATGTAATATCAAACTAATTCTATGGATAAACATAAAATCTAGAAAATATTTTCATTTTTAACCTCTTTGTTTTTTGGTGCAAGCCTCAGAATAAATGTGAGAGGTGAAAGATTCTCTCTGTATCTTCTTGATACATGAATTTTTTTTATTCTGTGCTTCTGGCATTCAGGTTGAATGAAATTTGCAGATGACATTATTTCAAATAATGTTAAAATGCAAGTAAAAGTGAAAACAATATTGTTACACTATTGCTAACTTCACAGGCACAGAAGAAAATTCTACAGATGTGCCTTGGTATCTAAATAGTTTTAGCTACTTGATATCAGTAAGGCTTTCTGCACAAAGAATAAGTACATATAAATTATGTTCCATTATTTTACAACAGGTGCACTATGTCTATATGAAGTCTAGGTTCAGTTTGTAAATCACTGGATGTGCAGAAAATATTTTTCATGAATGCTTTGCAATCCCTAGTAATGCAATTAACTAATTACTAGGAGCACTTACTTAGAGATGTAAATATGTTCTGCTTTGTGAAATTAGTTTACTCTTATAAATATTAAATCATGTAAGCAAAGTTCTGTCTTCAGGCTAACTTCAATACATTAAAAGAAAATTCAGAGTCAATTTAGAGACCTCTTGTGCTGTTTCATTGCTTTTAGAAATTTTAGGCTACAGTATAAAATATTTTTATTATAGAGTGAACAGTGGTAGAACTAAAAATATGCTAATATTCATGGCTTGTATTATGTACTTTGTAAATTTGTTTTAATATTTTGCTCCAATAACTTTCACTGAAATATACACTTAAAACTCACAATATGTTGAGCAAAACCACTCAATGCCATGTGATGCTACATTTTCTCTTTACATATTTTCACAGTGTGTTTTTATGGTTAGAGTGAATTTAATAGATTAGAATTGAATAATGCAATAGTAGAAAACCTTAGGATTAAAGCTATGGAACTAAAAAAGATCAATTGATTGATTGACTCTGAAGAATTGGATAGTAAATGTTTTCTGTTTCACAAAAGTCAGGGTTATAAGAGATGGAGAAATTTCAGAGAGGGAGGAAGTTAAAGCATAATTGGATTTTCTAACAAAGATATAACAAAAAGAATAAATTACTAAAAAGAACCCCAACAAAACAAAATAAATTCTGTAAATTCAATAAGAAATTAATTAATGGATAAGAATACTCTAATGCTTAGGCCCGGTACTTGAGAAACAGCCAAATTCTTTACTTTGATATGGAGACTTTGAAGACCTTTTGGAAGGCATGGTTATATGATATAGTCGTCTGGAATTAAAAAGAATATATGTGATCCTTTATTATTTGCTTTAAAATATAGGTTCTACTTGTAAAACAGCAACAGTAATAATTGACCAATGCAGTAAAATGCATATGTTGTTCAAACACACATTAAAAACACCTGTTGGATCACCAAAGTGCCTTCTGAACACTCTGTTCCTTGGCCTGTCAGTATTTTGTCCATTATTTTGTCCAAGACATCTAATTTCTTTAAATCTCCACTTTGCAGATGTAAAACATTGAGTCAAAATATATCTCAGTATTTAATATTTCATGTATTCATCCCAATATGGGAGATGCACAGAAGCAGATCTGGCATGAACACTTTATTTGAGTAATATGAATAAAATTTATGTTTTAAAATATGCTTTATGTCTATTCCACTTAGAAAATTTTAGAGTGGGCATAACAGACCTATTGGAAAAAAAAATTAGTAGGGAGGTTATATTTGTTAATGAGTCTGTACTTAAAAAATAATTTTGTTACGGTACTTTCCATGTGGAAAACCCCCTTCCCCCCACAACAAAAACTCCCAACTAAAACAAAATGCCAAACCAAAACCCAACCACTAAAACTATAATGACTCTGTTAACTTTTTAGATGATCTGGTATCCACCATGCATACTGGAAGATATAAGAACTGGGGTTTTTATATTTTATAAGGCATTCTAAGTCTAATGTTTTCAGACTTCTCTAGAAGTCTGTCAAATTTCATTACTTTCGTATGTCTCTCTTTTTTCTGAAGTTTGCACATTCAAATTTTCTGCCTAAGTCAACAGAACACTGATCTCTTCTGTTCCCTGATTAAGTCTCTAAAGGAAAGGCTATAACAGGTACAAAGACAATGGTACTCAAAGCTCAACTGTAAAGTATTGTTTTTATTTCCACCTCGCTCACAGTGTAAAATCTGAAGCCCCACTTTTTAAATCCCTCTTACATGCGTCTAATGTTGCATTCATTGTTTACGTGGTCAAATGCATGATGTGATGAAAATAAAAATCTACCATCAGATCTAAGTAACAACATTCCACAAAATATCACTTAAATGTAGTGACAAGCAAAAGGATACTGAAAAGCAGAGTTAACCTTGAGAAGTGTGGTCATCATTCAGTAATAAGATGAACTAATAGATTAGAGGGTTTCCAGAGTTTCCAAATTTCCTGTCTCTTCCAGGTTCTTGAAACTGAATGAGCAGAATCAAGGATGTCTTTTAGCCTATGATATATCCTAGGGATGGAGATTGCATACCCCTTGAATGTGAAGTTCTGAATTACAGCTTATTTAGGGATTCAAAGAGTAGCTGAGTTCACACAGCTTTATTGAATGGACAATCCATTCTACATTTCTCTAAGGGACTGAGGATATGAATAAACACAATGAAAATAAGAACCTTCCTAAAGCATAGCAAAGAGTTTCTGGGAAACGGAAATATTAGTATACTCATTTACTAGCTTGAATCATATTTTACAATACTGAAGTAGCTTAATTTTCACCTGTGTGAAATTCACTGCACTACTGCATCAATGATTAATTATGTGGGGCTCAGCATTTTAAGTATACACCAACTTTAAGTACGTGCCAAATTTAAGTCTATACCAACGAATGTGCTATAAAACTGCTCCCTAGGAGAACCTTGTGAGATGTTTCCACAATAAACTTGTCAGTGATTGTTTCACCTGCTGTTGCTTTCTGAGCAAGTGGCTGAGTTTACCACGGAGCAATATCTTAGCAAATGGAGAAGGACCATATGACACACATGTACTGGTACAGACCTAGATATTCAGCCACATGTCTGCAACATATCTGCAGTTACCTCCCAGCACATCTTCCTTGCTTTCCAGTACTGCTATTTAAATATCCTCCTTGGATAATGACAGCATACTTTTTTTTTTTCTTTGTTATTATTACTGCTGTTGATATTATTTGCTATCGCTAACATATATTATATGATTTTACTTACAAAGGGAGGTAAAAGAAGCAGTTGCATATCTGTTCCACTGAGTCTAATGCAAATGATTAATTTGATTCTGTACAAATTTATCTTACCATTTATTAATGCATAATGCTTTATTCTTCATGTGAATTTTACATCCAGCATTGTCATCATATACCCTTGAGAGGTTATTGGTTTTTTTCTCCCACCCCTTGATTTTACACATCCTCTAGCTCTAATTTTTGAAAGCTTTTCTTAGGAGAAGGTTGTGTTGTATCACCAACATCCATTTTTCAAAGTATTGTTTTCTGCTTTATCAGATATTCATCATCTCAAAAAGGGCATAGTACACAGAAAAGTTGGAAGATTTACTATACTTTGCATACTATTTCATGACTTTTTCTCTACCTTTCATCATGAGCAATTAATAATGAGGAGTGGTCTCAAATCAAGGGATCGCAAAAAGACTGTTCATCTATGTATTCAATATAAGGCAGGTACTTAATTTCCTTTCTGAAGATAGTCTAACTAGTATCTATCACTGAAAAAAAAAAAGAATTAGTTTCAAAATATATGCAATCAAATAAGAATTACCTGTATTGGAAGCTTTGGCTGTAAAAATTAGTCTAATTGCTTCCTTTTAGGTTTACATTCATAGGAAACATAACACTTAAAAAAAAGGTCATTTTTTTATATCAGTTCTATTTAAAAATGGAATGATAATTAAAAACATTTAGAACATAACTAGAAGCTTAACCATATTCATAAGAGTAAGTAAATATTAATCATCTATAATGAAAATAACTGTGGTCTTTTATAAGAATGCACTACAAAAAAAATCAAAAAAACAATAATCAGGGGTAGTAAAAATCATGTGATTATACTGCAGCTCAAAACTATATTGACCTGAATTTTTCTGCTGAAGTAATTTATTCATTTTTGTTTTGCCTGCTAGAACCAAATGCTTGTCTCTATGTGTAGCCCTAGAGCCAAAAAAGAATGCACAGCTCATGAAATACGGTAAGTGCTATCTCTAGTCAGGAAGTTCCTCCTGTGATTTTTAAGTGCCAAAAAAAGATGATCTGCAAAGTGAAGACAAGTACATAGAATTCCTGAGTATTTGAAACTGCCAACAAGACAAATTGTTTTTATAGTAAGTGCCTAAGAAATGCATTAGTACCACTTCCACTTGGAAGCCAAAATGAATGCAACATAAGAGCAAAACAGCACAATCTGTTGTAAAGCAAGCCTGTGGCAGACAATGACATTGTTGGCACATGCAGCATAAAGGAGGAAATGGAGAAAAGTTGTCCTGGGTGTGGAGATAACTAATTCAGTACTATTAAAGTGAACTGCATCTGCAGCTTGGTTTAGTTTTACAAATAGACACACAGAGGCATTGAATCCTGCAAGCTGCACAGCAGGAGCTCAAGACTGTATATTCTGAGCCTCTACCCTTTTCCTTATGAAGCATATTTTCAACTGAATTTATGTCAGAATGGAAAAAATACATTCAGCTTCACTGGATAAATACCTTTGCTTGATTGATGTCTCTGGTAATGAGTTCAGTCCAGAAATGAATAATGTTAAACAATGAGAAAACCTCCTGTTGGGTTTATGTCCCATCTAACCTTCACACTGATTTTATCTATGAATTATCATTCACATTGTTCCTGATACTTAACAGTTAATTGAAAGTAAAAAATACAGGCATTATCTTTTAGATAAATTTCAAATGTCTTCAATCTTAACTTTCTGAAAAAAAAGGCCACAAAGTGCTCTCCATTTGCTTATGTATCTTTTTGAAAAGGTCCTGGATCACTTGGATAGATATCTTTTATATAAATTCAATTATCATTGATGCTTTTTCAATTGGTTTTGCTGACAGCTAAAAAGGATGCAATATTGTGTGTGTTTAGGTATCTCCAAAACTAAGAGAGAATGAAAATTCAAGTTTCATTCAATAGGTTTTTGTCATTAAAAAAAAAATCTATTGAAGGATCAGACCTTTTAGACAGTTTAATTTGTTTGTTTTCTCATTACAAGTTTATTACCCAGCACAGTTTGTTAAGAATTGGAAATCAGATTATAGACTTAGTCCCTTGTGACTAATAACTTTGAATTCCTGGTGCAAAAAAAAAAAATAAATCAAAGTAATCTGGAAGTAATTTTCTTTTGAATTTTTTTCCTTTATAATTTTGTCAATATTGTTAATATTTCCACTAATATTTCTGCTAATTTTTAAATTATATTAGCAAATTTGTTATTTCTGTGAGCTTATAGCAAAGTTCTTGCTCTTTCTCTGAGCTTAAGCAAAGTTCTTACTCTCTTCATATGACTTAATTACGTAATTTAGGCATATTCTCATGGAAGGTCTTTAACAATATTCAACAGATGGTTCAGAAAAGGAATAAGAAAGAAAGCAAGAGTCAGACACTTTCACTGCCATAGAGAAAAAAGTATTGTATAACCATTCAATGAAAACATGGTAGAAGAGCCCAGCCAGAACTTTTCAGGGTATCTCTATCCATATCTATATATCAAGAACACATTGCCAGGTCACACTGAACTTCTCATCCCCCACTTTTTCTTCAGGGCTGCTCTTGATCCCTTCTTCACCCAGACCAGTACTTGTACTTGAGATTGCCCTGACCCAGCTGCAGGACCTTACACTTGGCCTTCTTGAAACGCATGAAAAGTGCATGAAAAGTGCACAAACTCACGTCTCAAACATGTCAAGGCTCCTCTGGATGACATATCCCTTCCCTCCAGCATGTTCCCTGCACCAGACAGCTTAGTCTTGTTGAGCACTGAGAGTGCACTCAATCCCACAGTTCATGTCACCAACAAAAACGTTAAACAGCGCCTGTTGCTTCGGGTGTCCCTCTGTTCAGCCCACACTCAGCCTGGCAGCCCGGTCAGCTCGGACACCTTTCAACAGGATCAATGTGTGGGTTCTTGGCTTTGCAGCACCCGGACTCTCACTGTTACAGCCGTGGTTGAAGAAAGAGGGGCCTCTCGGAGGTGGAGGAACAAAGGTTTATTGGGGAGTACAAGGAGACCCCTCACCCTTGGCCCGGTTCCTCAGGAGAGACCCCGTACCTTGGGCTCTCAGGGGTTTTGTCTTAGGGTTAGGGGAGGGGTGAATACAAACTTTGCACCAATGGGACACACTTGGGGGGTAGATGCCAGCTGGATTACATAATACAGGACAAATCAAAGGTACATTGGGGAGGGGTCTCGGGGGTCCCTACCAACCACTGGGCAGTTTCCACCGAAGTTTCTAGATTTAGGGGATAGGCTTTGGAATGGGCAGGGAGAAAGAAGATACCTTGGTAGGTTGGGCAAAAAGTGAATAGAAACTAGCTACATCATACAACATAAATCACCTTCTGATAAGAAACTCTCAGACAGTCAGGGCCCATCTGCAGCAGCAAGGGGCCCACTCTGGGTACACAAAACTAAACTAAACTTACAATGAAAACTGTTAAACAAAATCTTGCAACCCCACAGCGCCAGCCCCAGTACTGACTCCTGAGGAATACCATCCATGCTTGGTCTCTACTTGGACATCAAGCCATGGACTGCAAGTCTTTGAGTGCATCTATCCAACAAATTCCTCATACGCCACATATTCCATCTGCCAAATCCATGTTTCCAGTTTAGAGACAAGGTTGTCATATAAGACTGTTAAATGTTTTACACAAGTCTGGATAGATTACATCACTTGTTCTTCCCATATTCACCAATACCTTAACCATGAAGAACACCAAATTAATCAGGCACAATTTGCCCTTAGTGAAGCCATCCTGACTGTCATCAATCACCTCCTTATTTTACACATGCCTTCTCATACCTTCCAGGAGGATCTGCTTCATGATCTTTCCAGGCATGGAGATGAGACTGGAACCTGTAGTTCCATTGGTCTTCCTTCTATCCCTTTTTAAAATTGGGGGTAAAGTTTCCCCTTTCTCAGTCAGTGGGAGCTTCACTGGAACAGCAAAAATTCTCAAATATGACAGATATCAGCTTAGAAATTTCATCTGTCTGCTGCCTCAGTACCCACAGATACATCATCAGGTCCCATGGTTTTATGTACCTTTAGGCTCCTTAGGTGGTCTCAAACCACTTCTCCAAGAGTGGGAGATTCTTCTGGCTCCCAATTCCTGACTTTATGTCCTGTGACACAGGCAGCATGGGTGGGACATTTGCCATAGAAGATAAAGGCCGAAAAGTCATTGGGTAACTCAGTCTTCATCTCCTGGGTAATCAGGTCTTCCATTTCCTTACAGAGAAGGTTCACATTTTCCCCAATTTTCCTTTTATCACCAACATAGCTTGTCTTCTTGCCCTTCATGGGTTGATTTAATTCCATGAGGTCTTTAGCATTTGTGTTCTGACCCCTGGCTGCTCAGTTAATCTCTCTGTATTCATCCCAGGCTATCTGTCCTTGATTCCACCCTCTCTAGTCTTCATTTTTGTGTTTGAGTTTGACCTTGTTCATCCACACAGGCCTCCTGGTGTTTTTGCCTGACTTTGTCTAAGTTGGAATGCCTTGGTTCTGAATGCACTGGGCACCAGATCCTAGAATATTAGCCAGTAGACTGACTGTAGGCCGATAGATGTAACACAGATATATATATATAGGTATACAGATGTATTTATATAACAAGAGGTATATTTATATAACAAGAAGTTTTAGCTGGGCATTGTTTCTCCTATGTTATGAAATATATATTCTTTCACATGTATCTATGTATATATTCATAATTAAACTATTAACAAAACAATTTTTTAATCAATGTGTACATTTTCATGGCTTCAAAAACAAAGGATTCTCAGATTGTTATTCATTGTTGAAAACAATGCACGAGCACTAAAAGATATAGTCAGTCAATAGTGTGTGCAGAAAGTTTGTGCTGCAATTAGCATGTTTGCAGTACTAGCTCCTTGATTTAGTTGCCTGTGTGTTAGGAGGTGTTAAACTGGAAGGAAGCACACCAGAGGGCAGAGGTAGGGATAGTTTGCTCAAGGGTCTTCCTAGTTGTCTTGTCTGCCACCTAGTGTCAAGCTAGATGATCATTCTAATGCTGTAGCGGGGGGTTAATGTTTATTAGTTATTCAACACTTGGAGTTTTACATTGAAAAAAGCTTCTAAGATTCAAGATAACATCAAATGCAAAACAAAAAAATATATTGGGCTTTGATCCAACATCTTCTGAAACTGATATTTAATATTACAAATGTAAATTTTGAAAGCATAAAGGAGAAAGGAGTTTAAAGCCCCCGCAAATATAATTTTTAGGCTAATTTTGAAATGGAAATTTCAAAATTTAGGTGGAAAGAGGGGGCTTATAGGCATATGAAAATCTAAGTAGCCTAATTTTAAGGCTGATGAGCACTCATAAATCTCATTACCTTCACAAGATTTATGGAGAGCATATCTGTTTCAGAGAAGGAGAAAATAATGATCTGTGAAAATGACCTACATTGGTAGCTTTTTATTTAGCAGCTTCCTATTTTATTTCCAGGCTAATCTGATCTGGTTACTTTTAAAGATCCATTTTAACTGTTGCACAATGATTAAAATATCTCTTTCATGTTTGACTGCAAAAGTGGCAAGGGGGCCTTGATGGGTCTGGTACCTATTCTTGTTACAAATATCCATCCTTTGTGCTTTTATATACATAATCTGATTTCACTTGTCAACTAATTATGAAGAGTTTTATATGTTGATCAACTCACAGCCTAGGCACTGAGCTGTGCAATGTCAAAACTTCTGCCAGTTTTAAAGGATCTTTTTCTTTTTTCTTTTAAAGCTTGTATTTTCTGCCTTTTTCTTGTCCCACTCTAGTCTATAGAAAACATTCTTGAAAACTTGTGCTTTGGAAACTTCTGAAAAGCTGGGGAAAGAGCAGTATCTGTGTTCAGATACAATGTCTAAAGGATTTTCCCTTCCTCTGCTGCAGGCAGCTGCAGAAATTGATCTTGGTCTGACAGAAGGTGCCCAATACAGAAAGCTGGATACATTTCTTTGACCAAAGATGGATGTCCCTTGGTTTGCACATATTGAAAGAGCAACCAACCATTTTCTGTTTTTCAAGTCATTCTAGTAACTTCATGAAGAGACAAATTGAAAGTTAATCTTTTGTTGTGATCTCTGACTAAACTAAGCAAAACTTCATTCAGACTTTCGTGAAAGCATCCTTTTCAAAAGTCTGGGTCTCCACTGGTTACTTTTGGGTCAAAAGAACAAACTTCGATTGCACTTCCAATATATAGCTCTTATGCTTCCAAACAAAATCAGCA
Source organism: Illadopsis cleaveri (assembly GCA_013399915.1). Lineage (NCBI taxonomy): Eukaryota > Metazoa > Chordata > Aves > Passeriformes > Timaliidae > Illadopsis > Illadopsis cleaveri. The sequence continues at coordinate 148,408 of VXBB01012323.1, forward strand.
GACCTCAGGATTTGGCATCTGTAAGGCTGCAGACAATATGAGTATCCAAAATTAGAATGTGCACCTTTCTGAAAACAAAATGTGATTTATTTGCATTCAGAAGAGCTATTCAGTGACATGAAAAAGAAAACAAAGCATGCATACTCTCCTGCCTATGCTTGACATTTCCTTCAAATCTAGATAAAGACACAGGTAGCCTTGCCTCCATTTTTATCTGCTGTTAGACCCATTTTCTTGCTATGTTTCTCAGCCATATCTGCCATCCACCTGACCGATTCAGACTAGATACTGACAACTCTTCCATGCCCCATCCTGCAGGACAGAACTGTTTCCTAAGTGAGCCTTTTGGTTTGGGTGGTATTTTTAACTGCTCTTAAAGTGATTAAGTCATCGGGTCAGCTTTCCACATCTGTTACAGTGGCTTTTGTGTGCAGATGATTGTCAATCTACTCCTCAGTCAAACCTCATAATGCTTTACGTACTTCCAGATTTTCCACCTTACATGTAAAATGTTGTTGTGGTGTGCATTTTGAATTTACCAAATTGCTGTATAATGGTTCCTCCCTATACCCCCATGTTAAACCCTTCTGGTTTTTCCCGAATTGTGGGTCCTGTCCATCACTCTGCAACCCTGCCCAGATGGCTAGAAAGTTCTAGTGGAGGTCCAGGGTGATTGGAAGAGTCCCTGCCTTCCCCTCCCTTTTTTATGTATAGAACTGTTCTACTGATTATCCTTTGTTCTGGGTCACTCCCCCCCTTCCTGGGATTGGTTGTAGATTTCCCCCTGCCCCTTTACAAGCCCCCTGTACTTAAGGTGAGACCCAGAAGGAAAAAACTCACTTCCAGGAGGGCCACCCTCTGGGTAAAATAAAACCCAGTTAAAACCCACGTGGAAGTCCTCCTTTCTTTCATGCCATCGCCCTTTCTGCCTGAGGCTCAGACCCACAAGATCGGAAAGGTACCAAGCTGTACCCTTGAACGCGAGCTCTGTGCAAGAGCTAGCCGGCAAGCAGCACTGAACCCCCGCAAAATGTCATAGGAAAAACAAGTGGTGGTATAATAAAATATTATTTACCATCAACTAGCGTGTGCTGACTGCTGATACAACAGCAAAGTCATAAAATGTTTATAAATAAATAGTTTATTCTATTTTATTCAAAAATTTTTCTCAAGAGAAATACAACATGAATTGGAGTAATTCATTCATCTCAACAGTAGCTACACAGTGATGATTCAATATAACTGGACAATAGTTTTATATATGGATACATATAAAAAAAATTAAACCGGTGTAGTGGGAATAAATATTATTTTGTGATTCTCTAAGCATGAAATATTGCCTCACCAACAAGATAAGATACAGATACAAACAATTTCCTCTTGAAGGGAATTCCTCTTTTTGGAGACTTTATTGCTATCTGATTTGAATAAAATAACTTAAATATTCAGTAAAAACCAGAGGATATAGATATTTCATATTTAAAAGTAAATTAAGCATAATACATAATTCAAAAAAATCATATTCTACTACAATCTTAGTTTTTTCTTCTTACTTGACAATAATTACAATAGCTATCGATCAGTACTAACTGGCACTAACAACAAAGTCAAAAGCAAGAATGAGATAAAGATTATTGAGTTGAAATGCAGGGAAAGCTGTTGTTAGAATTAGTGTGGCTAAACCCTGGACTATTTATTTGTATAATAAGAGTGACTTTTCCTATCCAAATTATAATAATAATACATTTTTGCAAATTCTAAAATCAAGTTCTTCTCAATGAGAAAATAAATATACCCCCTAATAGAATGTATACAGCATACATTTGTTTTAGAGTTCTCCTTCAGTGTCCCCTTTCCTTCACCCTTCTCTTTCCCCTTTCCTTTCCCCTTCCCCATTAATCAAAGGAAATTAATATGGGAAAAGGAAATGTATTTATGCTATTTTAATGATTTGCCTTTAACCCAAGAAAGAAAGAAAATTCAAAGATAAGGCTTCCAATTAATCTTTAACTTGTAACATAAAAGCACTGATTTCAAGCCTTAACAACACTGCAATTATGAAGGCACAAGGGGAATGTACTGTGGACATAGTCAAAGTTTTAATCCTAAATATGTCTGGCTCTTGTGAATTTCTCATAACTTTAAAATTTAACATCATTTCTCTGTGTGTTATAAACATATGTGTTCTTGACCCACTTCAAAAAACAACCACAAGTGAAATACCATTTCCATTAATCATTCAAGAGCTTTGCAAGAAGATTGCATCTCAAGAGATGATTTTTTTACTGAAGTTTACACTATTCAGCTTGGTTTCATCATTTTTTACATATATTGAGTTGCAGCTGCTTGTTGTTCAGAGCATTGGTTTTAGAATTTATTCCCATCCTTTCCATCCAAATGCACACATTGTCACTTAATATCCTGAAGAGAAAAATTAATTTCTATGTAATTATACTTTTGCCCTGACAACTACAAAAAATTCATTGTAAACTAATACCTTGCAAATGAAATTCTATTTTCATCCTTTAATCACTATGTAATGAGACTACAAAGGAGATGTTTGTACTGCGTTGAAATAGTAAATAGACGTAACAATAATTTTTCACACTTTTCACCAGATTTTCTCACTAATTTTTAATAGGAATGTGGATCCACACTAGTGGCTCTCCTTGCAAGACTGAAATTTAAGTTTATTATGTATTTGTAGAAATTACTTTTTCTGTCCATAATATAATGTCATGTTATGTTGGAAATATTCTGTGACTGTTATTGGAACTAGTAAGACCGTATCATTTAAAGAATCATAGTCAATAAATCCTTTAAATCATATATCTGTATATTAGACACTGAAATTTATCATTGCAGCACCACACTTTCTTCATGGATCTAGCTCTAAAATCCAATATCATGAGGAGCATACTTAATTCAGTGTTGAGCATTTTAAAATCTGTAAATTCTGTTTACCTGTCTGTGCAATAAAAAGTATAAAGACACTGAAAAATATTAATAGTTGAATATTTGTGCTCAACCTTAAGAAGTTGCATGATCCTTGACACCTCAGTATTTCTCAGAAAAGAAAGATATCCTTGATTCTTGAACAGAACATTAATTTTGCTTTTTTCCAAATAGAAAACTAGATCATAATCTATGCTTGCAAGAGCAGGTGAGGCAGAAAAATTTAAATTCAGTGTGAAAGAAGCAAATTATCAGGCATAAGTCTTCACTACTGTGCTTGAACTGGGGAAGCTCAGTGCCTTCAGAAGGGCCACCAGAATGATAGATATTGCAACATTAGTTGATTATATCTCATAAGAAGCCCTTTTCAAAAATGACCGGATTGCTAGCATTATCCAGCATTGATGATTTTAGCTACTTCCTGGCTAAAGATACTTTATACTTGTTAGTCTGCTAAATATTACATTTTGATCCAAAATTTTGTTAGGAAATGAAGGGAGGCAAGTTTTGTGATGGTTTTCTTTGTTTGTTTTTATTGTTGTTTGGTTTTGTTTGGTGATTTTGTTTGTTTGTTTGGGGGTTTTGTTTGGTTTTTTGTTGTTTGTTTGGGTGGGGTTTTTTTTAGGGGGTGGGGTTTAATAATAATTATCTATTTGTCTTCTCAAACAATTAGCTCAGTTGGTGGTCATCCTCCTTGTTGAGAGAGTTGGTGTTCACTCAGACAAAAGTTTCTTTCCCTACACACACCACAAAGGGTGTGGTGACCCAGATGGAGCAATTACAGGAGCAAGCAAGGCTCCAGGTCTTCAGCTGCAGAGAGTGCCAGAGCCTGGCCCTGCTCCCCGGGAGCAGCAGAGGGGTCAGCTGTGGGAGATGCCACCAGGATGACCATGTGCTTGGAGATGGCAGAGATGAGAGGTGAAGTGGAAAGATAAGAGCTATCAGGGACTCTGAGGAAGAGATTTTCTGGAGGAACTGCACTCCGCCATACCTCAGACAAATGCACCACCGTCCACTTCACAAGAAGCAAAGGATGTGCCACCCTCTGACCACCAGGCAAAAGGGGACCTAAGAAATGGAGGGAAGGGAATGGAAGCAGTTTCTGATTGGGCTGGCAGGAAAATCCCCTGCAAGGAGGGCAAAAGATCTGCATGAATGAACAAGGGACTGCTGTCATTAGTCAAGCACAAGCAGGAAATACACAGAAGATGAAAGCAGAGTCAGGCCACTTGGAAATTTGGCAGGAGGTACGAGGCTTTAGGCAAAGATATAGACCTGAAAACAAATTCTACCAAGTGTGGAAAAGTCATAAGCATGCAAGAATTACTCTTCATGCTGCTTAGTACTTGATAGTGTTTACCTAATAAGTTTCTGACTATTTTTCTCCTCAAAAAATATGCACTTATCACAGTTCCAAGTGTGATCAGGCTGTGCATACACCAAAGTATGCAGGAAATTAACATCCAGCTCAGAAGTAGAAGAGAACAGGGGGATTTTTCCTGCTCTCATCTGCTCTGGATTAACCCCAGTGCTTGAATTAAAAGATGAGAATCTGCTTCTCCTATACCATCCACGTGACTGAAAAAAAGAAATTATGAAAGATTAACACCTTTGATTCAAATATGTGGGAGATTTGGCCTGGAGAAGGTATTAGACTCCTACAAAGCCTTACAGAATTATTAAAATAAAGTCAGAAACAAATGACTTAGAATCCACAGTAAGTTGACCCCTTGTTGGCCAACAGCAAAGTCCACATCCAGTTGCCCTTTAACTCTTTCACCCCAGCAGGGTACAGGAGAGAATCAGAAGGAAAAAAAAAATTACAAAACCTCATGGATCATGATAAAGATAATTTAATAGCTGAAGAAAATAGAGACCAACACACAAGTAGTTTTAAAAGGCATTTACCACTTCCCATCAGCTGATCAATTCCCAGACAATCCTCCAGCTATCTTTGAAAAACTACTTCCCCACAAGGTAGTTTTACTGCTGAGCACCACGTCACATGCCATCAATATTCCTTTGAATAAGAGCTGCCCTGCTGAATGACAGTAGTATGAACGTGGAACAGTTGGCCTGGCCAAGACATTCCCATGAGAAAGATATGAAGTGCTGCCAAAAACATTAGCCACACATATCTGCTTTGCTCTATAGGCACAACCTCACAATGTTTTTTCACAGTCAAAAAAATATGAGTCCCTGAATTAGTGTCTTCCTTCTTCTCTAGTCAGTGTCATGTTTTTTGTATGTTACTAATGGTACCATCAGTGAAACTTGTGCAATGGTGCTAATAGAAAAATACCAGTTTTATTCTGGAGTAACAATACTATAAAACTGAACATTATTATATAGTGAACATAATTTCTAACTCTCACTTTGATTTGCATCTTTCAAAGAATGATTGTTCAGGTAAGAGAAATTATTTGTACTAAACCTCAAATTCACTTTGCTTGATATTATCAGCTAAGCCTTTGAAAGAACATTAAAAGCACCTGTATTTTAAATTGCAGCTGATAAAGCAGCAAAGCTCTTGCTGAAGATAATGACCTAAAAAGGGATAACATCACAGTAGAATCAGATAGTGCCATTCAATTGTCTGTTCTGCTGTAAAGAAATGTGCTATTATTTCTTGATTTAAGATTACGAAGAACAATGCTCAGGTAATATTCACTTTCTTTGGAAAGATGTTTATGCACAGAATTAGATAAACAAAATGCTGTCTTCTAAGGCTGCTGAAAACCTATTGAACACAACAAACTCTTTCTGTCTTTTCAAAAAGTCAAACAGTAAGCTTTCTCATACTATAAGCATGTCACCATGTAATTCATATTCCCAAACTCAAGCCATAAATAGAGGTCTCGTTGAGTTTTGGGATGACTGAAAGCAGAAAAATTGTCCAGGGTTGTCAGCACTGGAACAGCAGAAAATAGGACAAATGCACAGTTTATTGAAAACAATTTCTTAGTAAGAAACAAAAAGGTAGCCAGCTACTTTGAAGAAAACAGCCATCTCTAACTGGTTCAAGGGACAGAGTGATTTTGAAAGTCTGCCTTTAGACAGTAAATGTAATCCTTTTCAATACTTGGAGAGCAGTTGTATACTCTATAAAACATGAACTTCTTAATATTTAAAGAAGAAAAACAAAGGGAAAAATCAAGTAAATTCCCTATGAAATTGTTCAGTGTGTTTATACCATCCATGTAGGTGGTGTACCCGCATATAAGATGTTCCTTTACATTTATACATGAAGCATAATAGCAAAAAATTCACTAGAGAATATAAAACAGAGAAGGAAAGCACAGATTTGAGCTTTAACTGAGAACATGATATTTTTTTTTTTCTTATGCTAAAAAACAAATAAAGGCACAAATTACATCCTTTTTCTCTCTTGCTCCATGGAGAACTGATAACCAGAAATGTTGGAGCAATTTTCTTTTGCTCACTACAGATTAATGCTGAGTGAAATACTGACTGCTGAGGGAAAAAAAATTATTCAAATTTCATGGAGCTTTTGCCAACATTTGATGTAGTCAATGGTGCTTTTGTCGACTAAAATTCACTTAAAGAGCATATGTTTGGGGGTTTTTTAAGCTAAATGTTTTTTGCTAATCTTCGAGGTATTTTAAGTATGGATACAGATAAGTTTTAAGAAATGCTACTTTTTCCTTCTCCTAGATGAGAACTGGTTTTGGTTTCAGATGAAAGACAGCTGCACTACTCTTTGTCTTAAGAAAGGCATATTAACAACAGAAAAGTGTCTGGTATTGCAGAATACTTGTTGAATACTGAAATATTTCCTCTCATTTTAAAGAAAATTAAGAAATTATTTGTTATTATATCATTAAAGCCTTTATCCTGTGGTGATGAAACTTGAAAAGATCATTGTTCTCAAAATTCAAGCTCAAATTAGTTTCAAAAGGAAATAAATTAAGAATAAAGAAAATTTAAAAAGAGGCTGGAGGTCAAGATGACTTTTAAACTGATAGATCTAAATTTTAGGTGGTTGTCTCTGTAAGAGAGATGAGGAAAAATTTAGTTCTCAGAAGTCAACGTTTAAAATCTCTAGTTCATCAGTGGAGAAGGGGTGGCATTTCTGAAAATCTCCATCACACCTATATTAACATCAAAACCCCTCCCCTGTGTAACACACTATATCTAAATAGGTGTCTATCTGGTTTTTCCATTAGGCAACTCTTTCTGCTCAGGACCTAATCTGTCTCAGCTTCTTCTAAGATGGATGGTGGCTCTTTCAAATGAGATGTACCAGTGCTTTTTTACCTATTGCCTAATGCTTCATATTAGAGCACCTTCCTAAGAATTTGGAGAGGTGTGTTCAGTGTCAGCATGGGAATTATAAATTTATGTCTTAAGACAATACTGAAAAGGCTGAAAGGGCAAAAAACTTGACACTTGAAGAAGAAGCTAGTCTCTTGTCTTGGGAGGATTAAAAATAATTTTTTTAAAAAGCCTATATGCTATTAATTATAATACATATTTGTATTATATTAGGTCAACAATTGGAAAAAAGAAAGGAAGTATTTGCTAAGATCCTTTTTAGCCATTTGGAGTCTAATACCCTCTGTTTCTTTCATCACTATTTATATACATTTCAGTAGAGATGAAAACGTAGCCTCCCAGAATTTAGAATTTAGATTTTTTTTCTGCCTCAAGATGATTAAAATGAAAAAAGGAAACTTTCTCTGAAAAATGCTAAAAGCATTTTTAGCATTGATTGTGAAGAAGCTGAACAGTGCTAGAAGCTAAAAGATCAGGAACGTGGCCATTTTTTTCACAATGCCCTTATAGATCTCAGTGTTTATTTTGCTGTGCCCTAGTCAGGTAGAGACATAAGTATGAAATAGATAATTGTGTCTCCAAAATAAATACCACTAAAATATGTGAAAGCATCAAAGATGTCAACAAATCCTTTAGATGCCTACAAAGTTAGGCTGTAAACAATACAGACATATGGAATAGCTGTTTAGAAATTAGGTAGGACTTCAGGCCTCCTTGATAAGATTTCAGCAGAACAAACACCATTCAGAAATTCACTGATTTGTTTCAAAGATATTTTTAGAACCAAGCAAGTAATTTGAAGCAGGAGATTAGGTTATCTTTCAGATCAAGTATATCTTAATCATATTATAATGTGAAAAGTTAGGCATACATGAACAGAGGGAAAGAAAGAATCATGCAGTCCTAGGAAAAAAGGAGAATTATTTTATGCATATTTAAATGGATTTTTGGATGGCTACTTTTTCATCAGCCTATGACTATACTATGACTGAATTTTTGTAATTCTTTCATCTTTCATTTGATTAAAAAATAGCACTAATGCATAAGGCAATGGAAAATGGGACATAGTCCGCAATCATTTATATTTAATTGAGTTGGGCAACAGAATGAAAGACAAAAATTTAAAGGTATAAGACATACATTATAAAGCCTACTAAATAACAGTCTTATTCAATATGTATGTATCTGAGCAATAATTTTAAAAATTGTTGCAATTTTATACCATTTCTGAGTGTATCTGAGGGGTCACTGCGCTGATAAATGGCGACATTCTCCAAAGTTACCAAGCACTAATATATTCAAATATTCCTTAAGCATAAACTTTGTTAAAATCTATGCAGGATTGGCATGTTTTGATGAGCCTTATCCAACTCTGATTATCCATAGGATATTGACACCCTTTGCAAAAATTAATCACCTGTTTAAAAATTCCCAAATGCTAGAATGTCAGAAAATGAAAAATTATGGAATCTAGCCCATTCTCGGCTAAGGTATGTCTTAATTTCTGTTATGAACACAGTAAATACCTGAAAAATGTCCCCACCTCCCAATATGTAAACGTGTCCAAAATTCGATATAGCAGCTTTGTCAGAGATTGTTTTGGATGGAATCTATAAGATACAGATTTTTATAATAAATCTGGAATTAGAACACAAGTTTAAGACCAACCTGTGTATGCACAGCACCATTCCAAAGGAGAAATGGGATCATGACTTCACCATGATCAGCTTCTTCCCCACTTCTGCTTTACAGTTTGTTTTGCTGTGCTAATAATATCTTTCTGTGTCTGCCTGCTCTTAGGTAAGTGAGCAGGATCAGTAGTGTGTTTAGAGGAAAATGGTTTCATGTGTTCTCTTGTTTCTGCATTGGCACACAATAAAGCAAAGGGACATGAATTTAAGTGTTTGCCTTTCCTGTGAGTGTTGACATTAGTATTTACATATTACATGTCTTCATTAAAAACTCTGTTATTATGAAAAAAGTATAAATATCTCTTTCATATTTTAGAAGAAAGATGTATGGAATTAGCTGAGAACACTTGTAATAAACTGAAATTTCATGCTGCTTGCCTGTTTGAATAATGAAAAGCAAATAAAGCAAATAAAGGAGATAACCTTTCTCGCCTTTCTTTTTCTGAATCCTGCAGTATAAGAAGAGGGCAAAAGTTACGGAGAAAAGTTATTTTGTTCATTAGACCAACTGATAAAGTTGGCAAAGAAAAAGAATTTTTTTTTTTTTTTTTTTTTTCTCCCAAAAGCCTTTTTTTAC
>VXBB01012323.1:157970-175420 GCA_013399915.1 Illadopsis cleaveri
CCCCAAAAGCCTTTCTTCAGCGATAAATAAGCACCAAAACCTTTTTCCCTGAATTGCTGGCTAGGGAGTAAAGAATGTGAAGTGTCCTTTTATACACCCTGTTTCTGCTACTGCACTCAAGACAGCAAGGTGTAAAAGTTCCAGTCACTTGCCCCCATTAAAATTATACTGTGGTATTGCAAATTTTAATGGCTAGCTGGTGCTTGGAAGGTAGAATCATCCTTTCTGTTGTGCTTCCACTAAACATTATGAGTTTTCTTGAGAATGGTGACCAAAGGACAGTAAGTCTCAGCTCATGTCTTCCTCTCTGTTGTCTGTTTGCCCCAATGCCTGCACATCTTGTCAAATTTAATTCAAGTCAAACAGGGGTTAAAGCCATGTTTCCTAACTCTGCATGTTTATTTCAGTAATGAACAATAGCAAGCTTTTTTATAAATATATTTGATTCTTACTAACAAGTAGAAATAGGTACACACTGCCTACAAGCTTTTCCAGGATCCACATGCATGTAAGTTTTCTTCAAAATCTTTTCAATTTGGCTATTTCACCATACTTTTAAAATCAATATTCTCATGCAAGATATGGCTTTTAAAGTCCCGTGCAACACAAAGACATCACAACCCAGTCTTATATAGGGGGTGATAATCACTGCCACAACTTGGCATAAACCATGTTTTAAGATTCTAAAAAGTGTCAGGACAATTGTTCCAATTAAATTTCTGTTATGTATGGGAAATTAATCCTTTAATTCCCAAGAACCAATTTCACACCAAAATAAGCACAAATACTTTTCTAGAATTTTTTTTTTAACTATACCTTCTTTTATTTTACCCCATTTGCTGTGTTATATCTAAATTTAGGGACATCTTGGCTCTGTATAATAAAAAAGAAAGAGAAAAGAAATCCTGAGATAATAATCAAATGAGTTTCCTTTATTGCTGAGAACCAGCAAAATACATAGGATAAAATGACATTGCTATAGCACAGGAATCTGAAAGGTCTAGAGTATTTGTACTCTCTAATTATCATCAGAGTTTGCAGAAAGATACACCACGTCTTACAGATTATAGAAGATATCTTCAGGTTTTATCCTCTGATAGAAAAGTAAGAAAGTTCAAACAGGTCCAAAATTCTATAAATAACAATACTGTATTACAGTGTTCTGAGAATGTGTCAAGTCTTGAAGAGCCAGATTGTGATCCTGGCTTTGTGCCCACACCAGGAATTATGAGGCTGTTCAGCATTCATGTTGCCTACATTTGCTGCCTATGTAACTGCTAGCAAGCACAGAAGCAAGGAGCTTCTGTAGAACCATTGGTTTACCTTCTTTGCAGGTGAACTAGAAAACTGACCATAAATAGTATAGAACTGTCCCATGCATAGGAGTTCTGAAAATTAATCCACCCTAATTACAGGACTGATACATACTGGCACATTTCTCTACCTGAAAAAGAGAGTGGGATAGAAGTGTGAGAACACAGAACTCTATGGCTTTGAGTCATAATGTGACTATTTTTTTAGGCTTGTGCATTATCATTGTTGTTAGCCTATGAGTCAATGCTAATTTACTCCATGCACTATAGGCAATGAACGCTCTCCTGACTCCTGGTATCTACAGTTCCATCTGTCCTAATAAATGAAAGAGAAATGTTGTTTAAGCACTAGACCTCTGTACATCTACACCTCCTTCTTTGATAGTTCTTTCCCTAGTTATGCTTTAGACTGCTCCAAATCTCTCTTTTTAAGACAAGATCTGCACAGGCTTTTGGAGACAGCTTTCTTCATGAGCAAATCTCAAAAGTAAATGCAGATAAAATGCAATCAGATTTCCACCAGTTTTCTCTCCATATATTTTACACAGTCCTCGAATATGGGCCTCACAAACTTATCACACAGTCACTCATCACAGATCCACATGTCACATCTCAAAACTTCCAATAACAGCATCCTCTGAGTTTCTTCATATAAATTGCTACTCTAGAAAGCAGCAAGATAGTATTCACATTAGTTCTGACATTTTAATCTGGGTGAAGACGGGGCAAATCCACCTGCCACTATCCTCTAGACACGTAAATTAAAGATGATTTCTCAGGGCCTTCAAGGTTTGGCTAAAAGACAAAATTGAGCACCATGTAGAGTGGATCAGGTAAAGCTGTGCACAACTGGCTATCTCTAGTGTGGAAATGAGCTTTGGAAATGGTCAAGTCCTTTTCTCTCGACCTCCGAAACTCTCAGTTCTCAGAAACTCTCATTGCTTGACTGTTTTTTGCATAGTACTGTGGACATAGTCTCAAGGTACTGTCCATTCCCTGGCCATTACTGTCTATCCTCCCCCTGTTCTTTGTCCATTAACTTCTTAAGAAAAATATCATTAGTACAGCACTGCCCTGAGAAAGCAATGTGGTGAATGTGGGGATCCATAAATACAGTCCATAATTTAAAAAAGTAGGCATTTACATCATTTTGGGATTTTTTAGACACTGTTTATCATATGCTTCTTCAACTGCAGTAACAGATGACTGTAACAACTTCTAGTGCTATTGTGAAGGCAGACCTCTCTTTATAAGCTGAACACTCCAGTCTTCTTCCCACTCATTACATCCTACATGTTGTCAATCTTAGTTTCAAGAACTGTCAATCAGAAATGCAGTGGATGATATATGAAGTATTTTTTAACAACACTAAGGTGGGCATTTCTTTGATTTTCCTTTTTTCTCTTGATTGTAAAGTGCAGTATGTGTCTTGCACACAAGCAAATGCAAAAGTACATGGAAAACAGTATTTTGAAAAATGAAAACAGAAGTTTGGTACAGTAACTCTTACAGCTTATCAAAGCCTTATTGTTAGTCCTCATTATTTTATACAGTGGTTCCAGATATTATAATTACCTCGTTAGGCTTCAGGTTATTTATTTAGTAAGAGCAATTATGAAACATTGAAAAAAAGGAAAGGAAAAAATAAATGTCAAAATAATTTGTTGAAGCATATTTTAACTTTAACAGTTCCATCAGTATAAGTGATCATGATGGCAGGAGAAGAAAAGGAGAAAAAAGGAGGAAAGGGTGGCACAGGAGTGGAAATAAAGACAATGTTAAATGTGTGATTGACTCCATATATGATTTTTTATGTTTTAATACTAATACAATTACTGTTGCTATCCTTAGAGATGTACAGATATCTCATATAACAATGTAAATTACAAGAAAAATGCTGTTCTTATGTAATTCACCTATGGAATTTCTGTGAAAGTTTTTTTTTTTTACTGTTTGAATGAAGACATTTTCGACAAATCTTCCAAAAAATCTCAAGAGATTTACTTGCTGCCATTGATATCAGAAAATGGCAGTTTCACTTATCCTTATAAAGCTTCTGATGACATATAATTTAAATAACTTGCCAGACTTGCTGGGCTGGTTTGTCTCAAAAGCATTAAGACTGACCAGTTGATGATCTATTAAGGTGTTATAGAATTGATACTGATATTATTTCAGCAGTAGTATATACAGAACAAAAAATCTTCAGTAGAGAACAAATGAAAACAAAATTAAACACTGTTGCAGTGGGTTTTTGGTTTNACAACAGAACACACTATTCTGGTACTAAAAAATACTTTCTGCCTGTCTTCCCCAGTAGCTTAACTTTTTTCAGTAATGATTCATGCTGATTCAGTGGGTATTTCAGCAACATCACAAATTGCCACTTCAGACCTGAATGAGTTCATGAATTTTGTGGGGTGACCAAGAAGTTAAGCACTGATGGTAGTGTTACAGCTTTAAAAAATACATACTAAGACAGCTTGAAATAGCAAAAGCCTTCATGTCTGACAAATGTTGCTCGTAATGAAAATATTTAGATACTCCTAGCTGCAGAGAATACAAGATGTTGCTAAAATTACCAATGCTGCACGATACTGAAGGCAAAATGAATGATTGTCAGTCACTTCTGTGTTCCAAAAAGCCTTATCAACTCTAGCTTCTCATCTTTTTAAAACTCCTTTCTGGGTCTCAAAAAGTACTGATTTGCTATAATGTGGAATTATAATTTCTCTTCCAGTCCTTGACTCACAGGATACCAGCAGAATTAACTAGTTTTCAGGTTTTCTGACTTCTGTTTCCTGCAAGGACTCTTTGGACTATAATCTATTTCATGGCTAATTCTTAGATTTACCCTGTCTACTGGTGTAACTGACAAAATGAAGGCAGCTAAATAGCCTTCCAAACCCCTCAACCATTTAAGGGGTAAAGGAAATCAGGTACACAGAGAATGCAGGTATGATACAGATAAGCTTTCACACACCAGATTTTTTTACACTTTTTTGGACTTCTTCAGCATTCTTACCCACAATTTGCTTTTCAAGGTTTCATTGCTTTATTTCTAGTAAGTAGCAGATACCTGTTCCCTGTCTAGGGAATGGCAGATGCAAAAATTCCCTGATTATATCACTGTGTCACCATTCTCTGCATGTCACATACAGAAAAGATGGTCAATTCTAATACAGCTTCAGAATGGAAGGAAAGTAATAGCTCATGTGATCATAGCCACAAAGTATGAAGTACTTAAAATATACTAAAAGTGTGAACTGGAGCTAATTTATGAACAATAGTTCAGAGGCTAGTACCTTTTTCATACCTGTTCTGAAGTGTTCCTGACCTTACTTCACCTTGCCTTTCTTACTTTTGAGAGCTACTTAGAGACTTTTCAAAGAGGCCTTATGTAAAAGTTAGATTTTTAGCTCAGTGAGATGCCTCTGCATTCCAGTAAGGGACACTTAAAGGAATACAAGAAGATATAAAATAAAGTGGATGTTGTAAAATTAGATGGACATTCTTTAACTCCTCATTCTAGAAGGCAAAGATGTTAGATGCAAGGGATCATCATCTGCCTGGAGTTGGTGAATCAAAGTATGAGTGAGAAATAAGACATTAATTTGTTGTTAGTGGTTGTAAGTAACCATCCTCACAAATCTAGTGCCAGTGTGGAGCGGAGCTGATTAAGGCTTCCTAGAACCACACACATACTCCCGGAGTGTGTTTAAATAGGAGGAATTCTTGTTTCTATTTCATTTTGTGGCCCAACCTGGCACTAAATTAACAGATAAAAATGGCAAATTCTCTAATAAGTGTAAATAGAATAACTGGAAATATATTTAAAAGTACTCCAGAGTGATGTTTTTTCACAAAAGTGAACCATGAACTGCATATTAAATTTTCTCCATAAAAAAAAGAAAAAAAAAATAGTAAGTAGCACTCTTGGAAGAGAAGAAAAAATGACTATCTGTCTAAATCCAATTGCAATATGGTATGACTCTTCTTGACCCCTGAATTGCTTCCTTTTTGTACCTTTAAAAACATAGTTGTACAGATACTGAGTAAATACACTGAGACAATAAGTTTTTTTCATTTAAAAAATCCAGTGGAAAACCATTGAGAAATTGATTAAATCATGCAAGTGACGAATTCAGCAATTCTATAAAAATTTCATATTTATATAATAATCTGTTAGCACAGGCAATTTTGAATCTTTACCAAATCATTCAGCACAATAGAGATTGTGTAAAGGAAATCTTACAGATCTTACAGATATAGACTGTATGCCTTTCTGCACATTTTTCCCTCTGACAAAAGCACCAAGTGAAAGAAGGTTCTCCCAAGTACTAAAATAGGCTGTAGGAAAAAATTGGCAAAACGATGAAACACATACATGCCAGATGGCTGTGTTTCCATGTTCCAGTAGAAGGGTGTTATAATTCCATTCTTGACTGCAGTTCTTAACATAAAAGACACCAAAAATAGAATGTATTGCAAAACCATATTCAACCATGAGTATGAGTTTTAGGACTCCCAGTACATAAAAGGAAATGACTGCTACATCACATTTTTTTTAAATATTTAACACCCCTTTAAAACAAAAAGTTAAACACAGGGCACACACACACACAAAAAATCTCTCTAAAGCTATCTAACCAAAACAACACTTAGTGCACTGAGTTTGAGCTGGCAGTGCTTTTTTGAGATGTTGAGTGTTTTGTTCAATCAGAGCACTCTTATCTCTTGAGACAACCTAGTGAGCAGAAAAAAATTTTCCTTTTAAACAGTGGTTAGTTGTCCTGTTTTGCACAGCAAATCACATAGAAATCCAGAAGAGGGTTCAACTAACCAAGAGATATTAAAACCTACATCTCAGACCTATGCTTCCTACCAAGGCTGTTCAGCCAGGTATGCAGACATTTCCTGACCTAAACAAGACCATGCCATTTCTGTAGTATAGCAGACAAAACATTTTGCATATGGTGTGAATTTTGAGATCATTTCATACCAGAGATTCACTGAACTAAAAAACAAATTTGAAAAGAGGGCAGTTTGGAAATTTAGCAATTGGGTTCTTTTCTGCCCGTTCTCCTGGCCAAAGCCCTCTTTCTCCCTCTTAGACAGTGTACCAGTGATTTGGTAATCCAAAATAAGAGTTTCTCCATTATGAAATATTGCTAATAGAGACACTCTGAAGTGTTGTTTTGAATTCAGGAGTTTAATTTCAGCTTTAAAGTTCACTTTGATTGTCCAATACTAATCTGACCATGAATACTTTATTCCAATGCCTAAAAATTCATTTTCTACTGCTAGGCATACTCTTTCAACAGTATTTTAAGAAAGTAGAGTTTGAAATAACAGGACTTTCCAAAAGACAGAAATACTTCAAATTCATTACAGACATACAATTTCTTATGGTTAAAGAACTTGAAAAAGAAAGGTTTACGGTTTACAGTTGCATGTTCCCAAAAGTTAGGGGTTTTTTTCTGTCTAATCTCTACAAAGTGAATGAGAAAAATATTTCTGTTTAAAAGACAGCTATAAAATATACAATTATACAAGATAAATACTGGTAAAATTTACCACTCTTACTGAAGATACTTCTAGTGAAATAAAATTTCTTACAGAATTTTGTGTAAGAGGAAGGTAAAGAGAGAAATACAATTTTCTAATAACTGGTTAAAACTCGACAAAAGTAGGATCTGGGGATAAAAACTGTGAAAAAAAAATTAACTGGGAAGTTAAAAATACAGTAAAGATAAGGGAACTAGTCACTTTGAAATTTATTATACACAAAAAGAGTGGTCTCCAAAAATCAGGCCGCCTTCTGGAAATAATAATTCACAATAGAAGAAAATTGTCATTTTTCTGTGTTGTATCAGAGTTGCATTGAAAATTGAAAGGTAAAGTATTTTGAGCATAAAAAGCCAAGTAAACACATGAGACATGAAAGACATTGACACCAAAATGGCTTCAAAAATGAGAAGGCGCACAAAAAAATAGCTGGTTATGCTATGCATGTATATGTGCAGGAATCTTTGCAGAGTTAACTCCAGATATGAGAATGGTGTTTCAGGGTATGTCTCCTCAGGACATTGCTGCCATACAGACACAGTTGACAAGCTACATTGATCTAAGTCACCTTTGCATGCTGTCAAACAACTTAGCACTCCATTTCACTTCACTCTGCAGTTCATTGACAGTTCACACTGCTTCTATGTCAGTTTGCTCCTGGGCTCCCTTTTGAACTGTCACAGCTAATTTTCTCCCAGGGAAACTTCAACTGGGGATAATTTACTCCAAAGTAAACCTATAGACAGTATGAATAAGATCACAACAGGTCTGTCTGCACATCTGCACCACCACAGACACACACACACCTGCATGGTACACACAGAGCCTTCCACTGCAAAGCCTTCCAGCTTTGCTGCTCAACAGTTCTCACTTCATACTGCCAGCCATACAACACACACATCTGGTACAATTTTGTAACATTTCCACTTGTGGAATAAACAGGGTCTTAGCCTTCCTCAGGCACTCTAAGCCGTTTGGGGATGGATGGTCACAGCAATGTCGATCACCAGCCCTCCCAGAAGCAATACAGCTACCATTAGTGAGGTACTCAGTCCAGACCAGAAACCCTCTCACTAGCTATTCCATTGCACTGAATACATTCATGTTCAGAATATCCACTCCTGTGCCTGAAGCAATACAGCAGGGTTCACAGAAGAAGACAGAGGGCCTGCTACATTTGGGCCTGCTCCATGCTGTGCACAAACACTGGTAGTTCCTCAAAACTAGTATGTAGATTTAAAAGTGTAGAAGTTCGATATTCATCCAGAGCATACTCCCAGCAAAGATGCACTTTTGGTGGATTGCTTAATTTTTTTCAATTTAGAACATAAAAACTTCACACTGTCAGTGTCTTACAAATAATATTGTATAACATTTTATTAAAACATATCTCAAAGTTATTTACAAAGGAAGCTACGATCTTCCAAACACTAACACTGCCATAATAAGGGTCCACTGGAAATAAATGTACAGGATAATAAGTTAAAGACATCATGATAGGACTAAATGAAGATTCTGCAACTATTTCTATGTATGAGTACTTATCTCTTCAATTATATCTTCTGTTATTGTTTTATATTTACTTTTAGCTAACACAAATTTGTTATCAATGTCCTCACTGAAAGAGACAGACCTGAACTAAAACCTCATTTTTATAACACAGGTTGTATTTTTGATAGGAATAAGATAGTATCAGGCTCAACACCACTATTTATACCTATAGCCAAAGAATTAGTGTTATCTTTCATTTTTTATATAAAAATGACAACAACCTGAAACTAGTGATATAAATAAAATACTGCCAAAATATATTTAAAATAATTTGAATACTTACCACATTATTTATCTCCTTTCCCTAGTTATAGGAAAATTTTACAATACTTAGACAATAAAAACAGATGAGGGGAGGAGTACAAATAAATAAATATTTCTGATAACAGGACTGAAACATATTCTACTGTGGCAGATTTTCTGTTTCCTTAAAGGAGGAGGGAAAAAAAGAAAAACAAAAAAACCCCAAACCAAACGAGAAATAATGGTGAGAAAGCAAAAAAAAAAAAAGCTTTAAAAATGAGGTTTCAGTCTTCATGGCTTTGATACAATGCTGGCTTTCCCCCAACATTTCTGCAGATGTGTGTGGAGGCAGAATGCTCTGCACTGCTTCTAGGACATGCACCTTCCTTTACCAACTGCTCTGGGGCTCAGTAGCACCCTCACACAGTCAGCACATGGCCAGTGTTTAAAGTTTACTCTCTCAAAAGATCCACTCACTAAATTGAAGGGAAATCAGTGCTCGCATCCCAAAGAAGATTTCATTCAAGCCTACCTCAATTTAAATCATTGGCTCAGCAAATTCAGACATTTCCATTATGTTTACAACATTAAGCCACTCCTTCCAGCAGTGCTTGAAAGAGACGACTTCTTCCTTTCTTCCTTCCCTTTGAAATCAGTTTCTTTCACCATAAGAAGCATCCTGGAAAATTGTGAACTGCAAAGAATTATTAAGATAAGTTAGTGAAAGAGGTGGGAATAGAAATCAGGAACTCTAGGCCTTATTCATGTGCCTTGGGGCTAAAAGAGAATTTCATTATATGAGTTTTCCTATCAAACATCCACTATTATACATTACAGAAAAGCATGCCTTTAAGAAATTTTTATGGTAATCCTTTTTCCCCGATTGGCAATGCCAAGACATCAGTATATTTTAAAAATGAAATAAGAAACTACTGTCTATTCCATGCATCTTAGTATTTCAATCTATACAAAGAATTCACTAAGTTTATTATACCATCTACTTGATTTAAAGGGGGAGAAATTAATGAAATGACAAAATCTAGTAAGGCATGTCTCAAAAACATACTGATTAAGTTACTTGTTCTGTCACTGCAATGATGACATTTGAAAAAGTCTTTACTGGGATAAGAGAACAGATCTCTTATCACAGAAATCTGTGGGGAAAGTAAATTATTTGCTATAATCTATATTCGATATATTCTTTCAGGACTAGAAAGATAAAGTCCATCTATAAAAGAATCCTTTAAAAAGAGAAGGTAACAGTAAAGACAGTCATTCCCAAAGCAGTAGCTGCTTCTGGTCATTCGGGCCCAGCATAAAATTAATCCTTAGAAGAATTTCACACTATCCTGAAAAGATCAGAGTGCATTTTATATATATATATATAAGACTTATACAGCAATGATTTGGATGTTTTTTCTTCCTTTGACATTATTAGGGTCATTTGTAAGGCCTTTGATCTTATGGTAGAAAAGCAGGGAGTTTTCTGCTGCCATCTGTTGATGAATTAGGAATAGAATTGAAGTCCACAGGAGAACAAGCTTGCTCCCACCATTCTTTGGTGAGCAAGAGGAACTGAAGCTTGGAAAAGAGTCAGTCTGCATTAGCTTTCTCTGGGAAGGCCTCCAGGACTCATCAGAACAGCATACTAACTCCCAATGGCATGGAAAGAAAGAAAAGGCTCTGTTTTGTGGTTGGGGCTCAAAGGTCAAGTGATTGATCTCATCTTGCCACCAAAAGTTTTGTGAGGAAATGATACAGATGTGATTGTAGGAAGTCATCTTTCCAATAAAAGGGCACTGTGTTAAACTGGCAGAAAACCTAATTATGGCTGTTAAAATCCATTCTGACACGTCCTGAAGACTTCAGAAGGTAACCTAAAGGTGCACTGGATTGAAACACTGTTTCAAACATGCATAATGTCTCACAGTTACTACTTCACAAAAAGATAAAGCAGCCATATACATTCAAATTCAATACTTACAGGACAGTGATTCCAGTGGATTAAGAATGTTGTTTGGTAGATAGTTTTTGCAAAGCACACAGACTGAATATGTCTACATGTGTATTTGTTACCAATTCTGGACAGAAATACAGTAAGATTACTACTGCAGCCATGGGGGGATATATCCTTATAAGGATATTATATATCCTTAATATATGATTTTTGCAGGTAATTACAGAAATATTTTCTGTATTAAAATTTGATTTATAAGAGAGCACAATTTCTAGAAGCAGCCTAATAAACCTACTTTTCTTGCTTGGTTTTAGCTGTAAGTCAGCTTCTGTAACACTTTCTTCAGTACTCACTGTAACTTGACTTAACGTTCACTGGTACTTCTACATTGCTAGGAAGGATTTAGTTAATAGTCCATTTCTTTAGCCTTTCTGGAAAAAAAAAATAAAAGCTTTATGTAAACCTTTTTAAAATTTTAAAATTAACTGAGGCTTGTGTAAATCCACCCCAAGTACTTGTTTAATAGATGTAAGATAGTAGAAAAAGTTGATATCTAGCTTCAACTGCTCATTAATAGAATGAAGGTTATTGTGTTATTCTTGAGGGAAGTTTATTAGTTTCTGTGCTGCTCTCTGCTTCACTGGTGATGTGACACACATCTCCAGACTTACTGGTTGGGAACCGATGATTTAGAAAACTCATGGGGTGGTAAGTGTTCTTATAAACAACTAGGTAATTTGCTCCTGGGAAACTTCTTCATGCCTAGTTGTCAAAGCTTTGCAAGGCTTACACAAAACAAGGTTTAATCAGTGAAAGAAAAAATTAATCTGAAATTAAAATTTAAGTGCTCTTCCTGAAATTCAAATACTTGACAAAAAACCACAGAGGACTAGTAATTTTGAATCTGAATGATCACTCATTCTGTACTGCAGGCTGAATACTGATGCCCTTGTAAACTGTTTAGACCATGTGAAGACTGGATCAATAACACACTATCAAGGGACCTAGTCACCTAAGTGTAACTCCAGGATAATACATCGTGCCAATACCAAACTACAACTAGCATCAGGAAAATGACTTACATAGCAAGGGATGTTGGCTCATTTCACCTATTTTACTGTGAGCAGAGAGACAAATCACTGGTACCAGGCTTTCCTGGACACTGTATAGTTTTTTTCTTCTCCATTTTTCTTTTTTTCACACTGCTGTACTTGCCCATCCTCTTTCCTTCAGTTTGCTACTGCTGGCAATGCCACTCGGGCACAGAGCCTCAGTTAATGCATTCATTGGAGTGTACTCTGTTCTGTGCCTTACCTTTGATACTGGCACATCCCTTTAGAGAGAACAACCCTACTCATTGGGAAACACTGAACTGCAGGGCTAAAGTGCAGTTGCTTTTTTACAGTACATCAGTGGCTGATGCATTCTTCTGGAGCTTTACCAATATAACTTACTGGATTATTTTATGTAATGCTGGTATATTTGTCTCTGGCTTATATCTCATTATTCCCATTGCATCGGAATGAGCATTGCAAGTTAACAGGCCCAGAGAAGGCATTTAATTTTTCTAGGCCTTTTAAATGGAGGTTGAATTTAGATGTCCTTGCAATGGCCAAGTAGGGCTCCATGAAATTTATTTCAGATAACCTGATAGAAAGATACAAGTAGAAGCTTTTGATTTTGAAATTCAAACAAATCCTATAGTAAAATACAGTTATTGAATTTCCTTCATCATTTTTCCCTGGGATGATTTTTCTTAAAAAAATTGCCTGATGGTGCGTTTTTCTATAATAGAAACTACATTTCTTTGCAGTGTCTAATTCTTTATTTGTATAACAACTACAACAGTGAATAGCTCAAAATTGATGCTTTCCATTATTGTATGTGAGAGGCATAGTCTTGCAATATTTTCCTTATTTCCTCTACCACTGCCTCCACAACACAGTAACCTTCACACTGAATGAGAATAGCTGGATACAGCTTCCTGCATGACTTCTCAATTGCTGGCAATTTAGTTGGCCAGATGGGGTTTCTATGGAGAAATGTGAAGGCTAAGTGTGCCCCTGCCGAGCTCTTGGCTCCTGCTGACTCAGCAAGTTAAGGACACAATCAAATAGTACAACTTCCACCTCTTTTCTCCCCTTCTTTATAACCCCCTCTATTTTTCCTTCTTCCACTCATTCAGGACTATGTCTGTACTAGTATTTCAGGTGACGCACTTTTTTTCCCAATTAGGATCTGCAGTATCTTGCAATTAAGGGAGTCTTTACCAGTCTTACTCTAAGTTCCTACAGGGAAACTGTGAAGTCACAGAGACTACAGAGAGGAATGAAGCTTTAGCAGACACACAAAGCAGCAGCTGTGTGTGTAGATAATATGAAATGGTAGGACAGAGCTCTTCAGCCAGGAATGGGGGATAGTGCAGTGTCTGCATATTGTCTCTGTATGAGTATCAGAATGAGGCATCAGTTGGTTTCTGCTCTTACTGAGACTAGGAAAGCATTAAGAGCAGGAGCAGCAGCTGAGATATAATTTTTTTTCCAGAGAAGCCTTAAAATAGACTAAGTGAGGGCACATATTGAGGGAAATGAGATTTAAGCTGCATTATAAATGGAAATGTCTTCAAATGGCATAATTTTGAAAATGTGCTGAGGCACCAGTCCTTTTAAAAGTCATGGGAACATAGTCATTAACCACACTAAAGTAGAGGAAAGTCCCATAATACAAGCTTACATTTGCAACTGATTGACTTTAGAATCCCTTAAATTGGCACATAAACATTTTTATGAAGGAGAGACAGCTCTGGGAAACAAAACACTGAAGAAAGCCATCCAGTAAAACTAAACATCTTACAAGAACAGGCTACAAGCAAGTGAGATTTTGACCACAATATACTTGTACATCAAATATGAGAGTTTGGCTCTCTGACATTCTTCCTCAAAATGGAACTATGCCCTCTGTTTTAGATAGGTATTTTAGAAAGGTTCTTTTCTTCAAAATTATATCTCAAGTTCAGAAAATCAGCCACAAGTTGGGAATATTTTTGTCACTGCCTAGCTTACCACCAGCCTTAATGAAGAATCACTAACAGAAATACTACTGTTGTAATTATAAGGCACAAGCTGAATATTTAGAAGTCTTCTTTTCCCATTATGGAGAGCAAAATATGATTTTTAAAACAGTATTTGATTATTGATTAGTCATCACTTTGGCCCAGAATTATTTTAATTTTTTTTATTTAGAAATTTCAAGTGACAGGAGCCTTGAATTCTTGGTTTTGATGAGAGCACATGCACAGTGAGAAAGCACTACTACATAAGCTGTTCTCTGCCTCAGACCTTAAATTTCCAGCACGAATGGGGATCAATAATGATGTTTGCATTCCTCTGCACTCATTTAGTTGATGTCTAATCCTTTTTTATTAAAACCAAAAACCATTTTCTAAAAGCTATTTCTGCTTTTGAAGTACATATAAAAGGAAAAAAAAAAATCAACATACATTATTTACTCCCAGTCTTCCTATTAATGAATCTAAGAAAATTGACCATGTTCTGTGTATTGTTGATAAATAATTCTGATGTCCTATTGACAACTCTTGCATTTTATGAAATTTTACAGCAGCAGTTAGTTGTTAAATATTTTCTTGCTATAATCAGGTGACCATATATAGAAATATATTCAAATATACACATGCAAGTATATGTATATATGTTATACAGGAATCTCTGAAATGGGGTCTAGGTAAATTAAGTTTTCTGGTATAACTTTCTTCCATTTCCCTCAAGTGGAAGTCAGGAGAAATAGAAGTTTGTTTCCATTCTGAAGTTTACTGACCTGTTTCATCAAGGTGCTTTCCTTCCTACCAGACATATACAGCTTAGTGGATATGAGGCTTGCTGTAAGCTGAAAGGGTAGAAGTTCTGCTGGAACCTAATACACCATTTAATTGAATATATGACTTCAAACTCATTTTCTGAACTGCTAATAAGTTTTATGTTATATATTCATTTGAGAAAAGCAGAAATATATCTCTAGGTGAAGGGGACTTATTCCTGGTTTTTCTTTCACAGAAAAGTTTACAGAATATTTAGTTATTGTATCTATGTTGCCTCTCTGGACCTGACCCCTTCCTTTCATAGAATATATTTCATATCTGAATCTTCCTTCTTTCAAGTCTTTCCACTAAATTACATTCCATCTGTGAAGCCTACAAAGCCTTAATCATGCCTTCTAACAAATGTTATCACACTTATATAGCAAAAGATGCCCAGAGAGAATCATAGAACATTTGGGAACTTCTACCATCTGTGCATCTCCCACTTATGCTTATTCAAGAGTTCTTCCCCACACCCCAGTTCCTTCTCTAAAGTGTTGCATACCTAAGTACATTTCCTTTTGTAGAGATAGGGTTCTGTGCCGTCCTCTGTCTGCAATAAAAATTACTATATGCCACAAAATCATATTAAAATGACATTTTTAGGGTCAAAAATTTAAGTGTTCATTTCATAGCTAGAAAATTATGAAATGAAGCTATAGGTGTAATCATGGTTTCTGTACAGGTACCTGTATTTGTGAAAGTGTGACATGGTCCTTCATTAGAGCCATATTTTTCTCCTCAAAATCCCTACTTGCTGCCTTGTAAAGAACTGACCTTCTCTAATGTTAAATCAAGGCAAAATCAAAGGTTTCATAGTGTTAGAATGTTTTGTTTTACAGCTGGAGACTGACATTCACTTCCAGCATAGAATTCCCCCATGATATCACAGAACAAAACATTTTGATTGTGATTTCACCATATCTGAATTCTTACCTGAAATCATGACACTGTTTTGCTGAAGAGTGATCATTTCCAGACACACCTTACGGCAGTGAGAGTTTGGCTTCGATATGAAAAGTATGTAATTCTAAACACTCCTCAAAAATATGGATCGTAAAGACNGTTCTGTGGAAAGGTGTCGAGCTGACCGGGCTGCCAGGCTGAGACCTGGCTGACCAGAGAGACACCTGAAGCAACAGATATGAAAAGTATGTAATTCTAAACACTCCTCAAAAATATGGATCGTAAAGACTCAAATTAGATATACTAAATCTTTGGATATTTTTACCTCAATCTCTATAGAACCTTCCCATTTTTAATATTCAGAACATGATAGCCCACAGTATAATACAATTTTCCTCAAATTAAATGAAGTTTTTAAAATTTTTACACAATGCAGTGATATAAACCATAAAAAATTCCATTTAATAATTCTTTGTGCAGGATGTTCTTCTAACAGTGGGCAACAAGACCATGAGAAAAATGTTGAACATGAAGAAAAAGTTTCTTAATAGGTCCAACCTTATATATTTCCTCTGTGAAATTAAATAAAAATAGGTATTAATGTATTCGATTTTTCTTTATTTATTTGAATTTTTTCATTTGCACTTTATTTTATTCCAGATTGAAATTCAGTGCAGAAACAGTATATGAACATGTAATTAATTGTAATCACTGAATTAATGGTATTCTGAAAGTATTATTCTGATATTTTCTGACTTCTGAGGTCTATATTGACTACAGTATTCATATTTGGCAATACTAATACTGTTCTTGATATTAGTTTTTGGGTTTTACTTTTTTTTTTTGGCTATGTCATTTCCCAGTCAAAACAGAAATTAAAAAAACCAACAGAAGTAATACGTTTTCTTATTGCTACTTATGTGGTTGGTCATTAGCAAAAACCTTTGCAATCTGAACTAAATATATACAGTGTTACCATTGTTTAGAGAGAGAATGAACAGGATCATTTTGTAGCTATTCAAATTTCACAGCTATTTTTTGACATCACTGATACCTAGAATGGTCAACAGCATTTCTTGATCTTTTTCTCACTATTCAGACCTAACTTTCATCCCTCTGTGTTCAAACATGGAAGTTACCTGCTAGCATTGTTATGTCCCAGGAGAGAGGTCACATAATACCAGAGTATTGTAGTTTCTGGACAAAGAGATGAAATTGTCAATAGAATACTAGTTAACCACATTTTGGGCTACATAAAATGTGAATAAAATATTTGAGAAACTTATTCTCTGAAAATGTCAAGTCCTTACCACTCTTATGTAAATGTAGTATTTTAGTGCATTGCAATTACAACAAATTTGGATGGATGGATTTCTATATTCAGACAAAAAATTCCCGAAAGTTAGCTTCTTAAAAGCTCAAGTTCATAGTGAAATGTATAAAAATTCTGAAAATATTTAAATGAGATTGCCTATAAATTTCATCATGGGTAAATCTGGCATCACTATCAGAAATCATTGAATCAGTCTAATTTTTTCAAAAATTTAAATATAGCTTTAGACTCGTAAAGAAGTTATATTCTAAAACTCAGTAAAGTAATAAGCAACCAAAAAAAGGGATATATTATTTGAAGCATCATGAAGTCATAAGAACTATCATTCTTACTTATAACTTTCAGAGGAATAAACCAAGTTAATAACTTCTTCCAAGAATGACACAAGATGAAAACTAAAAAAGTTTTTACCAATACTTTGTGTTCATAAACTTTTTGAAACAGCAATAAATTAAGTATATCCTCCTTAAATTACACTATGAGCCATGCAGTCGTTCTTAAAAAATAGACATTTAGTACAAAAATGCTAAAAAGATTTTAAAAGAAAAACAAAAGTTAATNACACTTTCTGTTTATTCAGCTTGATAACACCTAGCAACTGGTAGCACTGCTTGTCATTTGAATTGGCTATTGACATTCTGGATGGCTCTGTTCTTGTAAGTGTCCCATGTTTTCAGAGTCTTCTTACCTTTTTTTTTTTTTTTT
>VXBB01012323.1:194071-211765 GCA_013399915.1 Illadopsis cleaveri
CTCTTGCCTATCTCATGAAATTTCATTCACGCTGAGAGGCCCTAATTTGCTCGCCCAGCTGCCGCATAGCTGTGTTTGTAGTGTGACTGCTGTGAGACCTCTCGGAGCGAAATGTGCCTTCAGGGTGCCACGAGTGACTGGCTCCGGTCTCGGCTGTGTTGGTGGGGCTCGGTTCAGTGAAGCTCCGATAGCCTAAAACTGGTGATGGTAGCGACAGTCTTTGCAGTCCTTGAAATAAGGTAGGGATAGCACAGAGGAGAATCAGGCTTCTAAGTGAAGGCTTCCGTTTATTTTATAAGACACATATATAGCCTGAGCAGAGGTCCCTTTCTTTTGGGGGAGTACTTTTTGGGTAATAGTACGTATAAGATAATATCTTAAACATTTTCTCAACTACAATGCATGTTGCACAAGAAGCTAGAGGCAAATGAATGCTGATTCATGTAACTACACGTCCAAGTCTGGAACAGGGTAATTCTGACTAATTTGACAAAAATGCTTTCTTTTCCACTTATTAACGTGCAAATATGGCACACGATGACATTTTTTATACTTTGAAATGTTTGCTACCTTACTAAGATTGAAGTTTTACAGGTGTTGCCGGTATTTGCATTCTGCTCAGAAATACTTAAAATACAGTGGCATAAAACGAATTGTATGAGCCACCCCCTCCAGTCTTTCAGGTCACCAAAATAGTGTGATTGTACCATCCACCAGTGCTTTTGTGTATGTGGTTTTGCAAGTGATACAGACTTATAGAACGTTTGACACTGTAGTTTCTGTGTGATACATTTCATTAACACTTTCCTAGACAGTACATCACAATTTCAGTTTGGGAATAGTCTGTATAAAATACAAATTATTAAGGCCTTTATCTTTCATCTCCTAAGGCTTATTGAGCACAGAGGAGATTATGCCATTTTAGCAAACACTGGAGTAAAAGTAGCGGTAGAATATATGCTAATCAGATACCACTTCTTTCTTGATGCTGCAATTCATCTAAACATATGGATTATAATCTGTTAAAGTGCAATTTAATTTCAGTGTAACAGAATGATTTGCATTCTAAGTGTAGGAATGGTAAAGGAATACACATTACAAATTGCTGTTTTACTTGATAAAATCCCCCCACATTTATTTAAGGTTACAATACAGAAATATATTTTGAATTAGTTAATATTTTCCAAGGATTTATTTTGATATAAAGTATATGAGAAAACTTAATAGAAGATAGTGGCTTTATTGCACTTCTACACAGAAGTGCACCTTGAATTGCTCCATTACTTGTTTGCTGCAAACCAGTTTCTCAGTGTTGATAGTTCCCTCATGTTAAATATTTAGCCTGTTATGAATATTCACTTATTCAAGTAGTTTGTAGCCAGTATTCTAGTGTCTTATCTATTTATTTTTAAATACTAGAGAGTATTTTCACACTTGTAAAGCATGCATATAAATTGGAAATTTTCCAAGAAAAGGAGAAAGGTAGTGTTAAATAACAGGCTTCATGGGAGAGTCTATCAGCCACAAACCCTCTGTTACCACTTTCCTATGTGCACTTGCCAGCTTGTTGCTGAGTGACATTTGTATACTTTTGTTCATTTTACATAGTAGTGAGCACATTAAGACTTACTTGCATATGTACACTTTTCACATCTCAAACACTGACAGTGCAGTATTTCTCAGTTTAGCAGGCAAAATACCTGAGGATTTTTAACATCCAAATCATGTGGAGCTCTTGTTCAGCACAATTGTTTGGAGGGAAATGTGAAGCGGGTGCAGATAAAGGGTTCTGATGGGCTGCATATCAGATTGTTTCATAGTTCTGCTGTACATGTGGAACAGAACCAGTAGCATAATGGTGTTACTGTGGTAGGGAAACTACTTGAAATCTCTAAGACTGCCTTTATTTACTCATTGTGAGTTCCCTTTGTTCTAAGGAGACATTAGACAGTGTATAAATTTTTAGAACAAATAAGTGGATGCAGCAGAACATACCTCATCTAAGTTACTGGAGATGACAGTGATGCTAATTTCCCATTAGTGTAATTAGAATTGGTAACTGATACTTTCCTATATCTACAATACAGCAGTCAGCAAATAAAGTCTCTACTTACAGGATTGACTGGTGTACCCCAGGGAACACAGGTTGTTTTCATTCCAATGATTTGATACTTAATTTTTAAAGTCATGAATTGAATTCTTATGAGTTTCAAAAGACATCGTGTTTGATACAGGACTGCATAAGAGAACTTAATTGGAAAACACTGCAAACAGTTTGTAACTCTCCTCCTTCTGACATCATGTTTATTGTGTAAAGTTTAAAACAAAATTTTGTATTAGTAGGCTTCTGACATTTCACAGTCACTATCTTTTTAGGAGATCTTTAACAAGTTTAACTCTTATCCTTGTCTTACCTAGCATGGTATCACTCTGAAATATTCTTTTAACCTCTCACTTATCAATTCTTTCCTTTTCAGTAAAGCTCTGCAAATGTTTAACACACTTAGTATTCCACAGGTCTTAATCACTTGCCAAAAGTTAAAGCTGTACAGAAGTGTTTTACCGAATGGGGATGAGTTTAAGTAAGTGTTTTTCTAGATCATGGATTTAAAATTTGATGCCTCCAGGTGCTGCGTATTGCCTGTGAGGAGCCTGAATATTGGGATTTCCAGCAAAGGCAGCCAAAGATAATGAAAGCTCAGTGCCTAAGAGGAATCACCTCACAGCTTGGAGAGTTACATACTTAATCATAAATCTCATAATAAATTTTAATAATAAATAATTGTTTATTTTATTATTTAGTTGCAGATATATTTTTATAATATATTCTTCTCCATGTCTTATGCAAAATAGAGACATATAAGCAGTTTTGTTTCAATGAAACTTTTAATCATGAATCCGCATGTTACCAACCACTCTTTGAAGAACAGGCCTTTTAAACACTTTTTATGTGTTAATATTTCTTGACCATCATCTTATCTTGGTTTCTTTTTTACTTGCTCTTCTAAGCAATGATTATTGGCTCTTTTAAACACTTCAGTTCTGGTGCTGAGGGTTTTTTTGCTTGTTATTTTTTTAAGAGATATTAGTCACTATCAGTGGAACTAGTAGAAGCAGTAAAGGAATTTCTGAGTAGAATTATTTCTATATTTCAGATATTGGCTTCTTAACCAACTCTGTAATTCTTTATGAAAATTCTCAATTTTCTCATTGAAATTGTACTGTTTCATGAAGAAAAATGTTTATCAAACCAGTGTGCTGACACTGTAATCAAAATTATATGCATTTCCTGTAAAGTCTTACTTCCCTGAAAGTGAAATACATAGAAATTAATTTCTAAAAAAAAAAAAAAATCCTTGTTCAATAACTAGTTAATTTATTTTAGAAAATTTCAAACATTAATCAGTGTGCTGCAATATTACAGAAGCATTTTGACTATTTGGTTATCATGTATGTCCATTTTATCTATAAACTAAATGGATCAATTTCCTCATAAACATGCACATATACCCAGAAGCCTTAACAGGACCCCAAATTCATCCATTAAAGAGGCAATCAGTTTAACCGTACAGGAAGGCATCATCTTTCCTCTTGTTTATGTACAGACACACACATACACAGAAAGGCTTATCTCAAAGTCTATTTTTTATATTCCCAAACACCTCTAAAGAATAAAATTTTTCACAACTTTAAGCTAAGCAAATGTACTACAGTATAAAAATCATAAAAATAACAATGTCATGGTGGCACTAACTGCCATGTCAAAAAGAAAGATAACATGGTTATTGAATATAAAAATTGACATTGGTGACTTCTTTCATACATTTAACTTTCATACTGTTTAGTGAAAAGTATACAGAAGTATTTTCAATTTTCTGTTCTCATTTTGCATTATGTTAAATATTTTACAATTAGTTTTTAAAAGTGACCCACATTTGACCTTCAGTACCAAATTATGATGAGAGAGGGGCTAATTAAACATGAAATGGATGTATCATTGATGCTTTAATTAACTTTATTTAACAGAAACTCTTCCACTGATAAGTGCAGCTTTTCTTTTTTTCCTCTCCAGTAAAATCATCTTGTACAGTGCGCAAATGGCTGAGTTACCACTGAATCATTCTGCACTCCCAGGAGATGCACAGAGCCAAAAGGGACAGGATCTGAGTAAAGAAGGATACATGCTCTGAATAAGTAAAGAACAGTACTGTTATAGGCAAGGGGTAGCAAGAAACATCTTTAGAAGGATAGAATCTGATTTATCAACTCAGACAGCTCTCTGGCGTTGTACACAGCAAACTTGGGTTATAACCATGGTTAGCAGCTTTACTATTCCTGTCTGTCTTTATGTTTCTGAGGGTGTTGTTTCCTCTTTCTATCTCTTTTTTTCTTTTTTTAAAAATTTTTTTCTTTTTTTTCTTTCTTTTTTTTTTTTTGGTTTGTATTTAGTTGTCTGGTTTTCTAGTATTTTGGGTAGTTGCTAATTTGACCATCAGTACAGCTTCATTTCATATCTGCAGCTTCAGACTCATTTTCCTTTAGATATATTTCCTTTCAGAAGTTTTAGAAAGTTTATGTACTTAGTAATAGGCGGGGCTACTTTGAGATATCAAACTAATCAATTTGGTTTTGCATTAAAATATAAAAGAAAATCAACAAACTTCAGAAGTAGTTAGCATTATAAGTCAACTAAATCCTTGTCAAGCACTGTGATCTCTTCACTATAATTGCAAAACATTTTAATACTTAATTACTATCTTAACAAGATTAACATAATTTTGACTATATATATAGGAAATACTGATAAAAGCATATGAGCAATCCAGTACAGTATTTAGCAGGTAGATTTTTCTAAGCAAATCTGCTTCCAACAGATATTTAGAAACTGTTAAAGCTGCAAAATATACTTTTTTCAGTCTTAGGCCATATTACATGTAATATGTTTCATGTAATTTGTGTTCCACATTTCTCCATTTAAAAAAAAATTACCTTTTTAGATGGTTTTATCTCAGCATGTGCTGAGAAGATAGTATCTCTTTGTATTTTCTTCCCTGATTTTTCTTTCCTGGAAGAGTAGATTTGTTTTCTGTTATCAGATTTTGGACTTTTCTAGCATATACTATACATTCATTTTAATCAATAATTGAAATGACAAAAATAGACTAACAGCTACTCTCAAAGATCAAACCCTCCTTTTTAATTATTTTTAATTTTTGTATATAAATTTGCGTTATTTTATTTTTTAATTAAGTTTATAAAAGAAAATTCTGACATGAAAAAAGTTATATTTCAAGCTAGGACTGACTTACTGTCTTCCATATATTTCAGGAAACAGACTTCCCAGGGTCACTTGTATTCTGTTGTTGTGGATGACAAAATATCACAGTGATGCTGGAGTAACTAAGATTAGTGGAGCATCTGAAATGGGTGACAAGAGTAAGAATGGAATAAGACCAGAATAATCCATAGGACATTTTAAACTTTTTAATTTCTTATGTTAATGCAATTTTCTCTATAAATATTTAACTGAAAGCAGGTCACGAACACAAGTCAAAATCTCAATACGTGATTGTACTGAAGTACCAGTTATTCATGTTCTGGAATTATGTCAGTGATACACACAAAAGTTTTCCAACTGTGTGGAGATGTGCTTAGCATGAGTCATTTTCTCAATCTTATGTGGCCATTTTCACTGACAAGAGATCTAAAATTAAAATTAAGAACAACTTTTGAGAGTATTAAAAAACCCAAGGGATTGGCTGTATAAATAGCACATACAAGCCTGCGGAGAGCCACTTATTGATATTTTTTGTGAAAGGAGAATATGGAAAAAACTATAGAGTACATTTTGAAGTTTAGAAGTTTGAACAAAAACAGTGTTCTGGCCCCATTTAAAACTGTAAGGTAGGTAAAAATGATGTGATTTCTTTTTTTATTGTTTTTTCTAGTTAAAAAAAAAATCCTCTCGTTTAGGCAAAAAATTGTTTTGAAATCATTAGTTTGTAAAATGGTGCAGCAAAGCCCTGAAAGTTCAGTTTTACTCAGAGTGGATCACAAATAACACAACTATTAGAAGTTGAAGAAAAGCATTATCTTTGCCTTTCAAAACCTAATTTACCTTATTAAGTACTGACAAGAGTGAGTATATTTTTTAAAGGCAGACATTATTCTAATGTCTGAGTTTGTAACTGAATGAAAGGAATATGTGCTTGCAAATAACATTCTTGCAGTATTAGGAAGCAAAACAATTGGTATTTATCAAACTCTTCGATAAAAGATCTTTTGTTATCTACAGATAATTATGGATAATGTAAAGTTAGTTTTTTAAGGCTAGGTATAAAAGGTAGGTACTAGGTGATGCTGAAAATTGCTCTTAGTTAGAACCAGAAATACCGACTCCACCTTCAAAAATTCAGAGACAATATTATCTTGCAGTCATGTCTGGACAAATTCCTTTATTGTACCACCTTGTAAGTAAAAAATATTTGCCACCTGACAGCATAAAAAATCCTAAATTACATGGTCACGTGATGATTACAAAGAATCTGCCATAAACTCCATTAAAATTAGATTCTTGACTGGTGGTGTGTCCAGGAAATACACTGTGTGTTGTGTGTCAAATATTTTGTCTGTTGTATCACTTCTCAAAGAGAAATGGGGAGGGCTGCTGTAATTTATTCTGTCTATCCATGTATAAATGCCAAGGTCTCTTAGACCCTGGAGCAGTGTAAAATATGAGAAGTAGCCCCTACTTTCTTTGGATGCCAAATCTTGAGAGGCAGAATTCCTTCACAGAGACTTATGCTTGGGTAAAAAAAGGCCCATCATCAGGACAGTGCTTTTAAAGGGATACAGTTTGGAGTAGAATTATGTTTCTGACTTCAGCGTTATGCTGGAAAATGAGCTAAAGGAAGTTATGGAGACTCATGGCATTCTGGTTATGTATCAGCTATCAAAGGGTGTGCATCCTAATGCCAGTTGAGGTACCTGAAAGTTCCTGTGCTGTCTGCACAGAGCTGCACACACAGGGGATGTGACACAAGACCTAGGTGTCTTCTACAACTTCTGCAGCTGCAGCTCAAGGCCAAACAAAAAAATGATCACTAAATCCTTTGGTTTGCTTAGAGGAACAATATTTAAAATAAAATTAAGCACTCTGTGCATGTAGTGCGCTTTGGCAGGGCTGAAAATTATTTTTCCTGTGAGAACTTCAGCGCGATTTTCAATTGTGTACTGTACTGTGCCTTACACATGCCAATTAATGGAACAGAATCTGCATGTGCAGATACCTGATCACATATAAGCAATTAACTGAATTTCCATTCATCGTCAGATGTCTCAGGTTGATGTTCATCTCAGGTAAAACTACAGGTAATTCCACTAAAGTAAATCAAATTCAACTAGTATTAACTGCAGTAAATTGTATCAGGTGTTGTACTATTCAGAAAATGCTTCATATTAAAATAAAATATAGATAGAGAACACCATTTTATCAGTTTGGATGTCAATCCCCCGCATTTAAGTTATCAGTATGTATATTATTTGCAAAATAACAGAGTTGGTTTTCACCATGTATTACATCCAGATGTAAAATTATCTTTCTAAAGGGGTCTGGAAATGATGTGACTTTAATAACACTTCAAAAAAGTAAGAATTTAGTGTAGAACATATTCTTGCTCACACTAATGGAACAGCAAGAATGCATATGTCAAGCTACCTTTGTTGGTCCCCAGACAGGTGGTGGTATTTGTTCACGGAGCTGTGTGTTACCCCTTGTAGGCATATTTACAAGAAAGGCTTGGCCTAAAAGTTCCTATCAACTTCATAATGCAAAACTTTGCTTCAGATGAAATCTGACCATTTGCTTAGGAAAATCTGCTTAGTTTATTGCAAATTCTATTTAAAACACTACATTTAGCAAGAGAAAATACTTCTATAATTTGCAGTCTTTCTAAAGGTGAAAGACAAGAATGGAAATACAGATAATAAACCAACAGATAACTAAAGCACCAGTTCATCTTCTCCTAATATTTTCACAGTGGTATTTTAAGCCCCTATTTTTAACTTTTCTTATTTACAACTTTTATAGTTTTGCGGGTTTTAACATACATCTGGGCTCATCATGTCAAACCTGCTCTAAGTGAAGTTACATTGTTATAAAATTTGAGTAATGAAATAGTTAATCAGTTTCCTCATCTCCACCCATGTATTCCAAATTGGTTATAATGAGATGACGTGTGCCTTGTGTGACAGTGTGACATCATGTAAGGATATCCATCGTTCTGCTGGATTAGAAAAGTACTGTTTTCCATGAGCATGTAATTATATTCCAATTGCAGTACAAGTTTACAGAAGGACAGTAATTGATTTACTTGAGAGAGAAATATTTGTTGAATTTTCCAGTAATATTGTGAGCTCTTATTTGAAGGGAACAATTGCACTGGAAACTAGAAATGTCTACTTAACAGGGCACTACATGCTCAGCCTCTGAACCTCTCAGCCCAGATCTAGGGTAAGACCTGTCACACTTTAGTGTATTTAGAAAATTCACTCAGGTGGCTCCTCTGACTATATACTGAAGGGTTTACTTTTCTTCCTGCAACTTAAGGACCGCAATTTTAATTTTATTCAGAAAAATTCCATTAAAATAAAGTCCCATTTTATTTTAATGGAATTCTTCTGAATACGAGTAAAATTCAACTATTTATAGAGCAGGTGTTATTTCTGATGAGTAAAAGTGACAGCAGGGTGAAACGGACCAGTACCTATTTTTATAGAGTCTTTAAAATATGAGTGTTTTTCCAAGGAATTGCAACACAAAGTCTGGGTCATGGATTTTGCTTAATTTGTTACTATATGCATATGAAGCAGAAAAGTATGACATATCTGAACTAACTTCAGTGCAGATGTGAGTAGTACTTCATAGACTGACAGAGAATCACCACCAAGGTGCAGTAGGTGTTTCACCAGCACGTGGGTTTGTGTAATGGATGGGTTCACTCAATAGTTTGAGTCCTGGCACTGGCAGATCCTTGAGCAGACATGAAACCACAAGGGCTTTGTGCACCAGAGTCATTCATACTCTTTAAATTCACCAGCTTCATAGGTAGAAATGATAGATATGCTACTAAAATACTTGCTACTCGTGGTGTTTTTCTGTGCTTTTATGTAAGAATTAAAAAAAAATACACAAGACGGCTTTAGTTTAGAAGTAAAGGAAACTTGTGCAAGTGTTTACAAAATGGCTCTGAATTTGCCATCCTGTGTTTTGGAGAGATCACTGGACATTATATAATTTATCCTTTTTTGTGCAACATTGGTGCTTTAAATAATTATGTATAGTGTTTGCTAGTATTCTGGATCTTTCTGTTTGTTCTTTAATGCAGATGAGAAGATAAGCAACAGTGTGAAATTCCTCTGTGCAGCATAAATTAAGAAGACTTTGTTTTCATTAGATTGCAAAATGTTTTATCACTTACGGTCTTATATTCAAGGAGACTGGGTGATGTTTTATTCAGTTGGCCCTTCAGAAGCTGCTCAATGAATTGAAAATTTATCTTGGACTTTCTAATACTGCACCTTTCTAGGAACCTTGAATACTAAATTTATGTATTTTTTCTATACTAGTTCTTAATTAAATATATGAAGAGACTGAACTCTTTAAATTATACAGTAAACTTCCTGGAGAATAAGTGTTACAGAAATATGAAAGGGCTGGCTAAAGCATCACTCTACCAAATGTTTCTAAAAGGCTTTATATATTTATAAGACTTCATGATCTACTATTGATGCAAATTACTAAGGATAAAAGAAAATCCATCTGTTATCAAAGAAAAAAATAAATTAAATAAGTCCAAGGATTTGAAAGACTTAGCATTAAGGACTAAGTATTCATACTTTGTGATGGGTTTATAGTAATTGACAGTAGAAAAGACTTCCTTTTAGCATTTACAATGTGGGGATTTTTTTTAAACTAAAGAAAATGACTTTGCCATAAAAGCTTCTCATGTAATGTATCCTGTCTCATTTCATAATTTCCTATCCTTCACTGAAATGTCTCCATTAAAATATGAACTACACCATTTCATGTTGTGTTGGGCATTACCAGTTTTATTATTACCCTTACATTTAATCAAATTGTCAGTAGCTAAATAAATAGCATTTCATCAAGAGCTGTTGGTTTTCAATCAGCTAGGAAACAGATTATGGGCCTGAGAACAGATCTAAGGCTGGTGTCTCCAATCTGCAACTAATTGTGCACTGATAATAGCACTGCCCACAGGCAAATCTTACTCGCTGTCCTGATCTATGATAGATTTTCCTGTATGTTAATATTACATCAGATGGAGTAATTTTGTTGCAGTTGCCATATTTAACCTTTCCTTTTTTATTGGAAATATATGTTGTTTGGAGATACTGCCTTCATGTTTAATTTCTGAACAAAAATGCATAAAAGAGAAATCTCAAGGGGAGCATTATAACCATGCTTTTCCCTTTAGCTTCTCCTCTTAAAACAGTTGCTTCTTTAGAAGATGAAGTACTATTGATACTTAAAGAAGTATTTACATGTAATAATACATATTCTATGGCTTATCTCAGGGATTGAGGAACATGTTTTACAAACTGCAGCAGGAAGTAGTGCTTCACTCTCTCTTGGTATGTGTGGACTTGCTGTTGGGGGATGGGTGCCAGCATTCTTTCTGGATCACTTGCAGATCACATACTAACCATATATAATATATGTGTTTATTACATCATTAAGACATTATAAATATTCACATTCTTCCAGTGTGAAGTTGATGAGGGTGATTAAATATGCAGCAGCTCCAGTACTGTACCAAGACTCCATCATTTCAGGTGCTTCACAAATACAAAACTCACTGTAAAAGCTGCTTTTGAACAAGGCATACATAGAGGGTAGAACAAAAAATAATGTCTGTAGTCAGCACATTACAGTGCTCTGGAAGAAAACCGTCTTCTGGGCTGTGTACATTGTTCTTGTGAAATGATTCCAGCAGTTTCAAACAATTTTTTTCACCTTGCTAGTTATGCAAACAGCTCTTCACTCTTTTCACTAAAGCAAGTGGGAA
The DNA here is from genome assembly GCA_013399915.1 of Illadopsis cleaveri. NCBI lineage: Eukaryota > Metazoa > Chordata > Aves > Passeriformes > Timaliidae > Illadopsis > Illadopsis cleaveri. The sequence continues at coordinate 205,162 of VXBB01012323.1, forward strand.
TTGTTCACTGTCACAAATAATAAATAACAAGAGTACTCGATCTGCAGAGCATGGAAGTGATAAAAACACATGCTTATGAGTGCTTGAGATTTCACAGCTATTAATTTTGAACTTTTTGATTGCAATTCTGTTTTACAGGAGTGGATGCTGTTAGGGCAGCAGTACACAGTGACAGTGAAGGATTATGACAACATGCATTTATCACTGTGAGCTTGATGAATTCAGTGTAAGAGATGGTCAGAAAATGCCCCTAAACCTGAAGTCATAAAATGTATCTTACTTTTACTGAAAGTTAAAATAGTGAACATTTTTCTATTACTGCTAATGATCTATTTCAATTACTAATTTAATACTTATATGAGTATGCTTGAGAGGATTTCTTTGTGCATAATGAAATGTGTAGCTCTTACCAACATTAGAGGATTCCTTAACTTGTACACTGAGGGAATCTAGGAGTTTTGTGTAGAATGCTCTTGTATATACAACATGTAATCACACACAGAAAGCTCCTTTACAAAAGGTCAGCGAACACTATAGCAAGTTTGGCATCAATAAAAGTCAGAAGGACTCTTCAGAGTTTCTAGAATGCTTTAAAACATTTTTTAAAGGTACCTAGCACTTGAAGCCTGAATTGCAAGTTTGTCTAAAAGTATACTCCCCAACTACTTCTATGTAAATCAAAATGTGGTAGATCATGTCTTCCATTTTGAGATTGCAGCATTCACAGGTAATAGGAGTGTTTCAAATCAGAAACCACATTTTTGGATTACGGACAGAAACAGGAATTTCTGCAATAATTGAATATCATTCTGAAGTTGTGTACTGTAAGAAATTAGAACACAAAGAATCTGAATACTTAATCTGTAATTTTTATGCTCAATTTTCAAAATGATAACAGAGAAAATAAATTCTAAGTTATACAGTAGAAAGTCCTGAATAGAGGAAGCAACTGAGTAAGAACATGTCTAGAAATGTTAGTACTTCATTTTTTTTTAATCTTTCTCATTCTAGGGAATTAATCTTCAGCCTTTCTGAAATCCTCACTGAGCTGGTAATTTTTTTCACATTTTCAGAACATCATCAAAGCCATGCTAATCTGGACCAAGGGCATGTCTCAGAGTCCTTGAATCTCTGAAGAAAATATTTTGCTGCCTTTCCTATTTTTAACATAATTGAGATTCACTTCAAACTTTTATAAAACATATAGAGAGGACAGTTTGGTTATTTACAAGACAAGTGTTATAAGATACAATGAACAACTTACAGTTCATCACAAGATTAATAAGAAAAAATTGCAAATCCAGGAGGCATATGTTCTCCCTGAATATCTGGCTCAGTAATTAGACAATCTGGCTACTGAGTGAGGCACATTGTAATGTACATCCCATGTTTAAGGCATTGTAACCCTGTCATCTGGAGGAGGAAAAGATCTCATAAGAAAAGGAAATCCAGATTTTTTTTTTTTTCATGTAACGTGAATCTGTAGGTATTTGTTTTGTCTCTCAAAGGAAAGGCCTAGCACTTGAGCAAGACTTTTCTCATAGAAAAGGAAAACAGTTGGAGTTCTGCCATTTTTATTTTTCTTTAACTCTAGAATTTTCTTTGTAACTAAGAAAATCTAATTTTTAATCATCCAACACTGGATTCTGGAAAAGTCTTTCATTAATTAATATTTGTGTATAACTTTGTCGAGTAAAACTTATGCTCTCTGCATTCCTCATCATCTTCATCAAAAGCAGTGCACTTTTAAGACACTGGGGCAGATAGGAAAATTTAATCTTTCTGTATTTGTTGGACTGCCTACTTATTTTTTTCTGTGCTTATATTTGGAATGATTTTGAAGGGACTTTACCGGAAGCCTAGACTGGATAAATACTACTAAGACATAAAGAAATAAAATAAAAAGAACCTCTGATGGAAAAATTGCTTTCAAAATATTTTTTCCCAGTTTTTCTTTTGTTTAAATATGAAGATTCTGGTTTAAAAATCAACCTAGTAGACCTTAAAATATTTACTTATATGTGGGCTTTATGGAAAGATGTCTTGAGAGCCAAATAAAATCAGACTGTAAAATTGCTTGGTGTTTTGGACAGAGAACTTTTATTAAGGAGGCAGGAGAAAACATATGCTGACATATGTGAGAATTTCACTCATGTATATATCATAGACTCCTGTACTATCTGTCCTCTAATCCCAGCTTTGTGCTCTGCATTTATAGTCTTATCTTCCCAGTAGGAGTCTGAAGATTTTTGGATTTTTGGTTCAGTCTCTGTTCTTCCCACCAAATCAGTTTATTTTTCTAATACTCTAAGAGTCAGATACAACAATAAGAGATCAAATGTTATGAAAATGTGGAGACTGATTATTATTTCAATTTTGTTCCTTCTGCTGGATTGCAGGAAGTGTTGTAGATCTATAAGTATGTTACTATTATTTTTTTTTGGTGTTTTTGTATTTGTTTGGAGTTTTTTTTTAATAATTAAATTCTATTCTAAAACCTTAAACATTTGAAGATCTGAGCATACATGATGAAAGACAGTGAAGACAGTAAAGATCTTCCTTTACAGATTTTCCCTGTCCCATGGAGTAACACCACGTCTGTGTGACTTCTCGGATACTGTTTTCCAGAAGAGGGACTTCTTTCTGTTATAATAAGTAAAACTAAAGGAACAACAACAACAAAAAAAATCTCAAAATTGGAAAACAATCCAAACACCAAAAAAAACCCCAAATCAAGCCAAACCTGCAAAAATGTTCCCCAGCTCAGGCTGATTTCTGTTTCCATGAATCAATACCCCTAGTCAAATTCACAGTCAGTTTGGCAAACACCTATGGCTGACCTATACTGTAGAGAATAAACAGAGACAATGTCAGTTTTATGACTAATCCTCTGCCTTTCATGAAACCTTTTCTTTCCAAAAGAGGCTTAAGTATTTTGAGCACAAATGAAATAGTGCCCATGTTCTCTACTTTTCCGTAATTCAAGAGCTAGGAAGCCTGATTTGTGAGAAGCTTATTCTGTGACTTTGTGTGTAATTGACAGTGAAGGGGGAAAATGAGGCAATGTTACGCCTTTGCCAGTTCTTTTTAAAGGCAGGAATATACTTACTCATTAATGATCCAAGCTATGAATAGATTCATGGTTTATAGCACAGCCTTAGAGTGGGTTAAGAGAATTTAAAGGTTTATCACACAGTCTTAAAAGAGGCTAAGAGAATTTAAAAGAAAGCTATTCAGACTGGAAAATTCTGGGTAAACGTTTACCTGTCTTCTTGGCAGTTCATTATTAAATTATATGTTGGCATTTTACAGGCATAAAAAGAAAAGAGGTACAGACAAAGTAATAGAAACACTCTGATGACCTATTATTAGAGTTTAAGCTGAATAAATATTTAGCACCTAAAGTATGGAGCAGAAGTAATAAAAATCATTGCAAACTGCTATCCACTGTGCATAATATCCAGTAATACAATTTAATTCATTACATTAATACATGATGTAGTACTGGATGATGCAGTGTTATCACACTCTTTCTATAACCTGAGCTTAAATTTGTTCAAAGTTGTAAAGTAGTTCTAAATAGTAGATGTTTCATGATGACTGGCAAAAAAATGCATTAATAGATAAAATAAGGAAATCACATCAAGGTGTGGGGTTTAAAATTTTTTTAAATTTTTTTAAAAATCAAATATTCTCACTTGTATTTAAGAGGAGCAGAAGAATCTGTGTGAGAAAGAATCCATGTGAGAAATACAGAACCTTGTTAACAGTGTGCTGTCTTAAGTGTCCTTTAACATATGTTCAGGTCTGTCTCATTCTAGACATGCCCTGAATTTCACCCTTTTGGTTTCTTGTCCATAGGAAGTAGGTAACAGCATTTTTTTTGCTTCATGATCATGTTACAAGTTTGGAGAGGGGTCACTAAATGAACCAGCGTTCTTGTTGCATGCAGAATTTTGTCCACACTCTGGATTTTAGTCTGCAAGTCAGAGTCCAAAATGTTGTGAGAGTTAGGTTCTCTGATCTGATTGTGCTATACATCTTAAGAGAAGTGCAAGCAGGCACAAATTGTAAGGTTGCTGTATTCAACTCTTAGAAATGTTGGGACAATTTTTGTAGGAGAGTTTGAAATTACCCTGATGAGATGATGTATCTTATAGATGTTTATAGAGATGGTTTGCAATACACTAAAGTATGCATTGTAATGGATTTCAGCATCTTGACAGTTTGAATTTGATTCTCTTGAGAACATAGTGTCTTAAATTTCTTATGCATTTTACTTTATTTTAGTACATCAGAATTAAAATCCTATTTAAAAAAATCCTATTTCTTGATGTTGATAGTTGGATAATGCATCTCTACATTCTTTATATATTCAGTTTGTGTTTAATTATTAGAATATAGTAGATATTTTATCCTAATATTAGAACATACTGGCCTTATTTAGCACTATTGCAATAAACTTAACTTCATACATATTGAGTTAAGAGGGATAAGGTCTTCAAAATTTCCCTGTATTAGTCTAAGACTGTGTTCCCTTGAAACATTTAAATAACTGGGATAGAATTCTGCTTAACTCATTTCTATGAAAGTATTTCAAACAACAGAACTATTGTTACATTCCTATATGCATATCAGATTGAGTTCTCCTGGCAAGAATGAGGTACAAATGCCAATGTTAATGAAGAACATATTTTTTAAAGTTTGTTACCTGAAGGTGTACTTTGGCCCTTAAGCCAGTTTATCTCACCTCAGCTTGCTCATCATCTAGGGACAATTCACATGAAGAGGGATAGATGCCTTAAGGAGTCAAGCTATTCTCTGTACTTTAGCTATGTACTGTCTCCTGGACCTCTCTTTCCATTGATCATAGCAGAAGAGTGGTTTAGGTGGCTTCTAGGTCACTGCTTTGGGTTGAGATTCCAGCTGCCCTGTGGTTTTTCAAAAGCAGGTATAAGTTTTGACTTTTTTTGATGGTATATTTCATCCATACAAATGGTGACACAGACCTATAACAAAAATATTTTAAGGTATTTCTGTATGTTTTGACTGTTAGAACATAGACAAATGCATTTGGTAGCCGAAGCAGGGGATAAGAACACAGGGACTAGGCCTGCTAAAGCAGTGTAGCTATGCATCCTTCTGCCCTCCCTCCTGTTGCCTGGATATACTTTCTGGAAATGTGGAAAATGACTGGAAAGCACGTAAAGTGCAGATGCTCTATAGATATTCTCTCCAAATACAAGTCATGTCATTATTTCTAAAAATTGCAATTAGCTCTTTATCTTAGTTATTTGAAGTAAAAAGTATAAATGATGGAAATGAAAGCACTTATGCAGCGGTGATATAAAAGACTATGAGTTCATCACCACCAGGATATATGCATGCTTTAATTTCACCTCACATTTGCAGAGAATTTTGATGCTTTGCTTTGTCCTCTTTCCCTAGGCAATTTTTATAGTCAGTAAACATCAAAGTTAATTAAAAAGAAAAAAAGACTTGTAGTGTTCATCACATGTCATAAATAACACTGATGGATTCTGTTCTCTCTGTATCTAAGCCTAGAAAATGAGAAATATGCACACTGATCTACTAGAAAGTATTTATAGCCTGCCTAATAACTAAGATAACATGCAGCAGCCACAGTGTCTTAAACTGTTTTATGTTTTGTCCTCTATTTGGCATTTATCTAACAAATACAGCTTGAACTGTAATAGTCAACAGAAAATAGCAAGTAGATAAATTTTGTATCATGACACAGAGAAGTTGTATATAAATGTGCCAAAAGACAGGGGTTTTATTTTGTTAGGATTGTAGGAACATCAGATTTTAATAATGTACTGTTTTTATCTTCATCATAGTGTTGGTGCTGAAGATTATGAAAGAGGTTTGGTAAATTTTCCTCTAAGTTGAGCCTCTTCAGGAAGAAAAAGGGAAACAGTAATGAGTTAGAAGTGTATATCCAAAACTTAGTAATAACAACAACTACAAACTCAAAGAAATTGGAAAGGTAATTTAAGGAAGTTCAAAGAAATAAAATTCCTCTTTGCAAGATTAACCCTATTTTTTTGCAAAGTGCTTTGTCACAACTGTCTGTTAGAAAAAAAAACATACTATCCTGGTTTTGTGATGACACAATATTGTGTCATACAATTTTTTCAGTGGTATTTATAAGGTGACTATAAAAACTTTCTTTACCCTTAAAATACATAATATACTTGTAGAAATACAGTATAAAGTAAAAATAGTAGTGCAGTTGTTCTAAGAAATGAAGTTTTAGGCTTGAAAACAGAAAGACTATAGTGTTCTGAGTGTCAAATGTATATATTTCCAAAATCTGTGTCTGTATATTCAAAGTTATGTCCTGTTCTCTTTTTGCTGAGAAACAGCTGATGTTTATGAGGTAGAAAAAGTCGTGAGGCAGATCAAGGAGATTCAAGTGAGAAGATGAAAAGTATGCATTTCTTTTTTTCTCTAGGAGGAGAGAAAAACACAAATGAACTTGGAAATATTTGCACACGGGAATATTACGGCTGAAAAGGGAGACAGGTGTGGCAAGAATTATAGCTGAAATGGTTCAGAGAGATCCAACCAACCAGGATGG
>VXBB01012323.1:216741-227999 GCA_013399915.1 Illadopsis cleaveri
ATCTTGGTAGAAGAAAGGTAGAGATTTTTGCTTTCTTTTAAAGTAACCAGTGATTTATGTAATTTGTTTCAATTTCTTTCTTAAAAGTTGACCTTGTGTGCTGGGCTTGGACTTTTTTCTCTCTGTGCATATGAACTGTGGCATTAGTCAGTATTTTAAGGAAAAATACATGTCACATTTTTACATAGATATGCAGGTACACTGATAAAATACAACGTCTATTTCCTCCTTTTATCCCCAGTACTAGGCAAGTAGCTAATGTAGCTACAGTTGCTGCAGATATTTTGAAACCTTATTCCAAAATTTTTTTTGAGCTTTTTACATTTTTATGCCAAAAAAATATTTAACTAACATAATTTAATTCATAGGATCATGCCTTTTCTTTGTCAGACCAGCTAGCATGCTTCTCTTACCCTTCAGAACACAATGACTGGATTCAAACTAGGGATTGGGAATGATTCCTGGGCAGTGGTGTCTGCTGAACTGTGGCTAAGCACTCCTGGGGACCAAGTGCTGGTTGGTATCAACCAAAATTGTACTAAAGGTCATGCAGATAATTTAGTGCTATAGATGCTCACTTATCAGAAAATGAGAATATGCCATGACCCTGCACAATTTACTACAATAAATAATACTTTATTGTCCTCTCAGAAAGCTTTTAGTTTGTTGCAGTAATAGACTACTTTAAAAATAAAAGTATATTTTTTATTGCATATTTTGTATTGCAGTTACATGACAAGATGCTAATGGATAACTGTATTTCCATATGGAAAATAAAATTTTATGTGATGACTGAATATAGATATACTTAAAAGATCAAGCAGATTTTTAAGTGACTGCAATCACATGTATTTTTTTAATGTGATATATTTTTTGCATGAACTTAGAAAATGACTCATAAATATCAGGCTTGGGATTTTGTGCAGACTATTACTTGTAGGATCATTGTTTTTGATTTCAGATCTCAGCTTAAAGAAAAAGTAAAAACAAGAACAAAAAAGCAAAGTAAAGCAAAAATATACCTATAATATTATGTGGTAAGTATGATTATTCTTAACTAAGTTTAACTTGTTTTTCTGAGCCTCTTTTAAAACCTTAAAAAAAATTGTGTTTTTTGATTTGGGGTTTTTTTTGGAGGGGGCTTAATAGATCCTTCTAATGTAAATATCAGCATTGCTACTCTGATTACAGTGCTCTACAGAATCAGGATTCTTTTGCTCTTTCCAATATATGACTATTAAATAAAATCTCATGGGAAAAATAATGCCCACAGCATTTCCTATTAATCACTTGGAACTGGTTTTTGTAGGAATATTACCAATGGAACTACAAACTCTAATTCTCATTTTAGCTTAGGTATAAAAGCACACTAGAAAAAATATTCTAAATTTACATTTATATAACTGAAAGTAGAATATGTCCCGTGATACTTTTACATCTATTCCTGCAAAGTGGCAATTGAAACATTCTCTCAACACTAAAAATGAAATCCCTACAGTTGTGTAGGAACTTAAATTCCTGTCACTGGGAAATACATTATCTCAGGATGGCCATGGTACCACAAGATGCTGAGAGCAGTCCCTGAATAGAGTGTAAGTAGTTATCAGCAGGCATCAATGGTATTGAGCGAACCTCAGGAAATTCTCACAGTGTAATGTTTTGACAGGTTCTTGTTCAGTTCTTGAGGCACAATTGGAATTTCCCATTGCAGTAAGCTAATAAAAATGCATGAAGGTTAATGTAGATAGAAAAGTTCTGAAACGGCTACTACAAGTAGAAAATATAGTACAAGTGCTAATATCAGGGTTTGATGCATGCTTAAATACCTAAGGAAAGAAGTGCTAAATCATTTTCTAAAAGAAAAAAAAAAAAACACTTAAATATAATTCTTTCACACTCGGATAGTTCCTAGATGGCTGGAGGAGTAGTACTCAAATTAGGGGGAAAAAAAATCTGCCCAAGTATGAAAGGTTTTAGAACCCAAAATACATTGAGGATTATATGAGAAATAGATGATGGGAATAAAAGTGCTATTTCAACCTCCTAATGGGTAAAACTCACAAGAGCAGTACACGAAATACAGATAATTCTAGCTACATAAAGCTGTTCAGTGAGACTATTGTGCTGTGCCATTCCAAACCCTGTGATGCTCAAATTCAAATACTTCTGGTTTCAATCAATCTTTATTATCCACTTATGTGCTTGGGATTGATGAAAACAGTTGGCAATGCTTGAAAAAAACTGTATCAGGTGTGTGTGAGCTACTAGCCTTTAACATGGTTCATTAGAATATATCCTGAAATCCCTTTTGCCTTATACAGGACCGGCTGTTGTACACACAAAGTCATCCATCAAATAGCTGGAAAATTGACTGTAATATGGCAACTGCAGTAGTGATAGAAGCCCAAATGTATCACTTCATTCCTTTTTTTTTTTTTAATGGGAAAATAGGTTTTATTTCAATTTGCTTGAAATCTAAGAGTTTGTTTGTTTTTTTTTTTTGTGAGAGTTATTCATAATGCATTACATTACAAGCTTTTAACAGGAAAGAGATTGTCATGCAATGTAAGAACCTTTAGTCTGAACAAAAATCTTGACAAAATTGGGGTATTTTTTGACTGAAAAAAATTAAGATCATATGAAAATACCCTCCTGGAAATTATATTAGATTTAAAAAGACAAATTTTACACACTGATATTACAAGTAATAAGTGTCACACACTGATAAATTTTCAGTAATGCTGGAGTTCTTATGAGGTTTACATCTTTTACATTCATTGATTTTTTTTTAGTTATAGTAAATTACTATAAATGGCCATTGTTGCAAGATGACCCCAGTCAGCAGTCAAGCACCCACATAGCTGCTCTCTCCCTCTCCTCTCCATGGAGGGGGAGAAAATAAAGGGAATATGAGAAGACTTGCAGATTGAGATAAAGGCAGTTTTGCAGGTGAAGTGAAATCTGTGCACACAAAACAAAGCAAAAAAGGGAATTCATTCACTACTCTCCATTGGCAGACAGGTGTTTAGCAACTTCCTCAAAAGCATGCCTTCATCACAAGTAGTGGTTTTTTGGGAAATCAAATGCCATAACCCCAAACTTCCCCCTTTTCTTCTTCTTTCCCTGGTTTTTCTTGCTGGCCATGGCATCCTATGACATGGGATATTGCTGTTGGTTGATTTAGTCCTCTGTGCTGGCTGTATTTGTCCAGTTTCTTGCTCCCCCAGGCCTACTTGCTGGCAGAGTGGGGAAAAAGGGAAACTCAATTCTGTGCAAGCTCTGCTCATCAACAGACAATAGATTGGTGTACTATCTACCTAATTCCAGTCACAAATCTGAAACACGGTACCATATGTGCTGCTGTGAAGAAAAGTAAGTCAGTCTCACACAGATGCCACACAGTCATCTAATTATTTAATTACCTTATATTTTAAGATTTTTTCCTAAGGAGTTAGGTGAGCTTTGATTTCCTGTCATTTTTACCTTAAGTTCCTAAGTCTTAATGGTAATGTAATCATAATAGTAATAAAAATTCACCTTTTCAAAGCAGTAAAATAATCGGCTCAAATTCATTGTTTTGGCTTGTGTCATGAGGCAGCACAGAGGATTAGACAGAAATTGGTGATTCTGCCTCAGAACTTAATGTAGTTTGAATGGCAAAACCATTGGAAATCTTAACATTGACCTGAAAGTCATCTGGATAAGCACCTATTTATAAGTTCTCATAAATTCAGGACAGATAGTTCATAATTACATATACCTACTCCTGGCAGAAAACAGCTTTATCAAGCTGTTTTTATTTGGATTGACTTGAAGTGTGTTTTTTCACATTTATTGTGTTAGTAGCTGCTATGTTATGCTGAATAACATCTGTAAATAGTTATTTCTGAAGTTACATCAAATGTCAAATTGTATCAAATATAGTGATAGAATCTTTTATAACAGAGTTCCTGAAGGCTTCTGTATAACCTGCAGTTGGACAGAGAAATATGTTACAATTATGCAGAATAATGATAAAGAAAATCTAAAAGCATGATATAAATACACTGGTCTGGATAGGCAACATGATGATATCTTAATATGTCACAATGCTGTCTACAATCACAGATGAAGCTAACTGCATAAGACAGCATGATATGTTGTAAAATATGTCAATATTTGATCTAGTAGAAAAGGAACAATCTATTTACCTTCAGATGTTCCATATTTTAGCCCTTGAGCATTACAGAACAAGCCTTGGAAACTATTTGGGAAGCATAAGTTGATTATCATTGTTTGTCATTGTTAACAGAGGCTTTGATTTCTGAACTTTAAAGATAAACTGCCTTTAAGACACATTCAGACAAGCAATTCCACTTTATCTTAAACACTTCCTAAACAGATATTTTTGGTTGGTTTATTTTTCTTTGATTTTTTTTTTTTCTTTTTTGTTGGTTGGGGTTTTTTGTTTATTTGTTTTGGGTTTTTTGTTGTTTTGTTCTGGTTTTTTGTAAAGGAAACCATTTTGACTGAACTGAGTTGAGAAGTAAGTATACATATGGTTCTCTTGTCAGATGTGAGGAGCTTCTTACCTCCAACAGGAAAGTCAGGAGAAGCACCTGGTAAAAACAGGGGGCAGTAACCTCCTGGCCCAGAACAGCATGCTTAATTGTCATCTTGTGGTAGAGATTTCAAAGTGCACGTAAGTGTAGAAATGATGTTCTGAGGAAAAAGGAAAGGAAATAAGGGATTGGATTTTAACTGGATTATCATGCTTTTTTTTTTTTCTTTTTTTTTAATAGTTCTGAGAAATTTGGAAGTGTTGAGATTGCTTGTTGTATAGATGACTTCAATGCCTGTTTTTGGAAGTTTATCCATGTTTCTTTTGAGTCCTCTAATTGTAAAAGTAATAATCCAGTTAAGCCTGTTGGAGGAGGGATGTGAAAGAACTTTTTTTCAAATGTTCCTAAATGGCATGTTTTGAACATTGGATGAATTTGTGGAATAGATTTTCAAACAAAATAGCTGACTGAAGATCATGGCAGCAAATCACAGGACTGATAGAGTAAATGGAGATCTATATTGAAAGGGTAGTAATGCAAAATACATAGTTAGACTGTTTCCCCTCAGGCTATAACTATTACCTATGAGAAATTTATCTATTAAACCAATAACTTTACAAAACTCACAAATGAGAAACCATAAAAATCCATTCTGTTTATGTTTACACTATCTAAAAAGATCAAGGGGGAAAGGCTAATGGAATATTTATTAAGCACATGCTGAATGGTGTCTTTTTACATTTGATTTCCCTCATAAACGTTTCTTCATTAAGTGTTTTAGCTCTACTTTTTCATAAATTTAATATAAGGTAATGGATGCTGCTTTTTACTTTGTTTTGACCACAAATTAGAAACTCAGAATGAACAGGAGGAGGCACAGGAAGTTTGATGCTACCTAGCATATTATTTCTTAGGCATTTTTGTCCAAGGGTACAAAACTTGTAGAAGCATTAGCGGTGTAGTGTTAGACATCTTGCATGTAAATTCTTCAAAACCTTTAAAAAAAGGAACATTCACTGTCTATCTAGGCAGAGTGTAATAGAATTTATAGCTGTTCTTTTTTTTCCCTAAAAGCTTTGCTACTGCTGTTGTGATTCTTTGTGCTGCTTAAGAGTACTTCACCTCTGTCCCTAAGCTGCTCAGGCCTTCTTCATATCTGCAAGTCACTTCTATTGTTTTTAATGTTCTTTAAGTGCTTAAAGCAAGCAAAAAATATTTAATGGAAACATTTGACTGAGAGAAAAAAAGTGAGAAATAGGAAGCATTCAATAGACAGGAGACAAAAAGGGGAGTCAGTGAATGGGGTGTGAAGAAGGCAATGAATGCCTAAATCAGCATATTGAAATGGTAATGTGGAAACCAGGGTAAGGTAGTTTCATTTTTACCTCTCCTTAGTTAAAGTGCACAGAAAAAAAATTCTTCATTGTCATTTTATAGCAATTTGGAGAATCTTATTAATGTTTTGTTATGTTTTGATAAGGTTGCATCAATAAAGACAGTTTATGTTTCACAGGCTTCTAATTGTTGTTGTCCTCAGGGTTCTTTTTTACATGCCAGTATATCAGAGACCACATGCCAATACAGTCAGAAAAATTCTAGTGGCGAGCAATGCTTTTTATTATAACAGAAGTCTTGTCATTTCTGAATAGAAAATGGGTTTCTCAGTGTCCTACGTATCCATTCCTATTTGTGCATTTCCAGTGTTTGACTCTTTACTACACATCTTGGCTTGATTTTTATTGTCATTCTGCTTTATTTTTAGTTCCATTGGAACAAGTCCTGTCTGTGAGGCAGCATAAAATATAATTTGTTATGTATTTGTGATTTTCTGCCCTTTTTTCAGTGCTACAGTTCTACTACAGGGTTAGTCTGTGGATTTGTCAAGGTCATTTGAATTCAAAGCCTGCTGTCTTCCCGGTGCTCACAGCCTTTCTGTGTTTTGGGTCATCCACAGTTTCCACAGGAGTATACCATTGCTCAGGATTAAAGAAATACTGAGCCAAATGCAAGAAATATTCCTGTAACATCTCATTTGCGTTTCGCCTTCTCCTGCCAGCAAAACGTGGATAGCTACCAAATGACACTTTTTTTCAACTAACTGAATGTCAATGACATGGAGAACACTAATACTGTGGTCATTTAATCTGAGCAAGTTAATATTGAACCTCTAGTCTATGTCCTCTTTCAGCCACTTAAGATTTTTTTAATTCTGGGTTTAGATCAGATGGTCTTTGAATAAACTAACCTATTTACAAAGAATGACCGTAAACCAAAATAAATTAAGCTAATACAATTCCTAGAAAATCAAAATCAAAACACCCTCTAGAAAAGAGTGACTGAGTTTTGTATTTTCATATTTTCACTTCTAGTCAAGTGAAAATCTGAGTGTTCTTTGAAAAAATGTGTATATTAAGTTTAAAAGGATATGGTTTTAAAAAAACACACTAAAAAAAGCCCACACTAAATACCAGACACAGAGAAAATTACTAGATACTGAATGCATTGATTATATTGTTCTCATACCCTAAACGGGGATAGAGCAATATAGCCAGTTTGTTTAGGTAATAATGGCAGTATGGAATTCAGGATGAACTGAAAAAAAACCCAAACCCATAAAAATACGAGTTCAGTGTTTTTGTAGTTGCACACAGCCATTAACTGCTAATCAGTTGGTTAATACTGGAACTAAGCTACTTCCATTACCTACACAATCCAGTCTCACTGGGCCTTGCACCATAAGCCTACCTGTAAATCACAGAGAAAATTATGGAACTACTGCCAGGCTTGGCAATCACAGAGACACTGGCCTGATCCTAGAAGCCAAAATACTTGCTGCTGCTATAAAGTCTATTTTTATTGATTATTAGTTCAGTCATATGCTTTCCTGCTGCTTGAAACTCTTCTTTTATTTGTTTATTTGTTTGTATGAGTTAATTTGAGTTCTTCTAATGTTGAAGTACTAACTCTGTTTATAATAGCTGATAGTGCATTTTGTGTATCAACCATTAATCCAGTGGTCTGGACTTGCTAATTAAATCCATCTGCATTTCTGCTCTTCTAAAGTTAGGAAAGCAGGAGTGAAGTAAATCAGCTGTAGCAATTCTAGTTTCTTCTTGCCATGGAGATAGGCACGTCATCATTATTACCTTGGTTAATGCAAGGCTTCCTTTCCAGTTTGACTTCTTGTAATGGAAGGTACAAAGAATGGATTTATTTGTTCATGGGTTATGCTCATGGCCTTCATGACTCTGTTGTAATTCCTAAAGGAGACATTATATTTTATTTATTATTTTTTCTCTCCTTCCCTTCAGAAGGTTTTCATTGGCTTCAGAGAGAGATCCTGATGCATTTACAATTTTTTCTGTTCTTAGCTGATAGAGAAAAGGGGAAAAAGGAGTTTTGCTGTTTGGTTTCCACATCTTTTTTGCTTTGCCTTTTATTCCATTGTCAGCCTTTGTTATTCTTTACAACTCTTTTGAGCAGGAAGTGGCTGAAGGAGAAAAATCTGACTGAGAAGACTTAAACAAAGCTGTTCATGGAATGAAAAGGGAAAGTAATATCTGTTTCAAGAGAGAAGTGAACCATACTGTGGAGATACCTCAGTCTTGTGGGTACATACATAGGTGATCAGGATATCAGTAGATACCTCTTAGGCATCAGCTGGACCCTTTTCCACAATGAGGTCTTAATTCATGTCGGTATGTGCTTGAAAAGTGGTTTTCAACATAGAATTTTTTTTTTTCTTCAAAGTGACATTAGCCTTTGGAAAAACATGGCTTTGATTTTTAAGTTCTATGATAGAAAAAGATTCATTTAATATACTTGATTTTTAAGTCCCATTAATAAAATGGGATTTAAAAGTAACTTTCAAAAAGGCTGCATAGATTTGTTCCTGTACTTTTTTGTTATTCTTTGAGTAAATGCAACTATGCTTCTGTATTTTGTATTTCATGATCTACTGAAACACGTCCAAAATTTGTTCAAAGAAATAGGAAAAAATACTCTCTTTCATTAAGAAGAAAATAAGCAAAGATTTCCTCATATTTTTCACAATGATAATTTTCACTTACTTTTCCCACCTTATTTCTCATATTTATATGAGTCCATAGAATAATTACCTTTATTTTTACTCCATTTGATTGGTCAACTCCTTTAATACTTTTATTAAAGTGTAATATTTGTAGATGAGTGAAAGCAGTTCAAATAAAATGACCAACAACTAGAAGGAATTCAAAGACCGGAACAGCTATTTTGAAAAAAAAAAAAAGTTATTTGCCCTATTGGCATAATTTACTTATTTCTGTTTTTTCATTTGAGCTTAAGGTAAAATTCAAAGTAAAAGTGAGATAAATCAGGAAATAGAATTTAAATTAAAATTGCAAAATTACTAGTTAGAAAAAATAGTTTATAAAATAAAGCTGCATTATGCTAGATCATTAAAAACTTGCTTTTCAGGCAGATGAATAAAGACAATTCTCACTACAATCAGTGAAGAGCAGTGGGTGATTAGTGCCTCCAAAGATAACTCCTGCAGGCTAGATCAGATCTATGTTAATTGTTCGGATGAGAGAATTAGAAAAGGAAAAAAATATTCAGAGTTGGAGGAAGAAATGTTTACTCCAGAGGGCTGTGCCAGTCGGCTGCTGTGTTTATCCCATCTACATAAGATTTTATTGAAGGGACTCTCACAGTGAATATTTTCTGTAAAATATATTTTATTTTTAAGACATTTTTAAAAAAGGATTTTGGAGCATGGCCTGGAATAGGGATTAGGTTTTAAAGTACTTTCTGTATGGAACTGGGACTAGTTTAAATTTTCAGTCTGAGGATGTAAAAATTGCTTCTTTTTGTTAGTTGAAAAAGCAGTTCAGTATGCTGGAACTGTTCCTTAGGGAGGAAAAAGAAGCAAGTGCAGACTCCTGGCTGGAGCCCAGCTGCCTGTTAGAGTTCCAGAGCATGTCCTGATTCACTTCTATTTGTTCTTCTCTCACTTGTTCATTCATATCCTTTCCACTGAATCATGAAACAAGAAACTGTGAAATCTTTGGGTCAGTGGATTTTGGTATAGTCTTAGATCTCCAGGCATACTGTGATTGAATGTAGTTGACAGTGGGTTTAATACTGTGTTTCCTTAGAGCTTTTTTCTAATGTGGGCAGTACTAGGTGCCAGACTTTTTGTGTCTAGGAACACTGAACTGAAACACTGTCGCTGATATTATCAAGTTTTTCCAAAATAGTAGCACTATAAAAGAAAGGATAAATAAACACTCCTACATACATTTAATAATGTATTTATAAACAAGATTTACAAACCAAATATTTTTAAATCTATTTTGTAAACTAAATTCTGATCCCTTACTGCATAAAAAGAGTAGCTCAGTTTTCATACTGCAAACTTGTTTATTTATTTCTCATTTATCTGTGACAGTAGTCTGCCAGATTTGGTCTGTTGCTGGTTGTGGTGTAATGAGGCATAGGCCTGTAGAACTTTGGATCCGTCTGAATCTAAAAAATAGTTCCTTGGCATTATCACAAAAGTCTTGAATTTAGCATCTGAATACATGTTTGAACAAGCAAGTACATAGGTTTAGTTAAATGAAAAAAGAATTTTCTTAATTTCCTGGTTACTAATGAAATAAATGTATAAATGTATAGAAAATAGTAAAGAAATAGTATGTTCTTAAAATGGAAAGGAAGATAGATGAACAAAGTCTGGATGGCTGATTTTTTGAGCCTTAGGTCTAACAGGTTTCTGAAGTCTGGTCATGTTTTCTTGAATTGTTGTTCTGTTGGACTCTAGAAAATGTAGGAGCTAAGTACATGTGGGTATAAGGGAGAATAAAATAGTGTAGTACTGCTTCTGCTCCCTGAAAGCACATTGCCTTTACAGTTGCTTCATACCCAGTCTGTCTTAGAGGTCTGATTCATGGGCATGAATGTCTAACTTTGTGACACCACCTCTGTCTATCATTTTGTTGCTCCTGAGCAGAGGAATTGCTCATGCAGCAGTTACTGGGTCAGTGCAAGTTGAGGCCCAAATATTAAAGAATGAGTGCTCTTTGGCCTCACTATACCAGGTTGTAAACTGCAGCTGTTAGCTGCTGCCTCATAAACAGCTTTGCTTTTCCTTGTGTGGGTGTAGATAGCTGTGAGGAGGCAGAAAGGTGGAGAGCTGAGGCAAAGATCAGTTCTGTCTCCAGGAAAACTACTCTTTTTCTTGCAGCAGAAGCTCTCAATTCAAACCACATCCAGTTGGAAACCTTTGCTTGCTGCTTAGATTTGCCAGTTGATTTTAAGACAATGTATTCACCACACATGTAGGATAAAATGCGCAGAGAAAGTCTGAAAGAATGTAGAAAGTAACAAGTTTGTAGCCATAGAACNAATGTAGAAAGTAACAAGTTTGCAGCCATAGAACTTTTCTGTTTATCCTTCTGGTAGGTACTTAGTGCCAGTGCAGGGAATCACCTTTCCTCTCCTCTTCTGCATCAGTTTAGCTCCCCTGTGATGTCTAACGTGTAGCTCACAATGGCTTGCCTAGCATTGATCTCATTAATTCAGGCCAGAGTTGAAAACAGTTTTCCAGGTTTGAATTTACACTTGTGTTATTCTGAAGTCAAAATCAGTTTTATTTTAGTCTGATTAAAATATGTTGAAATCAGCACCATCAGAATTTTCCAGAATGTTTAAACTTTGTTTCTTTTGTTGGTTTGTAAT
>VXBB01012323.1:228023-253564 GCA_013399915.1 Illadopsis cleaveri
TATTTTTTTTTTTTTTTTTTTTTTGGTTGGTTGGTTTTTGATTTTTTGTGGTTGTTTTTTCCAGAGTGAGTGGGACAATTATAAGAAATTCCAAGTGCTCTTGGAAGGCTCTAGAGGTCTTTTGAGGAGTTCAAAGAATCCTTTGGGTACTGAAATAAACTCTGGTTTTAGAAACTTCAGGGTGTTTAATTAGGGCTCCTTTCTTTGTTCCTGGTTTGCAACAAAGACACTCTGTCAGCTTTGGGTTAAACTAGTAATGAAAAGGGTGTGTTAATTAAACAACTTGCTTATTTCTAATTGGCAAAAGTACTCTAGCCCTCCTGAGACTTATAGCCAAGCACAGCAGTGTCTGCTAAGAGATACTCATGAGCTGGTGAGAGATGCCATAGAAAATATTAACACATCCAGGAAAAGTAGCAATAGTAACAATCTTGTATGGGGAATGCTTCACAGGAGGCAAAGCAAGGATATTCATATTCTCAGAGATTTTCCTAAATTTTTTCTTCTTTTTTTTCTTTTTTTTCCTTTTCTTCTTTTTTTTCTTTTTTTTTCTTTTTTTTTCTTTTCTNNTTTTTTTTTCTTTTTTTTCTTTTCTTTTTTCTTTCTTCACGGTATGCAATTTGCATGACTTACAGCTAAACTCCATTATTCAGTGGGACATTTGCAAAGTCATTTGAAATTTTCAGGTTCTACTGCAGCATGCAGAAACCATATTCAGCTCTTCTTTTTGTTATTTTGGGGTTTTTGTGTGGGTGGTGGTTTTTTTGAGGTGGTGGGGTTTTTTTGGTTTTTTGTTTGTTTGTTTGTTTGTTTTTTTCAATCTTTGCTTGTTCTAGATGCCATTGATTGAGGGAAAAGGAGACCAGCACCTGTATGGAAACAGCCTCTAAGATGGAATGCAATGATTTCACACAGCAAAGTTGCAGCATTTCCTCTTTTGAGGTTTTTTTTGTGTGTTTCTGGCCACTAATGTATTAATGGAAAGCCCTAGTGATAATCCCCTCAATTTAGTTATTATTATGCAGGATAGCCAGCAGTTGGGTTGACAGAATGGCACACAATCATTCTATCACAATATGTTATGTCAGTATAAAGCAAAATTCCACGAGATGTAATAGGTTTTTGTTTACATTTATTTGAAGAAAAAGTTACCTCTTATCTATCAGTGACATGCCCTGTGTTACTACCATAGAAACACATTTAATATTTTGTATGTACTTTTTTTACATGCAATTGTTTACTACAATTCAATAGATACATTTATTATGGCACATATATAAATCAGTTGGAGAATCATATTTATAAAAAGTATTAAAGAATCCCATTTTTACAGCAGCATTTTGTTGTATACGAAAGCAAATTGTAATGAATTGATACAACACTAAAGTTCATAAGAATCCAGTTTGAATTTGCTAATCTGTATTGGCCATTTGCTATTTAACTGAGAAAATAACTAATTTTCATATGTATTTGCAAGACTTTATTTTATGAATTTAAGTAGTTAATGTACCTTAATGGAAATGTGAGTACTGACAACAATTTTTTTTTTTTTTTTGACAAGGCCTTGGAGATGNAACAATTTTTTTTTTTTTTGACAAGGCCTTGGAGATGTAGAGAAATTGGGTGTGCATGTGTGTTTCTGTGTGTGTCAAATGTACATAGCTTTGAAATCCAGAGGTTAAAGAAAGACAGTAATCTTTACTCAGCCAGCTGCACAGCAGCTGAGGAAGAGGTTTTGAAAAAATGTTTTTTTCTGTGAAGCATCCAAGTAATCTCAGATTGGCAAGTATGTATTGCTTATCCAAGGGTGGAACACAAGTAATCAACACTTCTTGTCTTAGATTTGGAAAATATTTTTAAAATTTAATTGTGAGAAGATGCTGATGAGTTTGTCTCATCTGCAATTTTCCACTGCAGTCAGAAAGGTCCATAACTTTGTCTCCAATTCCTCATAATGTGCTGCAGAAGCATTTTTTAAAAGTAAGGAATTGTCTTGTCTCCCTTGTAGTAGTCCCAGTATTTAGATGATCATATGAGAAAATGGACAAATTAATCTTTAGAAGATTAATTTTTGTAACTAAGATTTGTGTAACTTAGATTACTTACTTTGTGTAACTAAGATTTGAGATACTATTGTTTGATTATACTAAAATTTTTATTTTAGTTTTTTTGTTTGTTTGTTTGTTTGTTTGTTTGTTTTAATAGTATCCTGAAAGAAGACTTCATCAAGGGCTGTGTGGGTGACGATCTGGGTGGGAAAGAGTAATCAAAAAATCTTGAAAATGAGGAGTAGAATTTAGAGCAGTTTGCACATTCAAGTGTCCTTATTCAGAAGGGGATGCCTAAATGACTTTCAACTTTTTGTCAACTTCCTATGTTTGATTGAGTGAAATTTGAAAAAAAATTAATTTATTTACCTGGACTGTTTCCTTCTTAGTAAGAAACTTGAAATTGATTTTAACTTGACACATTTCTTCCCTGAAGCAATGCAAAATCTTTGTCTAATAAATGTATACAGAGGCTTTGTGGCTCATCAGGGTGCCGTGACATTCCAGTGTATTGATTCGTGGTGTTAAAGGGTGACATACTTGGTGTTAACGGGCCATCAGAGTATTGGGATTTGAACTGTACACAGAAAGAAGCACTGACTTTCCTCTAACATGACAGATATTCTAAAGCAGCGGGAATAAAGTTAGATTTACATAGTTCCTCATATATAGACTTCAAATATTAATAAGATTTTTGTATAATTAAATTAATGAAATCAGAAAATATATTTAAAATTCTGAAAATAAAATTTAATATTTACTCTTTTGTAAGAGCAACCACCATTCTGAATTTTTTCATTTGTAAAACTTCTTGCCATCCAGAGTTTAAAATTCAGTCTTGAAAGAAACATTTTATTTAATACTGTGGTTTTTTTTGTTTTGGTTTTTTTTCTTATATTATTTTTCTTCTACAAAATGTAATCTGTCTTAGGTAAAGATCTTAACATTTTTTTTTTAGTGTAGTTTTTAGCGGCCCACAGAATTTGTTTGCATTTCATGTAATGGCTCTTCTCTTTATATTGGAGGCTGAAGGCATCTAAGTGTAAAGTTGTTCCAGTTTTATGTTACCCTGCAGGGCATCAAATACAGACCAAAAGGGCATGTGAACCACAAAGGGTTACAACTGACCGTCTTCTGGTTTCCTGTCTTTCAGATGAAATGGGATTTTTTTAGTTTTAATGACCTGGAGTGTTTTCTTTGGAAATAGCATTTTAATTTTTTATTTTATTTTATTTTATAGTGTTGATCATAATTATTGTGGAAAAAAAAATTGGCTAAGTAAAAAAAGTGGCCTAATTCAATCATCTTTGGAAATTAATCAGATTTACTGTTTAAAAGAGTCTATAGGACTCAAATTACAGATGCTTACATATTCATTCTGTTTTATATTTGAATGCCAGTTGTCCTGCAAGGAAATGTAGAATGTATTTTATATCATATGTTTGCTCTGTTTTATAACATAAGTATTTTGCTTAAGCAGATTTTCTAGGAAGTGACAGCTCTGAAAAATTGGACACAGTGACTGCTGGAAGTATTTCAGTTCCCAGCAATCTAAATAGTGCAGAAAGGAGAAGATAAAATATCACCATATTTTAAAGATGACAGTTTTGTCAAAGATTGCTTTTCACTCTTAAAACAAATTGAGTAAATCTAAATCTAAAATGTCTGCACTCATTGAAGATGCAACATCTTTTCAATTCCTTTTGTTTTTTTCCTTCCCTCCTCTCTCTTTATGAGCAGGGTAGAACAATGACTTATTAAATGTAAACCACTCTGGGAGTAGCATAACTCTTCTGGTTTAATTGTTATCCTTAGATAGTTTTGAGTCATAACAGACTTTCCTGAAACATAGTTACATAGAGATAATCTATGTAAGATTTGGTAAAATGAAACTGAAATGAAGTCTTATAGTCTTCAGAATTATATTTCTTAAATAACTTCAGAAGAATATTTTTGTCAGATCTGGTTTTCTAAACTCTCAGTTTCATGGGTTCCTGCTGCACTTCTGCGGATCATGAATCAGGAAAGTGATCTGGCCTGCTTGTTTCAATCTTTGTGAGCATTAGCAAGCATCTACAAAGATAGGTTTTGTAAATATGGCCTCTAAAAAATAGGAGAGGGGAAGTGTTTATTGAGCATGACTCTTCACTTGAGCACATACAAATGCTCGTGATGGAATTCGTGTTCATCCTAGTAGCAGGGGGGTAAATATCCAGCGTATGTTTCTCTTCTGCTACTTTTAAATGTGGCATAAGACTTGCGGCAAGTGTACGTTCTCTTCACATTTAACTCACAAGAAATAATTTGCAGAAAGACTTTACTAAGGTTTAAAGTTCTGTTGAGAGTGGGATTCACTATCCATAAAGTAAAAGCCCTGTGTGTTACCCACAGTCTGTGGGGATACTGACAAGGAAACACCAGAGTTCAGGCTGCTGCTGTTTTCTTCGTGTTCTGCAATGAATTGGTCTTATTTGGCGATCTGCTCCAACACAGCTTAGCTACTGTGTTGTACTAAAACCTGTCAAGATATTTTCCTTCTTTTAATCCCCTCCACAATATTGCAAAATTAATTTGCATTATTTTAAATGTAGCACATACAAAGATCTACAGCCTTGGATTTCTCAAGTCCCTGCTTGATACACAGAAAGGACTTAAGTATTTTTCATCCTACAAAGCAGAGGGTGTTTATGGACCAATACCATGTATTTGTTTGTTTCTAGGAAATCCAGAAGTTGGAGTAAAGCATTAATGTTTACTCCCTCAGATATGTTGCGTGAAGTCTTTAAGAAAATACCTTCAAAGGTCTCTCAATTTCTTGAAGAAGCTAAGGCATTATTTAGAAATTTCTCAAAAACTATGTTTGTGGGCATTCAAAGGAAGACTCCACTTACAAGTAATAACTACTGAAAAGGCATCAGGAAAAAGGTTATGCAAATTTTAAGATGAAATCAGCTTAGGAATCTTGCTATTTGAAGAAAGAGAGAGAGGCCTTTCATTTGTAAAATGCTCTACAGTGATGCAGAAAACCAATTAAAATATACATGAAGTATACACTCCTTTTTAATTTCTGAGGCATGCTTCCATTTGAAATAGAAACCCCCACACAAATAAATAAATATCTAGAATTGTGAGCTATCAGTCTTGGCTGGTGTACTCTGCTTGCCAGCCAGGCTAGGCACAGTTTCATTGGTGTACATGTGTCTCTTGAAACTTAACTAGAAAAATATCTTTTGTGGTTCATCCCCCCTCCAAGATATGGGGCAGCCATTTTAACGTGTCTTGCTCCTGAGTACAGCAGCTGGAAATATTCTGAGCACGAGCAGCCATGTAAAAATAAACTGAACTTTCCTTCTGTAACTTACCTGGACAGAGAAAAGCCTTTTCCCTCTACATATTAGATGTAATTTAATTCAAAAGAAGTGGAGACACACTTAAGACTGATTTTGGGTCCTACAACAAAAATTTTGCTACTTCACTGGAAAAAGATTTTTTTTTTTTTTTTATTTTCGATAAAATATGAGAGAAAACTAAACCCTAAATGCTAAACTAAACCAGTTTATAGTGTTAATTTAGTACTCCCATTTGCAAATTCTGTACATATATTAATTGTCCATGAGGAATTTATGAGCAAAAGGATTAGTAGTTACCTAAAATCTGTAAGTATGTAAACTATGCTATGTTCAAATCACCAGAGTGCAATCTAACGTGAGGTAATTCAACTGATCTTGCAAATATTTGAATGCAACATTTGTTGCTTTCCACTGTTCAGATATTTTACATATGAACTCTTGGAATGACAGCCTAATTTTAATATGTGACATTATTTCATATATATAACCATTGTCAAATCCAGCTTAAATTTGGTAATTTTCGATTTAATTAAAAACGTGTCTAAGAAATTAAAGGTCACATCATTAATTGCTTATTTTTTCTTATTTTTTTTCTTAAATCTGCATCATATATTAAAGATAAAAATAACTTTCTCTGTTTCCATTAACAAAAAGTGAATAAAGAAGAAAAAACAATTATTTGCAAAATGTAGAAAAAACTTACGATAATTTGACACTTTATTTAAACCAATCTACCATAGTGTACTCATAAGGCATAGTATAAAACAAGCTCTTATTTGTTAGGAAACACCATACTTCTCCTTACTAAAGGACTTCAAATGTTGCAAGGCGTTTAGACACATGGAATTTATGTTTCCTTTGAAAGGGAAGACATAGATACAAAAAACCCCTTCTTGTTTTGAACATAATTTTAAGAAAGTGAATAGTTGACAATACAGACAGGTTTACGGTATTGTTGCAACAATTTAGTGTTTTGCATACATATAGCATCTAAGAATAGCTCTGTTCTTTATAAACTTAGTTTATCATCATGATGCACCATAACATAAGTGATTATTTACATGAATGTACAGACTAACCAAGAATTTAAACCTTTTAAAATGCTTTTGATTGTAACTTGGAGGTACACTTAAGAGGGATTCTGGAAGCCTAATTTGATGTTTTGCTTACTGAAAAACACTCCTCTTATGTCAGTTTTTGAATCTGTATTTTACATACATGTTTTCTGTGATCTGTTCAAACAATGGGTTTAACCTATGCCTATTGTGACATTTCTTTTGACATGGCTGGTGTTCTGCTAAAAGTGCTTTCGTTCATCTGACATTTTCTTCATAGTTTCCTTTCCTTTCCTTTCCTTTCCTTTCCTTTCCTTTCCTTTCCTTTCCTTTCCTTTCCTTTCCTTTCCTTTCCTTTCCTTTCCTTTAACTGGACCCCTATCAAGAGCGGTATTGCTGTGATCAGTGAGTTTTCTTGGTGAGACAGATATCTACTTGTGCTTTAGAATTTGATATAAAGGCTGGTAGGTCTGTCATTGCCTGCCTAAGGATCCTGTATGAAACAGCTAAACCAACTTCCCTACCTCTTTCACTCTCTCTGCCTTGCATAACTTTTTCTTTTAGTTTTGGCTGCTGTGTAAGTCTCTACCTTTAGAACCCTACTGTGCGTTTGGGATAATCTTTGCTGCCTTATGGATGGAGTTTTAGTCACCCAAGAAGGAGCAACAGGTCTCTGCTTCACATGTGCATTAGTTCATTTTGACTACAGAGGAGAATAAATGCCTCTCTCAATCAAGGGCAAGAAGGAGGAATGCTGGTGGGGCAAGAGAAGCCCCTGGAGTCTGTTGTACCCCAGGCAGAGTAGGAGGGTCTCTATTGAACAGGGATTATGGCCCTGTGTCTCCAAAGGCCTGAAGTATACAGCTTTCCTGTGAAGTCTGTCCTGCCCATGAGATGAAAAGTAAAACTTTCTTTAACAAAGTAAATAGTAAATGTATCAGCTCGCTATTTCTACCACATTACAGTGATCTGTTTTAAATATATCTATAAAGTGTTTAATTCCTTGAGTAATTCTTCTGCCTCTCATGAACATTTCACTAAAAGTCCCTTCTGGCCTTGCGTGTGCAAAGGGAAGCCTTAGTAAGCAACAAATTTAATTGAAAGCTGCCATTCTGTGTAGATTATATATTAGGCAATGATTTAAAAATCTCCTTTAAAACAACCAAATATTAATGACTCTAAAAAAATAAAATTACATTTAAAAAAAGCATATTTGTCTTTTACCTCAGCTTTTTTATACATTAGACACTGAAGTCTTGCCATTCTTAATTTTCATTCTGTCTTGGTAAATAGAGTATAATGGCTAGAGAAATCACAAATAAATATAATACTATGTTTGAAGTGACACAGGATCATTAATAGAGAACACAGACATTTTGCCTCTAGGCAGATTAATTCTGGGACTTGGAAAAGTACGTCCCTTGTTCGATCAATACAGTTTATTCTCTTCAGCATTGGCCTTCAGTATTAGGGGTAGACAATTAATTTATATACAGTGACAGATAGGAGGAAAGTGGGGATTTTGATACAGAAATATTCTTCATACTTGTCTATGAAGTAAAATATCTCAAATTGCTCCTCAGAATCTCAGCTGCATAAGTGTCTATCCCATGTAGATGCATGAGAAGATTTGGTTTTTAATGTAATGAATTACAAGATCAGGAAATTGCAATGAGTTGGAAAAGGAAGGAGACAGGAAGTCAGATAATCAGAGAGATGTACATTGTAGAAGTGTGGTCATCATCAGGGTAAAGTGCTGACAAATGTCAACTAAGGTAGACATTAAAGGGATGATTAGAAGAGAACTTTATTAAGCTATAAGAACAAAGGAGAGAATCAGGATAAATGTTACACTTAGAAGGGGAAGGTTACGTAGATGTGATAGAGATATACATGGGCGACAAAAGCTGGAAGCATCCGAGAGAAAAGCAAAACCAGGAGTCTGATGTATGTAAATCAAGCAGGACCAGACAGGAGTCACCACAGAATTCTGAGTGATATAGAGCAAAGCATGCCACGTCTTCTTTTAAATAAATCTGTTAGGAAAAAAAAGGTACTGTTTTGTTGGAGAATAGCAAATACAGTATTTATATTTAAGTAGTGGAGAAGATGGAAAAGAAGGGATAAAGGTCTAAAAGTGTGACCTCATCTTTTATCAAACAGTAGAGCAGAGTTTATATGAAAAAAAATTAAGTTACTGACATAAAGAGCGAGGGAAGATAGCATGAAAATTGAAAATGTCTTTACTGAAAAGAGTTCATACAAACCAATCTGATAACTTTCTTTGAAAAGATAACCAATTTTCTAGACAAAGGAAATTTAGTAATCTCTCTCCTTGGACTTCAGCAATCAGTTGATACTGTGCCACCTGGGAAATTATTTGTGCACCTGAGGAAGATGGGTACTACTAAAGGAATCAAAAAATATGTAAGAAATTCACCTAAATGAGATGACAGTTGGTTTTCTTGCAAAAGTAAGCATTATAAGAAGTTACTTGAGTCCAAAATCAGTCTTAAGAACATTTTTGCTTTCTATTTTAAAGCAAAATTAGTGCAAATGTAATAAGGAGACTTGATTATGGAACAAATATGATAAACACAAGGAATTTGTGTAAGAATTAGATTGTGTTAGATGAAGGACCAAAAAACATTCTAGACTTAAGTAGTTAAAACAAGAATGAGTTGTAAATTCAGTTAGGAAATAATGACATCGGGGCAGTAGAAAAAGAGAAGAATTTAATAAATTAGGCAAGAGTTACTTGGAGTAGTAGTGACATAAACAAATTCATTTTTGCCATATAAGGCTGCATCAATTTGGGTGCTGCTGTGAGAGAAACAGGCATAGTCAGGTCATTTGAGAAGTCATTCATGAGACTTCCTCTGAAAAATTCTGTTATTCTTGTCAACCATTTTCAGGAAGAATTAAGCTTTCTTTTAAACATTCAGAAAAAGCTGTTTAATAACTATGGAATATAGACTTAGCTGTGGAAGAGAAGACTAAAAGGGCTTTGCTCATTCAGACTCAAGGCTCTGAGAGACGTGCTGTGGCAAGCTAAAATTGGATGGCAGAAGTTGTTGCTATCCTCAAGGCACGAATACTTGAAGCTCCTTTGAATCACTTTGTGAACCACAGCTTTGTATATGAGAGTAAACCAAAACTGGAATTCTTTTACTTTAATACACCCAGCTGATGACTGCAATAGTACATGAGCTCTTTCATAGGCATGTCATAAAACCCTGCCCTGAAGGCTTTAGTGCCCCTCAGAAGAGTGGAGCAGATGGCAACTTTTCCTGCCCTCTGGTTTTAAGCCACTACTACATTGCAGCTGAGGAGAGGATTGCTCTTGATAAATATATTGGCAATAGATATCAGCAAACTTATAAAAAACCAATATTTTTGTAACAGCAAATATGTATATTCATATTCATATCAAATATTCATAAGAGCAAATAAGCACTATATGTTTAGTTTAGAAACTGAAAAAAAAATCAACTCTCTGAGACTGAGGTAACATAAAAATTTCTTGATAGTTTTGAAATGGAACTTCATCTGTTTAGAATAATAGAATTACAGATTTTCCTTTCAGTAAGTTTGTGTATGCCTAAGAAAAGGGAAAATGAAAACAACAAAACCTGGGCCATGCTTTTAAGGCTTTAGTTCTATAATGATGGATTAAACTGTTAGTAGCATTATCTACACCAAGATCAAGCTATGTTCTGTAAGCTGGTTAAGGAGCACCACAAACTTCTCAGTGTGAGGTTTGCAGCAACAGAAGCATCTAAGGATATCAGTAGTTGTGCTTTGTTTATCCGTGAACCTTTTTTTCTTGACGTGGCAGTATTGTTCAGTTTTTAAGGTGGTCCAGAGTTTCTGTGGCTTGATTGTAATAAATAACTTAAATAGGTATCATTCTTAGCATTACAGTGGTTCTTAATGCAGTACATCAATAAGCAAGGTGACTGAATTTTGATAAATGTTTTACATAAGTGAAATGCAACCATATGGAAGTTTGCATTACTGAGATTTTAAGTAGATTAATACTGTGTTATTCCACTCTGTGCCTTCAAAATACTTTTAGAAAGTTATATTTCTGAATATGGTCTACCTGACAATGGCATGTTCACAGTTCTTCCATCAATAGCCGCTGTCTTTGTGAGGCAGTAGTCCTCTAGTGTTTAACATCAAGTGTGGTCGATATGTCCCCATATTATTGCAAAGTGTGACTGTGAAAATAACATAAGTGGTGGGATTTGACAGATTCCTAAATGTTCAAAAGTCATTGATAAGCATAGCGTGAGAAGGATATCAATAAGGCAGGAAGTTTGTAAAGATTACAGACGATAGATGTTTATTTTATCAATTTTATGCTTGTAATGATGGGTTAAGAGGATTTTTTTGGTTTTTGTTTGTTTGTTTGTTTTTGTAAGAACTAAAAATATTAGTTTTGAAGGAATTGATTTACATAACATGCAGGACTCAGAAGTAGTCACAGAAAAAATAATGCAAAATTTAATTTGAATGAGGTTAGGTGAAAATGCAACCATGTTAAACTGCGTACTAACTCTAGGTGTGTTGCCCTTTAAAACTGTTTTCTTTAACTTTTCTTTTTTAAAGCTTTTATTTTCAGGATTATTAAATTTTTATATTATTTTATACCATATCTATTACAGAAATTTAAATTATCAAAATCTATGCATCCCTTTGTGATCATGTGTAGAAGTCCTCATGAATTTCTTATTCAGAATAAAACTGTTCTTGAGTTCCATTTTGCCTATTTTTTGCCCCATATGTGGCCTTTCCATGTGTATACAAATGGCACAAAATATAGTGAATATTTTATTTACTGATTAAATTTCTTTCATTTATTTAAGAATATGAGAATTAGCTTTCCTTATGCAACATGTAAATTCTAAGTTAATATATTCAGTACACTTCCCGTAGTTCCCCATATCCTATTTTGATTTCTGCCACAAACTGAAAATGAAGTTACATATGTATAAGAAGTTTAAAAATAGGTTAGAAGTATCTTGTGAAATGTAACAGGAAATCTATGGAGATATATTTTTATCTGGCATTTTCTGTAGTGGGCAAAAAATGAGCATGTTGTGCCTTTCAGTTCCGTTTAAGAATATTGCAGAAACTTGTAATCTGTCACATTTTTAGTCATGTGCACATGTCCATCAGATGAATATATAATATATATTGCAATCATAACATATTTACAGAGATATAGGTCTAAAAGTAAAGTGAAATGAGTGGTAACCCCTCCCCACAATAAAACTGTACTTGTAAAAGTTAATAATTCCGAGTTTTCAGAAATATGTTATGGCTGGGATCACTATACTCTGTTAAAGTGTGACCTCTCACTTATTTAATGAAAAATAATTACAATTAATAGCAAATATATGTCACTAATACTAAAAGGTCACTTTTGAATGGCAATGAATATGTAAGTTAAGGACAAAGGAGAAACAGAAATAAAGATCCATGCATAAATTTGGGGTTGTTTTTACAATAATTTATATGTACTGGAGCATTAAAATTCTGGAAGCAATTTCCCATTGAAATATTCAGGCAAGAGAATTGTAACCTATCAGGAAATTATGTGAAATTATGCCTATGATAAGCAAGTGTACTCTATATGGAATAAGAAACTTCCAGGCCTATATTTTAATATTATGGACTAGATTAGTGGAGAGCTGCAAGCATCTCAATCATGACAACTGAAGTAGTGACTCTCAATTCTTCATTTAACTCTGGTATATGTGCATTTTTGTGCAAGGAAATGGAAGCAGGAATGAGACAGTAGTATCAATTTCATGGAAATTAGCAAGATTCTTCAACTGCTGTAGAAAGGTTGGGTAAACCACATCTAATTTAATGAAAATTTGGGGAGAAAAGATAATTTTTAGATTATTTTCTGTCAATTATGGATGTATGGATGCATCTACTAATGACACAGAGCATGGGAATGTGATTTGGGTGTGAATTTGTCTTCAGTCTATGTTTGGAGTCCTTTTGTACATATTTCTGAGCACCACTGAGCATTTTGGAGCATTGATTTGTTCCAGCCTTGTCTTTAGGTTGTCACATAGTGTGTAGCACTTGCAGTGCAGGTGCAGGGCCTTCCATCATTTTGTTCTCTGTGCCTGCACAGTGTGCGTCAGAGATTGGCAGGTGATGCAGGCTTTGTTCCTTATTAGGATGTAGCATAAAGAGGCACAACAAATCATCCTTCCCCTTGTACGCTGCGTCAGGTGTACTGCAGGTGATACAGACACACACACACACTGAGACTTCCATGATTGTTGGAGATTTAATGATACAATGCATTGCTTCTGTGATAAAAGAAAGATTCAACATTTTGTCTAGTATGTGCTAGGTAATTTGTTTTGCTTGTTGTAGGTTTTCTCTCACAATTTATGATTTGATTTGTTTACTGAAAAAAAAATAGTATCAGTATCTGTCATACAAAAAAGCTCTAATTATAGAAGGTATATGCTACATCTATGAACTTTTTTTACCTCAGAAACTTTTTTTTACCTCAGAATACCTTATGAATGCACCGAATGCCTACAATTGAGTTTATATTTTGGAGAAAGATATTTAAAAAACATGTTAGCAGATCCCTGTTGATTGCATACTGGGCAAGTCTACTATTCCAGTGAATGTACTCCCCTTAGAGTTAGCAAAACTTAATTTTTATATGAATTTGAATAACTGTTAAGTTAGGAATTTTGAGGTACTCAATGAACTTAAATGAAAGGTACAGAGAGATCAATAAAAATAGAGGTAGGTAGGTAGGTAGGTAGGTAGGTAGACAGATACATTGCCTGTATTTTTATTGAATGTATTGTCCTACTTAGTGTTTTTGCTGTTTCGTCAAGTTAAGTCAGTGTAAATTGAACAAAGATTTTTAAATCATTTGGTTGGTGATGATGAAGAGTTTTACTGAGGTGTAAATATATTTCTTCTGCAACCAAAACAGAGTGTTTTATTTGCTTGTCCCAGATGGCTTCCTGTAAGAAGATCATATATAGATTGAGAAGCAGACATTATTATTTGAGGACATTTGGGAGTCTTTTATGGATTATGTTCATGGAGTAAAAGATGTTTTATGGAGTTGCTTGACATTGCTATCCTACTTTTGTGGAATTTGATTTTAAATTTACATATGTGTAACAGATTAGAAGAAAATGTTAATAAAATAAGGATGCAGTAGTCAGGGATGTAAAATAAATAAAAAATAATGATAATTCCACAGTACTGGAAAAAACTGAAAAGACTGATGAATGCCAACAAAACCTGTTATGTAACCAACAAGAACAGGTTAATATTTTTGGTGTGGATGACCCAATTTCAAGTGATATTTTAAGTGCTGTTTCTGAAGAATATATTGGACAGAAACCTTCACTGTTTATCACTAGATGTGCATGTCTCTTTAGTGTCTCATTTCCTTCACAAGCATATTGATCAAAGTGATTCAAAAGAAGAAGGTTCTCTTCTAGTTCTCCATTTTCTTTATGTCCACCTTAGAGCAAGATAGTTGATACCTGGAATTTTGAAGAATGTAGATATTCATAGAATTGTCACTGTATACTGTATGTTGCCCTTCAAATCTGGCTTGCTCACTGCATTTTATCTGGTGGTTGAGTGAGAGAGATGAGGGGAAAGAGGAGTTGCCTGTTTATTTTTCTCATAAAATTCCTATTTTTTGCTTCTTTCAACTCTCTGTACTGCACCATTTATCCCATCATTTAATGGAGAAGAGTTATGCTCATCACTGATACCTGAGACATCTATATTATTCTTTACTCCATCTGCAGTACCTCTGAGTAAGAAAGGGAAGAATTTATAAATCCCTCCAATTTGTCTATAATTTAAAACCAGCCTGTTTCTGGGCATAGTTCACTTAATTCCTTCTCTTTCTTAAGAAATATGAAACAGTATGTTTCTATACATGTCTGTATGAAATAGACAGTTCTAACTGTCTTTGCTGCCAGAATAGTTATTCTATGGTTATGTTTGGACCTAAGGTGAAGAAGAGAAATTTTTTGCTCGCTAGTAAGATCCATGGTAGAAGATTAAGTTAGCCAAACCCTACTCACATCCTGATAAGCAGACATGTATTTCTGTATTTTTTGTAGGTGGATACAGTGCAGACTACACAGCACCCTGGCCACATTGAGGAATCATGTAAAATGAATGTATGTGCTCGTAAGTGAATTATTTATGAAATGACACTCCAACTCTAAGGGATGTTGGATCACAAAATCCATGAACTCTCTTTATGCTTACGTTAAGACATTGATTCCCAGGGGGCAGGGTTACTGCAGAATTAAGTGGACCTTTAAAGCAAAGCTATTAAAAAAACAGAACAAAAATGATAAATCATGATAAAAACCACTGAAAACAAGAGATTCAGATTACATTTTGGATGCATTTGGAAAGAAACTAAATGGAGTCAAGAATCCAAAACAGGAAAACAAATGGTACATGAGAAGGGTTTGCTAAGCAGAACTGATCGTAAGTGGAGGAAGACTATCAAATATCATCAAATTCAGGAGTATGAATAGGATGAAAACACTCACCATTTTCTTTTTTGTTCCATCTTTGAAAGGATTGAAATTTGATTAGGTGATTTGTTGAATTAGTAACTGGGAGATGAGTGTGAACAAGATTGAATTTTCAGTGTTTTAATCAATGAAGTATTTGTGGTTTGCTGAAAAAAAGCAAAAAAACAACCCTGATGATATGCTAGATAAACAAAGAAAAAAATATACCTCAGGACTGAAATTCTGGAAATCCAGAAAGAGTCTTAGTACTTGAAAAGCTTTGTCCTGCTCGGGTACGTGAGAGAGAGTGTGGAAGAGGATTCAAGCCAAGCAACATTGGGTCCTTCAGATTTTGCTGAGAGAAATGGCTCTGCAAGGAAATTGAGGTAGATACAAAGAAGAAACCAAACATGCTGAATGACTATCAGCAAACAGGGAAATCAGCAGTCACTCACATGGTACACATACAGTTTGGTTGCTAAAGACAACTGAATTCACTTGTCTAGAACAGCCCAGACTAGAATAATGGTATCAAGGATTGTACAACTGCCAGTACCCAAACCATATATACAGGAAACCTCTGACTCTGCAGTCACTATTAAGCCATATTCATCACATAAAAACAAAGGTTATAGTGCCAACTCCAATTTTATCTATACACATATTACACACACCAATTTTTATATTCATTTTATATATGTATTTGGATATTACTCTATATATCAGTTTATGATTTACAGAAAGGCTGAATATTTTCTCCTAAATAATTTATTTAGTCAATCCTTCATCATAAGAAGCAACAAAAGAGGATATTTGAATAATAATTTTCCAACAAGGTGTTTTTCTTAGGAATAAAGCATAACTTCAGCCCATTGAAGTTTGTGATGTAAATCTGGTATAACTGTGTGAGAAAACTACATTATATTTGTACCAAGACTGTATACTGTGACTTGCCTTCATAATATGGCTTTTCAACTGTATGAACAAAAGTTCAGAAAAATACTTTTCCTCTCCTCAGTGTTATGCTTTTATGTTTGAATTAGCTCATTCTTTGTGCTTATCCCTTCAAAACTGATAGTCTGCCACTTTCTTCCATTTGGAGTAATTAGTTCTGAGTGGAGGAATTTATGATACAGTAGGGGCTTTGACCTCTTTATTGTACTGAGATATATTATCAAACTTCAAAGTCAGTAGGCTGCTACCATATTGATTTTGTTTTCTGTGAACAAAATCAATGAGCAAAATTAAAATAAAAAAATCAATTCTTTCATTTTTTAATTGATTCAGGTTTTCTACGTGTACATTGTTTATTTAAACTTGATTGCTAGTCTGGAACTTTAGTAATTCTGCATAAAAGAAATTAATAAAATACACAAAGAAAGAAAATTACAGTTAAGACATACAGGAATGAGAAGAAAAAAGATGCAAAAGAAATAAAGAAAAGCACAGTTTTCTATTGGAATGCATTGTTTAGGAATATCAGAGAACTATAAAGATTGGTACCAACAGCTTTGTTTAAAAAATCAGCACACAGGTTTATTCTTTGCATTTTCTATCCCTTTTCTTTACTTCAATTGATGCTTAGAAGTGGTGCATGAAATAACTGCAGTCCGTGGACCATACTTTGTGAGCTGAGAGCATTTGCAAATCTTACCTAAAGGTGAGGAAGAAAAAAAGGAAAGAACCACCAAAATATTTAAGATGTAACATTTTGCAGAAATAAATGCACTAAGTATGCAAATGTATTTCTAAAATTTTCAGCCTTTTTCTGAATATAGACATTTTGTTAGACAGAAAAAATTTAACCTGGAACATGTAAAGAAATTGTTGAGTACTTCTGATCAGATTCTTATCTCAAATATACCAATTTTATTTCAATAAAATTTTTCTTCAACTGGAAATGAAATCAAAATTGTGTCTTCTGTGTTCATTGCAATTTCATTCTTCTGTATTTAATTTTCTGATCAGAAGCAATTGTGAAGAAAGAAACCTTTAAAAAAATGTGTAACCTCTGTGATTTTCAGATTTCAGAGAGTTTAGCAGTCAAGTAATTTGTATGGAATAAAAGCATTTTTATATTGCCTCCTGCTACAGTACCGGTGGGGAAAGGGCAGCAAAACAGTGGGAGACCAAATGAAGTTTTTTCTTCTGTTACATTAACTTGCAAGACACTGGGAGCTTCAGAATTTCAAGTGGTAATATTGCTTTTAAGAACTATTTCTTTCCTCTTTGCCTCCTATGGCTGCTTCATTGTTGGGTAGTGTCTTTTTTAATGTCAGAATGAGGGAGTGAAAGATATTTGTGACAAGTGACATTCTACTTTCTGTTTGCCGTTATCCTGCTTGGATGAGAGAAAAAGTATATCCATCTGACTCTCATTTTCCTATCTTTTAGGAAGAGGTTAATTTAGAGCTTTTAAAGCCAAATCTGAATTGTCTTACTCATAGGACCAGGCCAAATATACCCAGAGATTTCTTGTATAAGATCACTCTTCTTTTCAGTATCACTTTATTTTCATACAAGAACACTAAAAAGAAGATATGTTGGTAGAAAACCATCAGGGAAGTTGTGCTATGCAGTTTTTTTAGCTGGTTACAAAACAAGTTAGATAAATTATTAGCAGGAATATTATATGAAGTGTCAATCAGTGGGAAAAGGAGCTGTATGGCACAAGATCTCTTTTTCTCTTCTTAATGGTTCTACTTCTGGTGAATGTGTACTGTCACAATTTGTAGAGGCACTCTCAATGATGCCAAACACAATTTTACATATAAATGGAGAAGTAGATGTGGTCTTCTCAGTAGTACTCAGCTTACTAAACTATCTGTCAAACCTAGGCTAAAGGATTAAATTAAGTAAACTTGCACCACCCAGATCGCACTTTAGTCTCAGGGTGAGCAATACAATTCAATTCAAGTAAATTGTTTTTGCAAAGGCTCATAAGCAATTTAAAACCTTCACCTAAGATTTCTCAAGCTTATAAAAAATTCTGTGCCTACTCTTCCTGCAAGCTTCATTTAGGCCCATAAGCACAGACTCTTGGATTCACCTACTCATCATTTAAAAGGTCTGGACAATCCATGCTTTAACCCATTACTCATTTTACTCTTTGAGAGTCATTCAATAGACTGAATTTTGCTGAGCTAGCAAAAGATAGCTTTGTACTATCGAATACACTGGCTATATTTAAATTTCCAATGTATACTTAATTATGCATTCTTACAAACTCAGTACTATCTCCCTTTTCATTGGGGAAAAATGCAGACATTATATCTGACTTTTGACATTTAATTTAAAGAAAACTATAAATATGTGGAATGCTGTTCCATTTTCTATGTTGTTCTCATTATTTTACCAGAATTTACATTAAAAGCTAATATGACAAGTGTTTTAAATCCTTTCTATCAGCATGAAAATGCCCCAATTTGTTTAGCATTAAAGTCTTTGTTTTTGTTGGAATGTGTTCCTGAAATACCAAGAAGCCAAAATTGAAGTCTACTCTCCATCATACTCCAGTAGATTTCTATTTCAGCAGTGAGTTTTCCTTTGGTCTGTAGTTCCTAGAAGTGGTATCTATCACAGGAAACCAATTTGTTGTCCTTTCTAAGGAATTTATGGTGTTAATGAGGAAAAAAAGAAAAGTTTTGTTATGACCCCTGGCAGTTACCACAGAGCCCTCAATGTTCTTCAGTGGTGGAATTCAAGAAGGGCATTAATGTTTCAATATTTAGTTTAAAATTAATTTTCTTACAAATCAGATTAGTTTTCACATTTAAACATCTTCGTGTAGCCCAGTAACACTATTTTGAATAGCAAGTGCCAACCAAGCCAATTTTAAAAAATTCCATTTTTTATTATTTACACATATAAATACTATGATTATTTATATATTATCTATGAGAAATATGACAGAGAAAAATGTTCTCCAGGACTTAATAAACCTGATTATGCCCTGTGGTTTATTTATCAGGCTTAATTATCTGTTTGTGTTACATTTTGCGAAGTTTTTATTCAGGAAAGCAGGTTTTTCAATTGGCTTTTGACACAAAATAACCATTCTTTAAATGGTGAAACTGTGCAGACAATTGTTTCTGCATAAAAGGTATCACTTCTTGAATATTTTCTAGAGCAATTTTATTACAGAAAATATGAGCAAAAGAGTGGTGTATAAACTAATTAACCTCATGAGAAGTGTGGGCAGGCTTCAATATCATAAATGTCCATTGGCTTTTTTTCCTTTTTACTCTTAGAAGAATGATCATTTTCTTCTGCTATCCTGCCATGTACTGTGAGAATGGTAGGAGGCTAGAGGGAGTAAAGATAATTCTAGCCAGTCTCAGCTTTCACCTCTAAGAAGGGAGTTAGCATGTAGCCAGTTACATAATTACAGTTACATATGGGCATAATTTTAACAGGTGATTTATAATTATTGTAAGGTTTGGCATCTCACCTAGCTGCATAGTGTCACAATCTGTGGGAAGTAGGCATATGAGGGCACCGTTTCATTCAGCCCAAGCTGTTTTTTTAATATTTAGGATGAAACCTTTTTTGGTGTCTCTCTGAGAGTCTACAGAGAGACTTAATCTCAGAGGAATTTATGTGTTCAAACTCAAAGTCTTTCTGCATCTAATGTCAGTTAACATGGAACACTTTTAAGCAGGAATGTCTCATCACACTTGGTTTGTTTTAGCATACATCTGATGATAGAAGACAGTTTGCATATTTGACTTTACTGACATCACAACGCCATTTCTATGGAGGGGCAGAAAATCAGTCTACCTGTTGAAGGGCTAGAAACCAGGAAATTCAGTCTCTGTTCTTAGTTCTGCCACTGTTACCCACTTCTTTGGGGTTACACCAGGGAAAAGGTAATTTTGATTGTCTCAGTCAGAGAAAATTCTTTGATCCATTTTGTTTTGTGAATTACTTACAAGGTGTAGTGATGAGATCCACAGAAATGTCTCTAAAGAGTAGTATGATATAGAAATGCTTCAATGTCTTCTGTTTCACTGAAGATGGGAGAACTGATTTTCAGAGCATATCCTTTTGTTGCTTTAACAGCTGTGAACTGCCTCCTGGCCAAAGTGTTTGAAAAAGATATTAATTTTCATCGCTATGTATATGGGACACTTACATATATATCTATATATACATATATATATATACACACACACACATTTCAGTGCACTTTTGTCAAAAAATGCTTTAGATTTAACCATGCAGCAATTAAGAAAAAAAAAAATACAGGTTACGTTGTTTTTTTCTCCTTAAAAATCATGTTAAGCAAGCAAATGAAACCAATTTTTTGTTTGTTTGTTTTAAATATACATAGCACATCTGGTTTTGTGCAAGTATTTCATGACTGTGAGGCATGGTTAGTGGGTAAAGTATTTCAACAAATTGGAGAAAAGACACAGAAGTAACTAATTCAATAATATTGTGAAACCATTGATTATATACTCAGTGCTGGTAGTAACACAACGATACATGAGCTTTGTCCTGAGAAACTTACATCATAAAGAGAGAACTTGACAAGTTGTAGGAGACCCAGTGTTTTTCTTGTTGCCTTCATCCTGCTTCCATGACTCATTTTGAAATATTCCCCATGGAGGGCATTAAAAAGTTGTGAATTAAAGCTCCAGGGAGCCTGAAAGAAGCAGCTATAGGCAGTGTTATGGAATAAAAAGAGTAGACTTCCTGATGCAATTAGTCAGGTGTTTCCTATGCATGATAAAGAGTTTGTAGTGCAAAGAAGATGGTGAAAGGAGAATGCAAATAGTACAGTTACATTTCTCTGTACAATTGATGTAATTTTGTGACACCATGTCATGCTCATCTTGTGTTTCACTGAGAAGTATGTGAAGTCTGAGCATCTTGCAGTGATAAGGAGTTGATAAGTGCTAGTTACCTGTTAAGTTCAGGTTTTGATCTTTCAGGGAAGATCAGTTTGAATATTTTTATGGATAGCTTTTATGACCATAGCTCTTGAGCAAAGCTTATGCCCTTCTCATGTACAGACATTGGATCATTCCCAAAGAACTTGAAATATGTGCAGGGACCTAAATCAAATAAAATCTCTTGAAGCAGCCTCTAGTTTTCCTCTATTTTTTTTGCATTGATGGTGTTGATTTCTGAAATTAATATTGAAATAATGGAAAGATAAAAACATAGAGGCAATACTAATAAACTGTTTTTAAATTTTTAATCACCCATTTAAAAATTAAATTCAATTTTTAAATATAGCATTCGATTTTTAATATGACACAATTTCATTTTGTACTGTGTTGTGGAGAACTTCCATGCAGCTTTCTGGACTTTGCTTTTAATCATTCTTACTGAAATTGGAACTGTCAGTGAGCAGCACCAGACAGATTTTGATTTCACTCAAGAAGTTATTTTGGATAGGGTAACTTTTGAAAAATACATGGTATTTTTGTGTATGTTTTAAAGGTGATTTTAGTATTAATTTTTTGTACCTTTGAGTTTGTGGCTTTTTGTAATACATTTCAAGGTAAAAAGTGCTTTCAGAAAAATAGGATTAATAACTATGGGAGATCAGACAGTAATGTCAGAATCTCTGCTTTACAGAATTCATTACTGTAAGTAATGATAGAAAATGATAAATTTAGCAAGTCTTGAAACAAGACAGAAGATTTTTGAACTGCCATTTAGTCCATTAACTTTCTAGAATCCTCTTGATATATTTTTTTAGTTTTCTGCTAGTATATAAAACTTGCATACAACAGGACACATTTTTATCTTATTGTCCACTTCAGTAGAGACTGCATTTATACCATGAGCTGCATTAATTTCAAATGAATTATCTCTTTACTATACAGAAGTGGGAATTGGGAATTGGAGATCTTGTTAATGACGCTGACCTACTATCCTGGGATGGAAGAAGCCACCTTAGATCTCTGTGTGCCTTGACTGTCTGGTGTATTAAATACATACAGGACAGCTTACATTACATGATAAGAATTGCTTAAGAAAATTCTATCCAAGATACATGAGTGTGAATGGGAATTTGCTGATTTATGCCCTAATATAAAATTTAGGGAAACTCTTCATCTGCACATGTGCAGTGTTTTTATATGTTGAAGTTAAAAAATTAAAATCATGAGGTCTGGCATAATGATTTCAGCTTTGCCATTGTCAGAATATTAATTTTTTTCTCATATTAATATGATGGGAAAAAAAAGACAGAGAATTGTCCTTAAAATGTAACCTTATCATTTTTTGCATAGTTTATTGGAAATACACTAAAACATTTTGCTTATAGTGCATTGGCTCTGCTGGATTTCTGGTATTCTGGCCATATTGAACTGCACCAGGAGAGATTTATAATGACTATTATAGCTCATGTAGGAAATAGTGCTGAATTTTCAAAAATCTTTCCTATTACTTGCTCCAGTGATTAACTTTTTGAAACAATATGACCCTTAAGTGTAACTACCAGACAGATGGACAGATGGTTATCCACATCTTGCAATAACCAGCATGAATTCAGCCAGGTGTCAGGTGGGAAGATTCTGGATATCTGTGTCATCTCTCTGGCTTGTTCATCTGTCTCTCAGGGCCTGTACAGATGCACTAGCTGCTTCCCTACATGCCATAACCAGGGAAAATAAGGCAGTTGGAATTCTTGCCCCCAGATATGGATATCAATGCCTGGAACTCAAGACTGAATTCATAACTTACTGTGTGCACTTCACGATTTTTGCACATCAACAGACTATGTTGCATATACTTAATAAATCAGTGTACATATCCAAACCTCATAATACTTTGCAATACTGCATCTCTATTTTTAGGAAAAAGTGGACTGAATAATCTCACTTGAAGAAGTACTACTATTTCAAAAAATGGAAGATCAAATTATCACTAGATCTTTTGATACTTAGTTCTGCAATCTATTGAAATTGTGCTGAAGAGATTTGTACTTTGTGTGGATGGAATGGCTGCCAATCATCTTTCCCTCATCTATTATCTTATTCAAATTAATGCTGGTAAGCTTGAAAAATCATAAGCAGCTTTAGCCACTCTGTAATCTGCTTTTAATAGGAATAGGAAAGGAATATAGCCCATATGGTAACTTGGATGATCTATCTTGAATTATTTCTGGGATAAGATCAAGTACATACCTGAGTTTTGGTTACATACCCAATCTCAAATTATTTTCATTAAAAAATGAATAAAAAATGAATGAAAAAAAAATTAACACTAAATCCCACTTAGGCCAAAGCCATCTGTTAATTTCATAAACCCTAGAGCCTCATCCTAAGTTTTTATACTGAATAAACCTTTCCTACACTATCTCACCATGGACATCATAATATCAGAGGAGGCAGTTGTGAGATGAGCTTGGAGTGC
Organism: Illadopsis cleaveri; assembly: GCA_013399915.1. Classification (NCBI taxonomy): domain Eukaryota; kingdom Metazoa; phylum Chordata; class Aves; order Passeriformes; family Timaliidae; genus Illadopsis; species Illadopsis cleaveri. Next base: position 251,405 of record VXBB01012323.1, read on the forward strand.
TGCATACTGGAGTGAAAGGATGAGCAGCATTTGACTTTTAAAAGACTTCTGACACAAGAAAGTAAAAGGAAAATGTGAGTCAGTGGCTTCAGGAGGGTTTGAATCAGGTTTTAGCATGATAAACTGTCAAATTGTTTGATGTTATATATGACTAGGTGAGGATAAACAGTATGCTACTTCATAGTAAAGACTTTTCCAAATAATGGTATCAACCTATAATAGAATGATAAAATACTTTGTATTTTTACTAAGTGATGGATTTCTGTTAATTGAAAGAGTAGGTGATTTCAGAGAGACAGAAAAAAAGTGATTGAAAAAAAAAAAAAATTAACACTAACATAAACCTCTAGGAGTTCCAGACTTGTGTTTAAAGCAATAGTCCTATGTTCCTGTTTCTGAACTAGCCATTAAGAAGAATATACAGCAGAGAAATTATAAATTTGACTTCCCTTTATAATTATGCATCCATATCTGTATTACACTGTCGAGAGACTACTATAGCTGCTTGAAAAGAAGCCTTGCTACAGCAGTGAAAAAGCAATACATCATGATTAAAGCTAACAGCAAGCATGCAAATCCTAAAATGATTTATCACCAGGGTGGTGTTGGGGCACTTCTAAAACAGAGGGCTCCAATCAAGCTGTGTGAATTCTGTAGTGATACAAAGGAACATTTTTCTGATTGTCAGAAGGTGCTGTTGGCACAAAGTTTGCTTCTGCATTTCAATGGCAGTATGAAATACTGTGAAAATACAAAATCTTTTTATTTATGAAAGATCTTCATTTTTTTTCCATGTAGACCCCAGCCATTTTAAAATGCAAGAAGAAATTACATTTCCTTAAACCGTTTTAATAAAGTTGATTGATTTCCCAGAGATATTGCTACCTGTCACTGAGAGCTGTTGCTGTGACAATTGTTTATTGTGGTGTAACAATAGCATCACATTCCTTAAAGTAATATGTGAGAATTGGATAACATAATGGACTTCCAGGGCCTTTGTGAAACACCATTATTTTTTGCTGATTTTGTATTAAATAAGTACCAGCCTGTGTTTGTGGGTTAATATATGCATACCATTTGGAATGTACTTAGTGACATTATGTAATTCACAGATGTTTTATTATTCATAGTACTGTGCATTCATAGCTCTCTGTAGTCACTATTGTGCAAAAAAATCTAATGAGGGAGAGTCTGTGTGTGTTTTTCTGGTCTTTTAGTCTTTTAAAATTCTCATTCACTCAATTCACAAACAGAGGGATGTGGTACCCTTTCCTCCATTTTGATTCATAGAGTAGAAGAGATTGAAAATACAGATTTCTCATGATTTGTGCATGTTTATTTCCCATTGTAAAAATACAGGGTAGGACACAAAAATCCCAAGATCTTATCTTTCCACTGCATTTGGATTGTGCTGTAATTTATCCTTTTGAGAGGAAGTGGTTAGTCTAAGTATTAGATAAGGACTTTATGCACACTTTTTATAGGAATAAATGAAATCACACTGTTACAGACAGAAGTGAACTAAAGAAAAATGAGAAAGCTCCTCTGTTTCTGTTGTTGTTAAGTCATATTAGAAATGCTTTCTCCAGCTGGTTTACCAATTCACTTTCCTTGATTTCATCATCTAGCTGATGAAAGAGAAAGTAGTCGTTAGTGATTGCAGTGGCATTAATCATTTTCTATTAATAAAAAAACCCATAGTGTCTCAGTGCAGTAGTTCTATTGAAGAACTAATAAATCATAAGAATTAAATGATCTTCAAAAATCCTTACTGGAATCAGAATTTTTATTCAGAATTTTGATACTCTTTTTTTTAAACCTCTTTCTTTGTTTTCATATGAATTTTTTTTTTTTTTTTTTTTTTTTTTTCCCCTCTGTGACTAATGCATTCTTTGTCACACATTTTTGAACCAGCTTTTATCTTTATCCCTGCTTGGTTGGACTTTTTGGACTGTATAACCATAAACCCTTTAATTGTTTTTTTTGTATCACCATACTTTTCATTATTTTATTGCATGTTATATTATCATTTTAATTTTTACCATGAAATGTGGTAATTCACTTGGTAAAAAAATTATTCTCACTTAAACATTCAGTTCTTTATATTTAGCTTGTGTGCCTTTTACATACAGTGGCAAGTTCTTGGGATAGTATTTTTTC
>VXBB01012323.1:253611-265641 GCA_013399915.1 Illadopsis cleaveri
TTTCTTTCTGTTTCTCCATGGGGAGTTATTCTTCCCTGGGAATGCTTTTGGTGAAAATTGGATCTCCCTGTGTTTAAGTTCCCTGGTGTACAGGTCTGTCATCTCTGACTACCTGACTGTGTGGAAAAGAAAGATGCAGTACTATGTAGTTTAACATATCTCTGACTAATATCTTGCAGGAAAAACAAAGCAGTTTGCAATGTTCCAGCTTTCTTTGTTGGGTTAGTGATAGCCTTGCCTTTGCATAGTCTGGGATCAGTATTAGGAAAGTAAATACATTGAATAAAAAATCTGTCAGTTTTGTAAATGCAGTACTTTTCCACTTTAAGTGTTTTGAATCTATGCTTTTGATTTATTTAATATTCAGTCATTCACTTTGAAGTTCTATTCATTTATATACCACTGCAGTAAATACACATGTAAAGCCCTTTAGAGCAAAACATAAATTTCAGTCAAAATGCTGATAAGGAGAGTGCCGACAAACCCAAGGAACACAAAGACTAAATGTAAAATCTGAGGCAGAGATGGAAAAGTTGAGCTTTCTGTCACATTTAAGAAGAGTTAGTGTAAGAAGTCATTAGGAAAGTGATTTTTTTAAATCATCTATGTGCAGTGAATTTTATTAATGTGAAATATGCTCCTGAAAATGTCCTTCATTCTGTGCCACCATTCTGGCTCTCCATGACTGTGTTAGTGATTGGCAAGCTGCAATCTTCATTCTGGATGAAGTTAACAATATTCCAACTTGGTTTTCAGAGCTGTGTCATCTTTGTAGTATTTTCTAATACAACCTTGATAATGGGATGGTTGGATCCAAGGCCCCACTTTGAAATCTAGCAGTGGTCCCTGTTTAAAATATATAGGATGTTCCTGCCTGCTGAACAGAAGGGGCAGAAAACATAAAGCATGCACTGTTCATTTTGATTTAACTTGCAAAATTTATGGAATGTCAAATGAATAATGTTTTGACAAAATAGCTAATATAAGGTCCCCCAAATGATGGAAGAGGCCTTTTTTGGAGCTCCAGTGGATATCTCAGAACTCTTCCTGCAAGCAGACAATGCAGTTAATTCTAATTATGTGCTCTGCTTCAGTTTTTGTTGACTTTGTGAAGAGAAATGGATTAAGATTTTTAAAGGTTTACTATCTAAACTTGAGAAGCAACTGAAAATATTTCATTAATTCCTATTATACACAAGAAATTTTTTTTTAAAAAAGGATCTTTTCTTTGTGGACACTGGTATTTTCTAGCTGTTTAGTTCACTCCTCCTCATGTCAAATTTGGAAACTGAATGGGTGTTGATGATCTTACTTAGGCAGATTGATACCATCTTCACACTGTGCAAGGGTACCAAGTGAATTTCCACTCATGGAGATCATATTATCATACACAGGAGCAACGCAGGAGTTAGATTCTGTCTCTGGTTCTTTGTCGACATGATAGCAGCTTCCAGATTTTGGTCTGATGAATATAAATGGACAAGAATATGTATTCTGCACAATGCATAAAGCAAAATGCCCAGGGCAAACTAGCTGCTGTTTTGTTTTATGTGGAAGAAAATATAAAAAGCAGCAGTTAGCTTCTGCCTGTGTTTGTCCCTCTAGAGTTTCTTCTTCATTCACTAAGATCACATATTGGAGACAGTTTGGAATGTTTCTGTTTCAGATTTTTGTTTTTAGAGAACACTGCAAGGAAGCAACACAAAGAGAAGGATGAGACAGCTGATGTCTTAAAACAGGGCTGCTCACTGTAATGCCAAAGGAAGATAGGTAGAAAAACACAAATAATGAACAGAGCTCAACACAGAGTTCTCTAAAATGAATAATTTCTGTCTTTTGTATCTAGGTTCCAGTTACAGAATCATAGAATCACAGAATAGTTAGGGTTGTGAGTGACCTCTGGAGATCACAGGGTCACTTAGAGCTTGTTACACTGGAACTCATCCAGGTGGGTTTTGAATGTCTCAAGAGAGGGAGACTCCATGACCTCCCTGGGCAGCTGTTCCAGTGCTCTGCCACCCTCAGTGTAAAGCAGGTCTTCATCCTGTTGAGATGGAACTTCATGTGTTTTATTTTATGACCATTGCTCCTTGTCCTTTCACTGTCACTATTGAAAGGAGTCCGGCACCATCCTCTTGATATCAGATGTTAAAATATTTGTATGTGTTGATGAGGTCCCCTTTCATTCTTCTCTTTTCTAGACTAAACATGCCCAGTTCCCACAGTCTATCCTCATAGGAGAAACGCTCCAGACCCCTCATCATCTTTGGGGCCTCTGCTGGACCCTTACCAGTAGAAATTTGTCTTTCTTGGACTGTGGAAATCAGAGTTGATTCTGATCCAATACTTCAGCCCAATACTTCAGCTGTAGCCTGTAGGGCAGAGTAGAGTGGGAGGATAACATCCCTAGGCCTGCTGGCCATACTCTTCCTGATGTACCTCAGGATTGGCCCTCCTGGCAGCAAAGGCATTGCCAGCTTATGGTGACCTTGTCATCCACCAGGACTCTGGTGTTCTTCTCTGCAGAGCTGCTCTTCAGTAGATGTCCCCTAACCTCTGCTGGCACTTGGGGTTATTCATCCCCCGGTTCAGGACCCTACACTTGCTTTTGTTGAACTTCTTTTGGTTTCTCTCTGCCCAACTCTCCAGCCTTTCAAGGTCCTGCTGAAGAGCAGCACAGCCTTCAGGTGTATCAGCTACTCCCTCCCATTTTGTATCATCAGCAAACTTGCTTAGGCTGCACTCTATTTAGTCCGGGTTGCTGATAAACAGGTTGAAAAAGGCTGGACACAGTTTTGATCCCTGGGGGACAACACTGGTTTTGGGTCTCTAGATGGATTCTACTCCACTGATCATGGCCCTCTGAGCTTTGCCCTTCAAGCAATAATACCATTTAAATCGAGGATACTGAAAGAAACTTACCTGATTTGAAATAAATAATTAGATCCTTCACATAAATATTCCATTTACCTGCATGTTTGAGAGGGGAAGCTGGAAAGACCATCTTCTCTGGCACAAAACCAATCACAACACAATGAAGATTTAAAAACTAAGAACAAAGTATTTTATTCTCTTTTATATAACATAATTTTAATATGAGTTAAATTAAAAATCAAAGACAATAAATTCCCTGAAGTCAGTGCAAAGCTAGAATTCCTTGACTGCTCCTCACTGTTGATGCTACACATTGCAGGAAGACAATTTTGTTGTACTCTCAATAAAGGTGCTGGGAAGAAACCCAATACTGGAGTAGACTGAATAAGAGATTGCTACATTTTGGTATAGTACATTTATGCTTATATAGAAACAGGAACTTTCAGCAATATATTTGTTTTGGGAGATGCTTGGGGAGATAAAATATTCTATAGATTTATGACTTGGCTAATGGACTCTTTCCAATTACTTAGTGTCCTCATTTTTCTGAGGCTAGAAAAACTATTCTCTTCCCAGTAGTGCCAAGGCAGGCAATCTTTAATGTGTTCATATTTTTAATCCTGAACTACTTCTTCTCCTTAATCCATATAGGGGTTTCATTGTCTTAACATGAGAAGTTTTCCTCTTCGAGGAGTTCCTGTCTCAATAGAGCAGTTAGGTCTATTTCATAAGAACTATCCAAGAACTTTTGTCTGTTTTTGTTTCCCCAAAAGGGCTAGGACATTTCTGAATGTTCAGAGAGCTACTAGGTATCTTGTATGGTTGTATCTTGTATCTCATAGCTGCTGCTTTAGGTTTTCAATGTTGTTTTTCCCCCTTTCTGTTTTTGATGGTTGTCTGCTGAAGCTCTTCAGAAAAGTACTACAAGACCCAAGCAAATTCCAACAAAATCATAACTGTCGTGGAATATGTATTTGGTTAAAATAAGAGAGCCATGTAGTGATCAATNTCATGTCTTTGGGGGATGAATTCCAGCCTATAAATCTGAACATATTATACACAATATGATGGATGAGAGATAAAGGGATAAAGCCCCTTTAGTATACACTTAGATATGAGTATAAGAAAACAGCAGAAAAGAACTAAGAAGGACTTGGTTTAAGTGAACTAGGTATAAGAAAATTAAAACTCATCATTCTGCAAATGTTTCATACTTAATTCTGCCAGTGTTTGTTATGTCTGTGATTTCTATCCACAAGATACAAATAAAGTAGCTGTTATAATTGTTATGAATAGTTTACCTTTTTGTTTCGAAAGGACTGATATTTGTTCTTTAGGAAAAAAAAAAAGGAAAACATGTACTTTAAAAGAAATGGTAGGCAGAATACTTTCATTGTCCTTATGATGAAATACTCCCCGTTTGTTGCCTGTATGACAGCCCTGGCAACATTATAAATCTTTCTAACCTTCCTCTTCCAATTTAGCTGTACTTGTTGAGGGCATCTTAAGCATAAAGAAAACAAAGATGCTAAGATATAAAACAGATACGACAATGAGCATTTTTAACCTGTGTGGATTTGGAAAGGATTTATACTGTAAATCAAAGGGTAATTTCTTTGTGCCTCTCTTCTGTTTAAGAAATTCACCTATTTTTAAGAAATTCACCTATGTTTCTCAGTGTCAAGATTATTCTATTCAGTTTCTCAGCTTTTATGTTCTAGAAATTCGTGGATAAGTTGGTTATTTAGGAAATTAAAAATATTGTTCATGTTGGCACACACAGGCTCTCGAAATATTTGGCAATCAGATTTATGGGCTAGTGTAATCTAGAAGAATCTCAGTCTCATCACTTTCATTAAGGAGCATCAGGGAGAGCTATGGAAATAGCATATAAGCTCCTGGCAGCCAGGAGTAGTCACCCTTTCTTTGCACTTAACTGCAGCCATACTGGTGAGCCTGTAAGGATGCTTAAGTCATCCTTTATGACTTGATACTGGACTTAAAAAAATTAGAAGATTTTTTTGGTTGTAGGAGGCAAAGAAGTCTTTAAATAGATACAGGAACAAAGTGAAATAGAACATGAAGTGAAGAAGGGAACCGTTCACTCCTCATGATGAGGCAAAAGAAAGAAATAAGTGCACCAATGAATAAGTTAATAAAGGTGTATAATGTGGAGAGTATTATTCTTATATAGTATTTAAATGACTTGGCAAAAGAAAAAAATCACATTAACTGATATTGAAACGGGACGAGGGCAGTCCTACTGTCACAGCACACTATCATCCCCTTTCAGTTTTTACTTTATTGCTTGTTGTTCAGGATTTGTTTGCTTTGAATTTTAAAATTAAATTAATGAGTAACAGTAAGAAATTAGATGTTATTTTTGGTGAGAATAATAAAAGTGAAGTTTGAAACAGCCTCCTATATGATGATGCAAGCACAAACCAAGGAAAAGAAAAAGGCTTCAAAAGGTCTGTAACTCATGGAGCAAAGGAAGTAGTGTATTTGTTGATGCTTCTCCTTAGCTCCCAGAAACTCTTCTGTATATATACCTCATAATTAGGGCTTCATGTGCCTGCGGGGAGGGTACACAGCCAGGGAGCAGCCTTTATGCACAGCATGCTATCCTAGCAACCTCATAGACTTCCAGCAGAAATTTGTGTGGGAGTTAATGCTGATCTTTGCATAGTTAACCCATTTTTTGGAGAGAGAAGTATGCACAGCTGTTATGGACTAGTCAGCATAGTTTGCCTTCTGAAATCTATAGGAAAAGAACTTAGTCACTAGGTTCAAATTTGGATATGTACTTCGAATTTCCTCGCTCATCTACCAAATTCCTTTGTGAAGAGTAATGTGGCATCAGCCACATGGGATGGTGCTCACTAGCTGTGCTCTTGACATCCCTAAGGTTTGGCATTTATTTGTCACCTAAGCATGATATGAGTTTTGAGTCTGTATTTTGCTCAGTTATACCAGACTAGCCCTTTTAAAAGTGAAATTACCATCTGAAACTGAGTTCTGTCAGTCCTAGCCAGAGCCCTAGGTCTAATATATGAGAAAATGTAAATGAATACACAAGTGAGTGAGAAAGAGATCAGGAGAGGAATTGCGTTTCACTGAGAACTCCAACATCAATAGAAATTTGGGACCAGAATATTTATATCTCCTGTCCTTGCAAGTTCCTCAGGTCAGACCTAGAAAGACATTACAACTACAGAGTGAATAGCACATATGTGTCTTGTGGCTGTGTTAATCTCATTCAGTATTTTAAGAACATAGAGAAGAATATCCCTTTTGGGTGTGCAGGGAGTGGGAAATTGCCTAATGGTTAAGTGTGAAAGAGTAAGGCTGTGGAAAAGACAGATATCTGAATTTCTGACAGGCTCTAGAGACTATTTTCAGCTTGTATAATTGAATTTTGAACCACTGGAAGAAGAATTTATGTGCACAATTTCTGCTGCTTTCCATCACTGGAGGAAAACTTCACTGCATCACAGTCTACCCAATCATCTGATATCCTCATTAGTCAGCAGAAAAAAAGATCTGTGTGATAGGAAGAGTATGTTTGCATAAAGTCTCAATGACATTAAGCTGTAAAAATTCTGATTTAAGCTGTCAATTTTATTGTTAAGGTAATGAAGGGATTTCAGCCGTTCATACTCAAGTGCAAAGATGAGAGTCACATACAACAGGGAGCTAAGATTCCAGCTTTACTAAACTTCAGTGGGTTTATCAGAAGTAACATTGAGAGCCTTTCACTGAAAGTTTAATCTTTCTTTTTACTAGCACATAAAATCTTAAAATGCTGTCAGTGCATTTCTATTAGGACTGCTGAATGATTTCCTTGGATTTACTAATCTAACTAAAAATTGTTGAAGAAAATTTGACCTTATATCCTCTGCTATTTGCACTGAGAAAATTTGAAATGGGTTTATACATTAAGGTTTTTTGGAGCTCCAAACCCTTTTTTGTCTGGTAATTGACTTCCTAGTATCAGTAAAAATATCAGGGCAGGATAGTAAAACCTGAATAGGTTGAAGGGAAATAGACTGGTCTGTAAGAAGTTTTCTGTACATCTTCCTCATGTCCTTGGGATAGCCAACTTTTCTCCTCACACAAGAATTACGCAGGTGTCCACATAACTGATGTGTAAAGGACTGCTTATTTGGCCAAAACCAGAATGAGGCAGAAGATGAACCTTGTGGTATAGCAGTCTGCCACAATGCGTATCCATTGTACTTAAAGAAGTCAAGGGTATTCTCTCTTACACTGCACTGGAAAAGAAGTGGTTCTATATCACTTTAAGCCAGGAATGCTGTAAGCAGCACAGTAGAATTTCAGTTGTTTTATAGTATATTAACCACAATTTTATTTTACCCACATGGAAGTGTGGGATTGGTTTGAACTATTACAATCAGCTTTATAGATAAATACATCTTTTTTTATTATCTAGTTCCCTATCTATCTTTCTACCCTCTTTGAAATTTTATATTGATATCCTTGAACAGTACTATATATTTTTATCATTTTACACAATAAAATCAATAGCTTTACTGAAATCCCTGCTAGAACTGAAGGACCACTCACTGGAATAGCAAGAAGAAAGGCTTTACAAGGTTTTCTGAAGATGTTTGTCTGGATTTGCTGGATCTATTGTGAAGTATTATTTGTAGGATCCATAAAAATATCTTATCACTTGGACTACACTACAAAGGAACCATGACACTAAGTTTTTATTTTGCACCTTAAATACTTAGAATTCAGAGTGATATTTTTATCTTCTAAATTTGAAATATCCATTAATAGTTTCTAAATGGATTTTGTACTAGCAGAGGGAGGCCTTTTGTGTGGTATTCATCAGTTGCTATTCTTGTCCAAAACAGTAATGAATAAGAAGGTAATCTTTACAATTTAGACTACTTCTGGTCCCTTGAAAACAACAGATTGAAATAAAAACTTAATCTCACACCTGGATAAGTTCACCAGGCAGTTAAACATGGAAGATACAATGAATCTTTTTCCTCTTCATCATGATTTATATAACTGTTTAAATTAATTTCCTTTTTTTTTCAAAATTAGGACAAGTATGTTAATAATATAAAATTTATTTTATATGTTTTTGAACTGGACACCTATATGTTTGTTCACATTAGGTTTAAAGTCTTCCATGCCCACAGTAACTAATATATACAAAGAGAAAATTTTACTATTTGGCAAAGAGGGTCTAGCAGCCCTAAATCCCTTCTGGCTCAAAATTTATGCTGGTATGATATCAGAATATATCATATGACCCCAAACTGAATTATTCCTCTGTTATTAGAGCTAAATTTTCACCAGAGTTGTTCCATTTCTCCTGTATACCCTTAGGAAAGACTGTTTTACCTCTTTCCCAGTTCATACTATCTTAAGAAATTGATTTCGGAGTCCAAATTTTGGCAAAAGCTTTCTGTATTTCACAAACACCAGTAATAACCACTAAAATTCATTAATTACCAGTATGGAAATGGCAGCTGGATGCTCATGCTTTTCCACTGACTCCATTTCAAATTCCAAATATTTTAAAAGCTTTTCAAACATTCATCTATCTTCATTTGCTTTACTTCTCATCCAGTTCCTCCACCACCTGCCCAATCCTTCCTACAGAGTCATGCCTGCTGGTGTGAAAATATGTTCTTTTACATAGTTCTGTGAAGCAGCCTACTTGCATTTTTCCTTCTGATCTAGCCTTAATTGCCTTTCTAAACTTAAAAAAACTGCATTCTTTTAATTTTCTTTTTGTTTAATTAGTCTTTTATTTATGCACATTTGCTTTCTGTAATGCTGTTACGGGGGTATGTTACATTGCACATACTCTTGTCTGCTTTGCTTTTGTGATACATATGTTTTTAATGGTGCAGAAAATATATGTGATACAAACTGGGCTACCTTTGTTTTGACTCTGTCTGTATATTCTAGTATGCCTGAACTTAAATAAGTGTTTAGTAAATACTTACAATGCTATCTGTTCTTCTGTTCTGCATGGGTTGAGGAATTTGCGTGACAGAGTATGTATCATATTGTGTCCACTGTGGCAGCAATGCTACGTGTGCTTTTACCTTTGTTCATGTCTTTTCAAATTTATGTTTCATAAGTCAATATCACAACAGGAGAAGAGATAATGGCGTAGGGTTTGAGAGCACTCTTGGACACTGAATAAATCACTGAAGCACTTCAGCCAAGGCTGCTGATGCAATCTAAAAAAATTCATGATTCTGACCCCTTCTGAAACCCTACCTGGAATACTGAATCCTGCTCTGAGGTCTCAGTACTGGAAGGACATTGAACTGTTGGATCGAGTCCAAAGGAGGGCCACAAAGTTGATCAGAGATTAGAATGAAGTGGTAACTTACCTACAACATGATTATGTGGACAGAAGACCAGGAGTACAAGCATTTAAGAGGGATCCTATTTGCTTTTTCTGTTGTATTTAGCTAGCAAAATTTTCATCATACATATCTGGGTACTGTGAAAGAATTGCAAATACCTTTTCAGAACTTTCTTGACAGGCATTTGCAACAAACTTGTCAGGTTTCCTGTAGGACCTGTTTTCTCTAAAACTGATGTGTTGCTTCACTGTACTGCAGAGACTTTTTCAGAGTGGCAATATCCTTCTCCTTGCCCATACCTACTTTTGTTCAAATGATGAACATGTCTCATTTTACAAAGAATGGAGATCAGCGTATCACTGTTGTAAGACATTTGAAATTTTTCATGCAATCTGCACTATGAACCAACGTGCTTTGAGCTGGAGGGATCACCCTGTTGTGCATCTTTCAGCTGGTGGCATACTTCCCTGTTTTTAGGAAGGCTGACAGTTCTTGCTCTAAATCAAGGCTTGTTCTGCTGCTGGATAATGACACTGTGCAGTACTTGGGATATTTGGCTCCCCTAGAACTGATGTAATCCTTTCTGTGACAGATTATGTAAATGCAGTTGGCTTCTACTGCTTTTTCAGGAGTTGCAAAAACCATAGTTCTTTCATAAATGTTAATATTGTTTGTAGTTAGTTCTGATTTTTTGTTGTTTATTTTTCCCCCTAGCTGTGTTCCAAAGTCTGTCACTGTCTGAGCATTAGTTGAGAATATAGATCTTATTGTCAGGTGTAGTTTCCATCCTGTCATCAAATACCATTCCATCAATATCAAATACACTTTTTTTTCAGCGTGCTATGGGATATTCAGGGTAGAAAGAGACTGTATATACTGGTATTTTTTTTTTCATATAACAAAGTACCATGATTATGCTCCTAACTATTACAGAATGTTTCAATAAAAATATTCATATTTAATATTATACGATTCTTAATTAAGGTTCTTTAAAATAATTTTCTGTGTGAAGATTTCTATAATGATCTGAAATATTATAAGCTTTTTATACTGTATTTATTCTAGGGTTTTTATATAGGTTTAAGTCTCTTAAGTATTATATTTCCAGTGATGCAGATACATCTGATTGTTAATACTTCTTCTGGCATCAAGATGAAATGCAAAATCTTTTCCTTAAGAGTCCATAAAGAGAGAGCACACAGGCAGCTGTTAGATAATGTGATCTGACTTTAAGATGACATATAAATCCACATAGAGAGGAACAGACATGTAAGATCAGTTGTGTCCAGGAAAACAAAATTGTCATTTATGTTTCTTCCACTGTGTTATTATTTCTACTGTACTCTGCTTACAGATCTAAGACGATCACTGCTCTTCTCAGTAGTGACTATTTGCAAGAAAAAATTAAAAGCTCAAAGAACTAGTTATGGTACTTAATTTGGGATTGAGATAATCCAAGATAAAAAGACTAATGAATTAGATTAAAAAAAAGAAAAAGGAAGCTTTTTTGTTTTTTTTACCTTTCATTGAAAGCAATTAAATATAGCTGTATCACCAGAAAGTTCCCACTTGGTCTTTTGGATTTATGTCTTTTCCATTGGCTTGACTTCATCAGTATGAGACTCACTTGGTTCCTTAAGGAAAATGGCATTAAAGCCCATTTTCTACTTTATCAGATCCTTAACTTCTTGGGTATTGCATTGTATGTTTAAATCTGTGTATAACTCAGTTGGCTTCCACATGGCTGTTCACTTTCTGTGAATTTTGTATGTGTGCAATACTGAGTCCCTGTTATTTGCTTTAGTGGACTTTTCATGGATTAACAAGGATTTACCTGATTTCTCAAATTTAGGAAACTTTCCCATACAAAATTATCCTAACTTCTCTAAATTTAATCATACTTTTGATTAGGCAATGAAAAATATGTTAATAAGTAATAAATTAATAATGCAAGGTTCACAAAAGCAAGCAAAATAATGAAAACTAATTTCAGTGTTGTGAAAGCAGAAAACCTGCTTTATATTGATAAGTATATCCTGTAAAGTAAATAATTTTGCCTTTTAAGCATTACGTAAACGTTGAATGAGGAACATTTTTTTCCCATGGGGATGACATTAAAATGTGAATTCGTTTAAAATACTGCTTGTCTAAAATGTAATTGATTATTTTCATCAAATGACAGGAAGATCTTCTAGATCTTCTAAAGAATATAACCTGAAGGCTGACCTGCCAGTCTAACCACACATATTTCAGTACTGGTTAGAGATGTATAGTTCTATAGTAATAGACATGCAGATATTATATGAAGGTTAGTAATAGTTAATAGTTAAAGTAATAGTTAATAAACTATGATGCTTGATGAGGTATTAAGACACACCTTGATTTCGAGGAAATCACAAATCACTGAAATCTTGAAAAGGATTCAACAGCGACAAAATCACTTATTTGTTTTACATATACTGAGCATATGTTTTGTTGAGTATACATTTATCCTCTTGCAGTTTTCTCTTCCTTTGTAACTTGAAGAAAACCTTCTTACAGTACCAGTTCTTGCTTCCTGGTAATTAAATGTCTTTTAATTTATTTTATACTTCACTGCATGGTTTATGGTTGAAATGCAATTAAATTTTCATCTAATCTGTCTCTTCTACACTGATAATAATAATAATAATAATAATAATTTTTTACTTTTTCTACAGTATCTTTTGCTCAGTGAAGATTTTCTCTTTTACGTTTTTGGGCTTTTATTTGAGAACAGACACTTTGCAGTTGATTATCATAGTAGAAATAG
>VXBB01012323.1:267016-279102 GCA_013399915.1 Illadopsis cleaveri
GTACTAAAAGTGAAACTAAAAATTTTTTTGTGCAGTCAAAATAAATGAAAGTAATTTCATAGTATATTTATAAAACTACCTATCCATATAATATTTACACTTAAGAATCACTAGGAATGAATAAGAATTATGAGCATATTCAACAGATATTTTTTAGTCTTTTTGTATCTTCTTTCTCATTATGTCTTAAATTCTTTTTTTACTTTTCTTTCCTTTTCTTGTAGTCTACGTTTTTTGAAATTTTCAATGCATGTCATATTTACTTGACATTCAAGGAGCAGTTTCAACAAGGTCTTTTCACATCTTTTAATAGGATTTCAGCAAAAATCTTTTGAATATAGAGAGTGTTTTGGTGATGTGGAAGGTATTTTAAATGAATAGCTACATAGGTTTAATATTCATCTTCTCAAGTGGGTGAGATGACATTCACCAGTTAATATGCAGATTTCTAGCTGTCAGGATTCTACTAACAGATAAGCAAACATGAATCCTAAATACCTGATACTCCACTCATTTGTGCAAATAGAATTATTACAAAGCTATATAGATTTAAATAAGGAAGCAAGACTTAATATAAGATTAAAATAAGACTTACGTAGATTTTAATAATAAAACAAAATATTTTAATGATAGAATTGTTAGCCTTTTTCAATGTTAATAAAGCACATAGGCACTGTTGTACTCTGTTTTCATGGTAGCAGATATAGCCAAAATTGTCAAAGGAAGAAATATGTTTTATTTAAAGATGAATCAGGAACACCTGAACAGCTGAAGACAGTTTTATAAAGCATACTATTCCAAGAGAACATTGGTTTATATTCTACAGATATGTGAATTACAGGAATTAAAGCAGCACAATTTGTCAATCTACATTTTTACGTACAAGTTTAGAAGAGATTTTAAACCCTGTGTTTCAATCCCTGTTACTTCCCTATCCTGGCTAATTCTTTCATTCAGTGTAAAATTCAACGAGCTCACTATTACCATTTTTCTTGATTCAGAAGTATTCAGTCATAGACCAGCAGCTATTATTGTAGGTATGTTAAAACCAAGTGCCTTGTGGGTAATGAAGACATTTGACACTGAGAAATGAGGACCGTGACTTAATATTTTTTTCTAATGAATTTAACATTAAAACTTGATATGGATTAGAAAAATCAGAAGATCCAAAACATGAAACAAATATTTTTAAACAAATTATTCTAGTATTCTAATACTCGGGGTTTTTTTATCCTCAATATATCTTGTGGTAACCTTAAACCAGGCATTCTTTAGGCTCCATAAATGTGTGCAGAGGTCTTTCCTGAAGAAGTTATTCAACTAAAACAGGTATTATTATTAGGCTGTGTGTGTAGAACTCCATTCAGTTTAAAGAATCTAGATGGTTTTTGGGTCATTGCAAAAAGCTGTTAGAGGGTATGGTTTGGTTTATATAAATCAAACTTGCATGTGAACAAGTGTGAATCAATACCAACTGCACTTAACTGAATGAAGTTAATTCAATAGCTTATGAATTCTCTTGAAAATTATTCATTTCTCCATTCCAGCAAATGGCTAGGTTATGATAGGGAGAATAACACAGATTTTTATACTAATGGTAAGTACATCAGCCTCTGGTTTACAATATAGTACTCCATCTGTTTTTTGGCTTTTTTTAAAGTATAGAACTGTACACATTTTGAATGAGAGACTTGTAATGAACCTTTTAATACAGCAACACATCAATATCCATTGAAAATTAGTTTTAATTGGAATGATAATTCAACTCTTAGCAGTAAAAATGCCTTTTAAATTATTTTATTGCAGATTGGAAATCTGACTTAATTGCCTTGTAAAACTACTCAGGAATACAAAGGAATAGTTCATGGTAGCAATTTCACTTATTTTTGCTCTTTAATATTTTAACTTTTTTCCTTCATATTTATGATTTTTTTTTAAGGAATAGCTATAGATTTCACCCTCACTACTAACTTTTCTTAAAGAGAAGTATTTTTATTTCCTGTGCTCTTGGCTTGCCTTATCCTATGAATTCCATAAGGGAGTCAAGTGTAACATCAGAGAGAGTATGTAATTGTAGGTTTAAGAATTTTTTATAACTGGCATTCTAAAATGGAATTTTTAAATGTAAACCATGCATTGACTATATACCAGTAAATGCAACCATCCTCAAAAGTCATTGGCTTTCACCATAAACATTATTTCAAACTCTGTATAGCCAAATCCTACACTTCACCATAGCAGATCAATCTCTGACCTCAAAATTTTTTCTTTAAAGAATGTTTCATGAGTAAGGACAACTTCCTTCAGCAAGGAAGGAAGATTAGCATTTTGCCATAACTGTTACTGATTTCCACAGAATGATAGATCAAGTTCATTTGTCAGTGCATCAACTGAGTGCTACAGATTTGGAATTCTGTTGGCCTGATGATGATGATGTGGGGATGGAGTACGTGAGGAATTAAATGCTTATGTTTGATGGTAATATAAAAGTTTCTACTTGTTCAAATATAATATTAAATAGACAGAAATAGAATTCGGTGCCTTTTTTAACAAGGACAAATGAAATGATTCATCTGCAAATTGCATGTACCCAAAGTAACTGAAAAAAGAAGTTTTGTTCTATGAATAAATAGGTTCAGTTGGGTTACAAAGTCTTTCTTTTCAAAGGCAAATTGTAAAAATTTTTAAAAAAAGTCACTGGTAAATAACATGATGGCCAAATACAGAGGGAAATACTGCGTACTTTGTTTTTGTAAAATACTTTATATGAACCCTGAAATTTTTTACTTCATCTTCATTTGTGACTGTGCTTCACTGTGTCAGAGGGCTTTCCTGACTAATTTTTTGGTCACCGGATGATTCTTCATGTGCACACTCCCTTTCTCAAATACCACCATCTGCAGTGGTTTGTGCAGCTCTAAGTCCACTGATATACCCTGCTTAGTGCTGCAGAGCAATGTGCAAGAGTTCCCCACACTGGTGAGGTATTCCAATATGCAGTTTGAAAGATTGCAGGCTAGTCAGCAATCCTGTGGTGTTAGTTACCTCTTCCTTCATCCATCACTGTTCAAGTAAAATAAAGTATTCATAGGCAACAGTGACAAGGGCACATAAGGACGTATTTACACAGAAGTGAGACACTAAGCATGCCTGTCTATGCCTTGTATTTTTATTAATTCCCAAGGTCAATTGGATGAAGATTTAGTTATTTTGCCTTCTTATGCCTTAAATGCCAAATCTCATCTCACTTTCATAGATTGCAAACCTGCACTTTCTTTTGTACATCAACTCCATCTCTGATGGTTATTCAGTTATCCCTACAATTCTCAGTTTTCCATACTTCTGTACAAAACATGATTATAACATGATCAGATTTGCATAAATATTCAGGTTTAATTTTGGAGAATATTATGCCTGTATCAAAAAAAGCAATCAGGTGGTTTCAAGCATTTTGAATAAGATAACTTGGAATGAACCTTAATGAAAACAGAGAAAACAGAAAAGTAAAAAAAAAAATCAAAATGTGTTTATCTAATTTATTTGTTTGTTTGTTTTCTGACGGCATTTCCAAGAACAGGAAAGATAAATACTCTGATAGATTAGCGAGTTTATTATTATTTTTACTACTCATAATGAGACAGGGATGGCAACTATTTTCAACTAATTCAGTTAAGATCTATTTACTTTCCAAGCTACTTCATAATGATGAGAGAGAGTATTTCCATCATGAAATTTGTTCTTGTGGCCCTTGCTCTGAAGTGCTTCTGTTCTTTCATGTACATACTGAAGCAAGCAGCTGTTAACAACTCTTTAGCAACTGTGATTGAAACATTATTTTACAGGAAAGCAGAAGAGGTTTTCTTCCCATGGAATGAAAAGTGAAGTTTGTACGTTTTAACTGTCTTGGGGGACTATTTCCAGTTCTTTCTCATCTGTCTCATTGTAGTAACAATTTAATGTTATAATAACACAATGCAATATGACAACCGTAAAGTCTTAACAACAGGCTTTATTGTGAGCCTTCTCTATGGCTGCAAAGTTTGAAAATTAAGATAACACTGTGACGGCCTTATCTATGTTTCAAATCTTCATGGAGGGTGGATATTTACTGATTTTAATACAGATTTTATGTCAGTTAAATTATTTTATATAGGAGCATGATATTTTTTCCCAATGGAGTTGTATAGCATTAACATGTATGCAGTTATATCAGCTTGCAATAATTGCTTTGGTGGTTCACATCAAAAGATATTGTCCCTTTCCTTACAGCTGTAAGGAAACCTGAACTAGACCTGGTTTCTAATACCAGTATATTTGCATCTACACTCTATGTAAGCATGGCTTTAACTACACAGGTATTATTAAAAGGATCAAGCTTTGTGTATAAACAAAACCAGAGTGTTTTATGAGGAAGGAGAATCTTCACCCGTAACTGTGGCACAGCACCTCTCTGACAGAAGAGCTCACTCCATGAAGGTGCACTCCAGAAGCAGCCGGAGTATCCTCAGGAACAGAGTTCTGCTCTCTGCAGTACACTAGACATGTTTTTGATTTCTGATAATATGTAATTTTCACACCCCTCTGGCCTGATCTAAAGGCTGAGACAAAATGGAGCCTGGAACATAGTTTCTCCGTGACTAGCTTAAAATAATGATAAATTACTTCCCCCGATTCAATTCATCTACAGAGATTGGTAATACGATAGCTCTCATTTTAATTAAAAGCACTTCCTTTTTATTTTTTTTCCCAAATCTATTAAGAAAACAAGAAAGACAAAATTTCTTTTGTGAAGATGCATGCATTAATATATTTAAGAAAATCTCTTTTAAAATTTTCTCCTTGCTTCTAAGCAGCCTAGATAGCTTTACAGCCTATGTCCTAAATATTCCCCTGGCCTGGACAACATAACAGCACAATTGTATTAATAAAACAGTGTGTGAAGATCTTTTCAACTTTTCTTGTCTTTAGGTAAAGCATGTATTTGTAGAAGCTAGTAGCATACTGAAGTGCCAGTTAAACCTCAGTGAAGGACTTTGGTACTTTGCACAGGGTGAGGCTTGTTCCCTGTATACAACTGCTGGTATCCCAGGAGTGGCAGTAAATCCTCAGAGCCATTTTTATAGCCTGACAATATTTTCCAGAGGAGGCAAGATCTCCTCCACAATTTTGCTAGTAATTTACATGCAGCAAATGACAGAAGCAGATGGCAACCTCTCCTACTTTCTTCCTGGAGCCACAAACTGGAGTACAACAGGCATGCTGTCTTAATGCTACACCTTTTGGCAGACAGCAGTAACATTGTTTAGTCTGTATATATGACAGAGTTATAACAGAAATCTGTCCAGTTAAGGGAATATTTGATGTTGCAATGATGAGGATTGTAGTATGTTTCTAATGTTCCCTGGCATCTCTATTTTCTCTTTTAGTTGGCACAAACAAGGGAAGAAAACCAAACTATTTAATACACCTTACTTTTCTCTGACACGTGCTGGATCAGAACCTTACTCAAAAATGCATGGGGTAGATCAGTCCCTGTAGAAATATGAGCATTATTGAAACAAAAATATTGATCAACAAAATCTCAAGAAAGCTTTCCTTCAACAAAAAATCTTCAATAGGAAACTTCAAAGGATGAAATGATACCTGTATGGAATCTGTTAATTACTGTGGTATTACAATCATGTCTGGAGTTAAAAGCATCTACTGTTCTAATACTACTTAGCAGATTTAAGGATAAAATGTGAGTGAGACTATAGCATGACACAGTTTTTTTAATGGGAAATATTGTGAAATATGGTTAGCATACTGAATCAGAGCATAATATTCTACATAGTACTCCTCATGCACCCTTCCTTGCTTATCCATACAAAGGAAAGAAAATACAAAAGAGTGGATTCTCAGCATCAGTGGTTTTTGACATGAGTCTCTGTTCACATGAGTACCCCCATTGACTTAATGGGTCTATTCATGTAAAAAAAAAAAGAAAAAAAGATTTCTCCTGTGACCATGGTTTGCAGGGTTCCTCTCAGGTTCTAAAAGAGACCTTTATAGCAATTCAAATCACTAAGTAAGTGAATTATAGGTTGTTTCTTACTACACAAGCCTTTGATTTCAATCATTTGGTATTCTGAGCCAGGTTGAAACTAATTACTTGAGGCTTACTTAGCTCAAAAATGTCTAAGTGGTAAAGAATGCCCATGAATACAAGTGACCGAGCTCTTTGAAAATGCACTTGCCCTCATCTTCCTTATAAATGAGATTAAGGTGTAATTATTGTTTCCTAATACAATTAATCCTTATGATGAATGATACACATTAATGGACAGAGAATAATTTCTAATCAACTTATTTCTGGTAGTGTTTCTGTGTTTTTGACAGTTTGAGGCAGGGCAGGAAGTGCAAAAAAGTTACATTATTCAGGGATATCCCACTGAAACACTCGTTTAATAGTGTAAAGAGAAAAGGAAGAATGCATGTTCATAAACTGCATGTTCCAGAGGACTACTTATGAGGTTTCAGACATTTCTGAGCTGGCCTCAGATGTTCAGCTTGTATTAACTAGCAAATTAAGAGAACAGTATAATGGCAAATTATATAAAAATGTACTTTGAAACATTTCTTCATCTGGTAATAAAACTGTCAACTTTTTGGTAAATTTTAAGGACATAAAATTAATACTTCAGAAATCCACTCTAACTCTTGATTTCCAAGATTTGGTGCTATAGATCTAACTCATCAAATTAACACTGCTCTGAAAGTCAGCATCAATGCAAGCCAATAGAAAGACTCTATAGATTTAGTAGGCTTTTTATTAGGCACATTTCACTAACAATCCCAACTAATTAAGCCCTTTGGTAGTAAAACAAAGATCCCATTAGCAGCACTGCAATTTCAAAGAGTGCAAAGTTAGATGGCTACTCTTATGTCTGGCATTTGTTAGCTTGTTTTTTTCTTAAGTGGTGACTCAGCTCAGAGTCAAACTCATATTCACAGACTGGAATGAGGGAGAGGGACCTCAATGTTTGTTTGTCCTTAAAACCAACAAATATGCAAGTGCAATATTCTCTCTGATAGGTTAGGGCACACTTTATGTTTCTGTGGAGAATTAAGATCAATATTTTGCTTTGAAAAAAGAGTTAGGAAAATGTCTACTAAAATTTTATTTTGCTGTAGGTTTTTTAGATGATGTTGTAGGTCTAAATACTTATACATACCTCATTGGTTATATTTAGCATTTTATTCATACTGGAATTAGCGATAAAAATGTTGGTAAGCAGAATTTTAAACTGCCAATGCTATGTCAGATGGAAACAGATTTTTATCTCTGTGTAATGTGACCAGCTAGAGTGCTTCTTGCTGTAATACAGGCATGCTATGAAGGTTTCGTAATCTTAGTGCTTCTGAAGATTTCAAAGTCTTAGTGATTCTGGACAGACTCCCAGTTTTAGAAGGAGAGAAGCTGATCAACACTTTGCCAATGGTAACAGAAGCCTTTAATCAGAGTCTGGAAAATTAATTCTCTGTAAAAGCATCTGGATGCTTTTCCTGCCTTGTATTCATCTTCTTCTGCAGTACTTTGTGTTTTACTTGTGGACTCTATCATAAACTGAAGTTTAAAAAAGGAAAGCTAAAGCAAACTTGCTGCCATCAGCAGAAGACAACAGATGCCTTAGTGGGAAATGAGTTTCAAAGTGAAAATTAATACAATGAGTGGTACAGCTACAACATGTGGAATATAGAGTTGAATTACAATGGGGAAATTGCTCTTTCTACTGAGCAAGCTTTTTGCCATATTTTTATTCATGCATTTGATAACACTGTTATCCTAACATTGTTCTGCCTATAAAGCTTTTCCAACCATAATGTACAAGAGCTTTGTTTTTTCCTTCACTGTGATGACTCTGTCCTTTGGTATTTTTCATAGCTTGACATGAGGCAGTAATGGTTCTATTAGCTGCACTGTATCTGCTGAGCTTGCTGTTTTCAGGGAGCATGTCATCACCAGTGCCTTTCTGCAGCTTCCTTATTAGCATGTGCCCTTTACTGACTCTGCAGGAGCTATCACCTAGAATTAAATATTTTCTGCTAGACCTGTCCTTACTCCGTGCAAAAATGATTACAATCCATTATGCCACCCTTTTGCTGACAGGCAGATACCACTGAGATTGCAATAAAATTGCTCCACATTTAAATATGACACTAGCTTGCTGCACGGAGTATTTTGATAAAAGGAAATGTTGGGAAAAATCCTTTCAGTTCGATAATTGGTGATGAACTTTTGAGAAGGAAAATGTAGATACTTATTAAAATTGTGTCAGCTATGCTGTTATAGTTGTGATACACATAAAAGTGAAAAACAAACATTTTTGCTTCATTAAGATTGTTAATAAGGTGTAGAATAGCACAGACATTTAGAAGGTACAGATATTGTAATGGAAAACAAAAGCTTTGAAATTATTCAAACTTAATTTTNCTCAAGGGTGTCATTCTACAGTTACCTTTATTTTTAGCAAGATACCACCTCCAGCATTGTAGAAGATTTTGATGTGAACTTTTCCCAGTGGGTGTAATGCTCTTGCTGCAGCTTCTTTGGAGCTGGTAGGAATTGTTGCTGCAAACAAGAAAAGGCGGCTAAGCTCCCCCAAAGTAGGTGCATTCTATTTGGTTATTTTACTTCTAAAAATGTTGTTCCATGAGTAAAATACTTCTTGAGCTTAAAGCCTCTTGCATCACTACACTGCTGTACAGACAGGGCTATCCTTACATGGCACAGTAAAGTCCTTTCTGTATGTGAAAGCCTAAGGACCCATTTTGTAATTCCAACACTCATTGCTTACATGAGCATGCTGCTTTGCCTTATCTACATCCCCCCAATAGCCTTAATAATTTTAACTGTGATCAGACTCAGTCCTTCTATTTCTGAAGAATTCCACTTTGTAGATGAAATAAGGAAAACTCCCTTTGAAGAATGTACCACATAGAGATATCAGTATATTCTTAACCTATATTTTGTAAAATGTTTTACATTTTTAGCCTTGAGGGTTATCTTTCTTTAGCATCCAGCTGTTTTATCATGTTTTACACATGAATCTGCATGCACCACAAGGAAAGATAGATCACTGTCACATTAAAATTTGTGTGCCTGTTTCATAAAAGTCATATGCTTCATTTACGTGGGATAATCAGCTACAAAGAAATGTATTGTGTAACATATCATTTCAAAATTAATATCCGTTTTGGAGAATACCTGTCTTACTATGACATTGAAGCTTCTGTATGAAGTGTCTGAAGCCAAGAAAGGGACCAGTTTGAAAAGGTCTTCATAGAATTTGGCAATGTTTAAAGACATTTTCACCACAGCATTTTTGTATCTAAAAAGTAAACAAAGTTCTATTTCAGAGAATTTCTGAATTATAAAAGATTAAATGCATGTGTTTTCTGCCATCCCATTTTGCATGTGAAGATTACCTGATTAATCACTGTGTATTTCTTTATACTGTGTTTCTTATGTCAGGGCCTTACCAAAACTTATTTCCGTAATTTTTCCTCAAAGATGATTTGCTCCTTGTTGAAACCACAGAACTAGAACTATTAACCACTTTATATTACACTTACAATTAAAAGAATTCCCCAAAATTCAACCTATATATTATTGTCTCTATTCTTCTGGGTATACAGTATGTTTCAAAGAGAGACCCTGCATCCCACATTCACATTTGAATCAAGCTGAAATTAGGGTGAAATTAAGTTAGCCATGCTTAACATGATTGGGTTATGAAATTAAGGTTGACAGCAAGACTACGTGAACTGCAGCTGTGGAATATACAGCTTAAACTAATTCAAACCTGGCCTCCTCACAGGACTCACGTCAGTGGTAGGAGACCTGTACTGAATCAGGGTAGTCTGAACCAAAGGGGGTTGATTAGCTTCTCATTAAAATGACATTAACAACAATTCTGGGACCACCCTGGTGCTCAGAAAGTTCCATTCTGCACAGGAGCTTCCAAGAAAGACTCTGAGGCACAGTTGTTACTGCCTACCTGTGAAATATAAGCCTCCTCTTTGACCACTGAATACATATCATGTGTCTCTTGGTCAAATGGACATATTGGTATAGTCTGTAAGGTCCTACACCCATGACACAGCCTGTGATCTAGAATCTGTTAGTGCTGAAGTTCATGGAAAAAGGCCATTAAACTCAAGGATTGTATATGTAAACATTGTGTATAATATACTTGAAAAGCCTTTTTGTATCAGCTAGGATTTGATGCCCTTTAAAGAAAATAATCATGTAGATCCAGGGTCTGTATGAACAAATATCTTGAATTTGTATTGCTGTGAACATGCACTAAAATGGAGCTAACTGCCTGCAGGGAGGCACTGACAGAAGCTGGGACCTGCTTTCCCATTATACTTTCTGGCAGCTACCAACTCATGTCTTCCAAGTGTGTAGGAAGATATGTGTCTGTATTTATTTATTTATTTTTTATTCCACCTGTTTTGTAGACTGTTTGCTGCTCCCTGAACTATCAGTTATCTATAGACCAAAGCTGAAGGAAGAATGCATTAGTGGAGCCTGGTGTAAGCCCAAAAAGTGGGAAGATACTATATCTTAGGTCTCAAATTATTCCTTTCATTGGGAAAAGCAGTGAAATATGCTCACCATATTGAACCACTAGAGAGAAATAATTTGTTGAGATATTCTAGGAACCAACACTCGTCCTAAGGGCCTAAATCAGTGGGGCTTTAAGTTCTACCTTAACTGAAGGGAAAACAGGGACAAAAGCTGTAGTAACAGAAAAACCTATGAGACTGAAATTAGGCATATTATTTGTAGCCAGACTACACATAGGGAATATGTGAGCCTCTGGATCCAGCATGACCCAAGCACAAGCACAAGCCCTGTCCAAGTCAGGGAGCTCCAACAGAGCTATAAATGTCCCCAGTTATTTCTGCAAAGCTGACAGTACTCAGTGTATTAACTTGTTCCTATCATAGAGTAGATTCATCTGAATCAGAAATGGTTGACAAGTTTTGTCTTACGCAGAAATGAATATTTTAGCTCCAACTTCATGTTGCTATTCACAGGTCCATTAGTCCTACATATAGTCTTCTCAGATTCCTGAAGCACCGTCTTCCTGGAGAAGGAAGGATGTGTTGGATAGTCTCAAACTTAATGACTAAGTGACTACAGTTCTTCTGCCTTCATTCAGTCATCTGCTAAATTTCTCTAGTTCTGATAACAAAACAAAATTTTTTCCAGAGTAAAACACTTCCTAGAAAATTACCACTGCTACTTAAATGTGCATATTTGTGGATAGCACCGTGTTTATTATTTATGCTTTTCCTTTTATTTTTTTNTAAAAATAGCAATTAAAGAAACTGTTAGTCTGTTAGATGAGTTTTATCTTCAGTATCTGTTACATATTAATAAATGAAATGAGAATTGTATCAAAATTTTTCTACACAAGACAAACTACTTTGCTTTTTAGTACATTCAATTGTTTAATAATCTTATACTAACCTCAGTAGTAGTAACATTCAACTACACAAAATTTTCCTGTACAGATGTATCCCTAACCAAAGGTTTACAAACCCCCATCAGTTACAGGCAAAATTTTCAGATGACAGGCTTGTAATGCCACATTTAGAATTAGCAAGATATTTTTCCATTTAAATTTTCTGAATGCCATGAGGGTTCAACTCATCAATCCATTATTTTCTTTCTGCATTTAGCTTTTTTTTTTGTATTGACTTTTCAGAAAAGAAAATTTGCCCTTCTGCCCAAGAAATGTGAAGCAGACATTATGATTTTCTTCCTACTTTTAGGAAACTTGCAACAAGAAGGTCTAACCAGGAGATACTTTTCTACATTACCCTAAATATTGCATCATTTACATAATAGATTAACGGTCTGTTTCACGCTTTGCAATTCTCTGCATAATTTCCACTTGAAGCTTTAGAAATTTAAATAGCTCATGACTTGAAATTTGATATTACTGCATTCTGAATGTGCATGCAGTGTGTACATTGTCTATGGTTTCAAAAAAGGAGGCCTGCTTGTGGAAGTATTTCCTTTAATTTAC
>VXBB01012323.1:287770-301134 GCA_013399915.1 Illadopsis cleaveri
AAAAAAAATCCAAACCAGTTTTCTTTTTAGTAATGAGAATAGAAAGTGTCCCTGTCTTCAAAAATCATTATAATTTTTCTGGTTTAAACACATTCAGTACTCTAGATTCTTTCAATTATGGTCACTTTAAGAAGTGAACTATTAGTTTAAAACCCACCTCCCTTGATGTAATTCCTGCTTTTTAGTAGTCGATATATATCCCCTTGAGGTAAGTGTAGACCTTACAAAGGTAAGAAACAGTACAGATGTTTTTTCCTCCTTACCGGGCTTTCAAAAAGAGAAATGTATTTCCATATTTAAGAGTAAGATAACTCATAGGAAAACATATATAGAATATTTGTAGAGGAGAAACTGTCAAACAATATTTTGTGTTAGCTGATTTATGGAAAATTTACCTGAGGAGTAACTAAAATTTGGCTTGCTTAAAAGTATGTTGCTTGTCATTTTTTGCTACTATGGGATTTTACTCAATTAAAGATTAACAACTAATAATAACAACACTAATACTATATTTATATTCTTTATTGCAGAAACTTATTGGAGAATTAGATAGTAAAAAATAAGCTGAAAAACCTGTGCATCAGAAAACCCTCAAAAATTTCCAACATTTCCATGTTTTACAGTAAAATATTAAACTGAGTATTAGGATTCACTTTTATGTTCTTCTTGAGGAAAGAAACAACGTATTTTTTCCTTATCTTGAAGTCTTTTCATAGGTAGACATCGCACAATGAAATAATCCTAAACCCTCTATGTTTCTCATTTAGTTTATGAGACCAAACAGATACCACCTTAGGGAACAGGTCCCAGTTGTTTCAAATTCCTTTGTCAGCAGTCCTTAGAGCCTATACTGGACCTTTCCTATTCAGATACCACACAGGTTTAAGAAACGGTTAGTGTTGGTTAAAACTGTATGCACTGGGGAAACAAAATCTTTTCTGTGGCACAAGAAAAGGCCACCAAAACTTAAAACCCTAAAACAACTCAACTATCCGATCTCTTCTTAATATTCAATTTAGGCATTAACCTGAGGAAATAGTTTGTCATGTATGCAAGGCTTAATTTTTTCAGTTGGTTATGACAGTTGCATGTGCTGGACCTCCACTGAAAATGAAAACAACACAGTTGACAAAAGTAACATAAACAGTTGGATAAATCTAGAATTTAATGGATATGGTAATCAAGAAGCATTGATAAGTTTTGTCAACTTATTACTATGTTCAATAATTTTTGTATTATTCAGAAGAGTAATTAAATCTTTACCATGGATCACCTGATGATAGTGGGTAATTTGTCAGATGGACTTCTCTAGTAGTTAGTATAACTATTAATATAATTGCTTATAATAATGACATCTATAATTCTGTTACACATTTATATAGTCCACTTTGGAACATACATTTTTAGCCTTTAATTAAAATGATGAAGACTTCAGTTGAACATTGAAAAAAATTGATTTAAAAAACCCACCAAATTTCTTTTGTTTGGGACAAACCTATATTTCAATGATCTAACCTTTAATCTTTTTTGTAACAGTTGAATTTTCAAATTTTACTGTTTATATATTCTATGCAGTCTATTTTTGTCAGTATTACTTACAAGTATTGTTTATTCATGTTTCTAGGCTTCCCTCTTACATATTAGGTTCTGCATTACTGATTTTACGATTTAGTCTAACTTTTGCTATTTAGTTTGCTTCAGCAGGAAGTTTCCAAATGTCAGACTCAGCATGATTCTTCTCATAATTCAGCTGTATAGTAGTATTTATAGTATATATATATGCAGATATGAAATATCTCCCAGCAAGTTCAATGAGAAATTTTGCAGATGATTTTGCAAAAATTTATTCACCAAATATTTTTCCCAAGAAATATTCAGAAATATAGACTTTAAAAAGATCTTCCAGTGGTCAAACCACCCTTGCTACGTGGTTACGCACACACACAGGGTGTTTTTTTTTTTCCCTTTGTCATTTTACAGTAGAAAAAAAGAAAAACCTACATAAAATTATTAAAAATAAAGAGCAATGTTTTTATGTGCTTAGAATATAGATTATCCTCTTCTATTTCAGCTCTTCTTAAAAGATTTGAGATAGGAATTTTAGTTTTCTTTTAAGAACTATGTTAGAATATGACCAAGAGACTTTCAAGACACCAGAGATAAGGTCTGTCAGCAGTTCCATTTATAACCCCACTCTGTCTCTCCACACAGCTTTAAAAGCTTTTTGAATTGATTTTTAGATGCTTTGGCAGCATCCATCTAATCGCTGGTTACGTACAACATATAAAAATAAAATTAAAACTTAATGAGGTTGGTGATAAGTGAACAAGTCCATTGAACTTCACAGAGCAATGCCTATCCTTACAGGATATTAATAGCAGCTTCTCCTCAAGCAGCTGTACATTTAGGCCATTAACAAGAAGTTTATCTGAGGTCAAAACTGATTCAGATATTTTAGCTTTTGTTTCAGAGATACATATATATATTTATATTTACCATAGACATCCCAGTCCCTTTTCATAAAATTAAGGTTAAATTTCATATAGGGAACTTACCCTCAAACAACTTAATGTAGTCTCTGATAAATAGAGCGGTTTACGGATCATACCTTACAGTATTATGTTAAAGTCTCACATGGCAAACTTTTCAAATTTCTCTAGGAAGACAGACATTTCTGCATTTTTCTGCCTAGCTCAGAAGCACAACAAAATGCATTTTCTTCGTTATGCCGGTGTCTTCAGCCTCCTGTGGAGTTTTGGATACAATCATACTGTATCCAGCATGGTGCATCAAATTAAGGCATTCAGTGCTTTGTATTGATTTTGGACACTGTCAGAAATGCTTAGCTAATGCTAATGCTAGCAAGCAAGAAGCCTGGATCAGCACATGAGATATAACGATTTGAAGTCTATCTGAAGTTCCAGACTTATTGCAGAAAAGCTAAAATGTGAGCAGTCTCATTCTGGTATCCTTACGAAAGACAAAGGCAGTACTAATTTGATTTTAGCTGGTTTTGATATGGGTTGTAAGTGTGCTAGTCATTTGTGCTTGAGCCAAAAGAATTTGTTTTTTCCAAATTTTGATTTTAAAGGGACTGACAGTGAATCACTTCACACCAAAGTGCTTTAATCTAGTAAATCAGAACGGAACATAAACCAGGAAATTTCTTCTTTTATAGAAGTTCCTATAGAACTATAGGAAAAAAAAAACTCTTTTAAGTCAGGTGTTCATTTAGCATTTTTCCTATCTTTGTAATTAATTTTTTTTTGTGACAATGATGATATAGTGTCTCTACAGAGAATAAGTAGTTTGCCCTTTTCTTCAGTCTTGTCTAAAAATTGTGGTTTTTTTAGAAGATGCTGCCAATAACTCATATTTTATCCAAAGTATTAGTTCACTGAATTTTTCAGCAAAGCTGAGTGCAAGGTTTTTCAACAGTTCTTGAGAAGGTAAATGTTTAGATGGAATTATTTTGCATAAAACATGTAAGAAAGTAACTACTCCAGATGTGGGGAGAGATTCCAAAAGCTTAGTCAGCCTCAGAACTGTGCTGGAGGAGAATATGTTTTCCTGTGTCACTGTTCTCTCTAATCAGCTTCAATTCTGAGATATCTCTGAGTGTACTTGAAATGCAGTAAACTTTCTGTGAGTACCCCAGATGCAGAATACACCAAAAGAACAGAAGGTGATCAGCCAGAAAAATGCCTTTGCAGAGAATGTATGAAAGATCAAAGTAGCAAAGATATTGCTTGTAGCCAAAAATACTTGGCGCATATTTTCAGCTACTGTTCAAAAGAATCAAATGAGCAAAGCTAGTAAAATATCATTATTGTAACCATGACTGGAAAAATTTATGAGGCAGATAAGGTGAAAGGGTAAACCACACATTTTCGTTAAGCTCAGTCATGTTTCTTATATGTTCATTATTGTAATTATTTTATTTTAAAACAAGTAGAAGTTAGTAGATTTTCCAGATTTAGGGTTTTCTCAAGGTAAAAATATTTCTTTTTAATGTATTGGAGGAAAAAATATTTCTGTCATTTTGAAATGGTTTTTCTAAGGAAGTAAAATACAAAAACTCCCCAAAACCCTAAACCAACAAAGATACAAAATGTTATCTTTCATGTCCTCAGTTTCTTTGGATTATTTCTACTTTAAAGATAATAAAATACTGGTGTATGATTTCATTAAATCACAAGTCATCAGTGCTGGTACCCACGTTTTGTTTAGTGTACCAGTACAAATTGCAAATAGTGACAGATATCAAACCAAAATGAGAACCCTAGGGAAAGTCCAAAGAACAGACTAATTTTATATGAGAAAATAAATCAGATATTTTCTATCTAATATATTATTCTGGTTTGCCTTGGTTGGAATCATTTCTAAGTCTGCTTCAAAAAACTTTTGCTTTTAACAAACATTTGAGGATAATGAAGCATCCTGCTTTTCAACTTAGAAAATAAAAGTCAAAGGCTTGACTTAAAAATAACTTTTCATTCTGGAAATGTGTTAGTAATAGTGGTACAGCATATATTATAATGACACTTTTTGAATACATAAAATGAAATTCTGATTGACCTCTTTTTACTTTTTTCCCTCTGGTTATTATTTAGTAAGAAACATCTGAAACTTATCAGTTTTTCATTCCAACTTGGAATGGGAAAATTATAGCAAAAAACATTAAAAAGGAAGAACTAAGTAGCAACACCGTTCTAGCTTATGGCCTACAAGTCTCTGGAGAAATGTATGGAGTTTACCACCTTAGACTATATGTTCAAAATCTATATAATAAACAATGTTTTCAGTGTATTGCCTCAGAGAAAATCTTAATCAAAGTAAAGTAACTGTAAATTAAAATAGTCCATAAGTTTTCAATCAAATTAATATTTCATTACAAGAAAAGATCTTAAACTTAAGTGACAATTCTATGCAAATTTTCCCATTACATGTTTTCATATAGAAGTCTTTTACATAGTATGCTTTTTTAAAGTGTGCTAACATTGACAAGAAGCTCGGGTATAAAAAATACAGTTTGCACCTCTCTGTGGTTCATGATAAAACATGTAATGTGACCAACCATTTTTTTCTTACAATAAATGTTGATTAGATAAAATGCATTTGGGTTGTCCTCTGTGCTTATGTGGCAATATTGTAGGATGATGTAAACTTTTGATTGAATCATGTTATCTTAACACAAATGCAATGAAAATTAAAATGTATTTTATTTCGTAGTGTTTCCTTAAGGCTTTTGAATTGTCTCGGTCTTTCAAATTGCTTTGTTTGCCTGCATAAACCAGTTTGCACTGCTTCCTTTTGCAGTTTCTCTTATTCCCTTTTCTTGTATGAGTGTCAAGAGGAATTTGATTTCCCCCCTAAACTGTAGGATGCTTCTGATTTCCCAGTTAGCACCTTCCTGACAAAATGACAAACATTAATTCTGCAATAGCTTTAATTTCCTGTGGAATAAACACTTCCAGGAAGTTTGTTCAATTGTGACTTGCAATTAGCACACCTTTATGAGGAAATATAAATGGAACTATGTAGTAATGCATTTTTAATTGCTTTTTATCCCTAAATAAGAAAAAAGGTTTACCTTCACAGTTTTTGGATTGTATTGGTAAACTTCTTTATATGCCAATATGAGCTGCAAATTTAAGAGTCCTTTAGAGCCTAATCTTACTCCTTTTCTCTAAAAGCATTGGAAGAGTAATTTGTTGTTTGCTCTTAGTAGTTCAGAAAAAGGAAGCTACTGAGTCTTTTATTTAAAAGTATGAAGATATTATGAGACTAAATCTACACTGACTTTTGATCTGTTAGACAGCTGGTGCCATCAGTAAAATATGTCAACTTTATTAATGTTGGAGACATGAATCAGGTAATCAGCATCTGAAAGCAATGACATAATTTTACCTTGGTGTTAACATAAAGTTTATTATGTGTATTTGGGGTGGTTTTAAAATACATTTATTCTACCTCTTTAGTTCCTGTTTGGCGAAACTTATTCTGTTATTTTTGTGAAATATGTATCACTGATTACTCTAATTTCTGGTGTTTCATGATCCATCAAGATACAGGCAGATTCCCAAGAGATTTAATGCAGGTGACTTGAAATATCACTTAACTCCCTCATCATAACTCCTTTTTAATTCTTTTTATTTTTCTTTCATTGCCATTTTACTTTTACTCTTTGCTGTTACTATTCCATTGGGAGCTACTGGAAGTTTATCCTGTCTTAAATTGCAGAGGTACAGTATTAAATGGCATGAGATCAGCAAGACTAAGAGTGGAGAGGCAGCTAAAAGTACAGTTGGGGAACTTGATTTCAGAATGGCTACCATCACACTTTCATTTCAGTATGAAATACTAATTGATAAGAAGATTTATCTTATTATCTAATTTTATTATTTGTCTTATTACCTTAAAAAAAAATAAATCTAAAGTTCCAGCAATTATGTGTCTATTAATCAGGCAACTTGATGACAAGTATATCGGGTGAGGCTTCCATAATTTTTGTTTCCAATAAAGTAGAAAAACTTCTAACTAACCAGGAGAAGTCAGCATTGTAGCAACAAAGTTTAATTATTAAAAAAAACCCCCAAATAACAAAAAACAAAGCAAACTTTAAAAAAAAAGGAAATATTTTTACTTCTGGTGTTTGATCTCATTTTCATGATATTTAAATTCCATAATTATAGTAGGAAATCTGTATGTGCGTAATTTAGAAATACATAGCACAGCTATATTTCAGCATAGCTGGAATATATCCAGCATATAATGAATGGAATGTATGCCTTTTGAAAGCATTAAATCTTTCTTTTATTTCCTCCAAAACTTATTTTGATCACAGAAAGATATTCAGAAAAAATAGGCTATTTTTTATTCAAACTTACAAATGTGAATATGAACACATAGGCAATACTGCTGAAGTGCCAATAGAAATTCTTAGGATCTGTCCATGAGAACGTAGAATGTCAGGGAAAGGCTGAACTTCGTGAAAGGCTGAAATGGGTTGGTGCTTACAGTAATTAAATCTCAGGTGTGTTGGTTAATTCTGACTTGGATGTGAGATACAAAACAAGAAACATTGAACACTAATGGTTCTGTTGCTTCCTTGAAAATTATAACACACAGCAGGGTGTGTGATTCTTGATTAATAAACAGGCACCTAAAGTGCATGATGAGTCACAGGCTAAAGCCGAATGTTTTCAGACACCCTACAAAGCGGTTGCATATCCAGATGCCAAGATATTGAGGAGAATGTAATCGAAGTTGTTTCACAAGTAGTTAAGAAAAGCCAAGCACCCACAAATCTTCTTGTGCTTTAGGTCTGTCTGTGCAGAACACAAGTGAACATTCAGCTTGTGGTAGACAGTGGGTTTTTTAAGTAGTGGTGTTTACTGATGAGATTCATGAAGCTTGCTACTCTTCATGTTGTTTTCTGAGACCACTCATGACATCATTCTCTCCCTCTGTTGCTCTTTGCTGCCCCATACAAGTCAGGGTAAATTAAAGGGTGTCCAATCTGCTACCTTTCACTTTACTTTGACAGCAGAAGATCTCTTGTGATCTGCCTGTGCAGTAAGGCTTCTATTGCTGGCTGGTTTAGGTGAAATATCATGGCAGATGTAGCAGTGGTTTCTTTGGGTTTTTTCCATTGAAAATATGTGCCTTGGTAGCTAAGAGCCTTTCTATTTGAGAAAAATACATCTTCTAATATATAGCTTGAATTTTTTTTCCTGAGGACATGAAATTATAAAGGACATTTGCTTCAAAATTTGCACAGGAGGTTGTTGTTTCACATCAAATCTGTGAAAAAAACCCTGGGTTTATGCAATGATAGGGTCGAAGTCATCAGTAACACTAAATCCTAGATACTAGTAACAGCAATTGATCTGAAACAAGTGGGCCCAGGAGCTCCACTTCAACTCAGATATGGATGTTTATGAATTGGGGGTTTTTTTCAGTTTTCTGGGCTGATCTTAGCTGGCATTAGCCTGATGCTCCTTATGCTGTTGGTAGAACCTGTTGGTGCCACCACCCTTCTTTGCTTGTCTGGCTGAGGTTCAATGGAGCTGCTCTTAGTGCTGTCACTGCCTGGCCTGCGTGTGAGCCACCCTGGGCTCCTGGCTCACCTTCCCAGAGGGATCAGCCCAGATCTTGCTGCTCACAGATATTCAGCATTTCTGGAACTGGACTGAGAGGCTTCCTTTCTAGTTGACTTCAGAGACATTCTGGAGTACCTTCTGGGCAGAGTGGGATAGCAAGGCATTATTTAAACTTAATTGCTCTACATTTCCTGATGGGATTTGGCAGGCACTAGTGGAGTGGGCGGGAGGCAGTATTTCACTCTGAAGCACTGAGTCAGCATAAGAGTGAATCACAACAGCTGACTGGCCAGAATTACAGTGGGATGTATTTGACATGTCACTTTATCCATATTGATCCAACAGGGGATACTTACTCTATTTATCTTGTTTGTACTTTTATTCCCTGTGTTCAGCAGAAGACCAGGCTACCTTATTAATATTTAGACCACTGACATAGAACTTGAGGCACATAACCAATGGTAAAGCAGTTCCAGTTTGTCACTTATTAGTGCAGTTTTATACTGTTTATTCTCATTGTAATGCTATTGATATTTCTTACATCCAAAAAATTTCTTCTACATGCTAGTCAGACCGCCTATTTTAGATAATAATTTTTCCCAGGACACATAAAACAGCCATTTGATCTTTCTCAAAATACATTCTTCTCCTCCTTATTTTAAAAATTTCAATCAAAAAAAAATAAAGGAGCTTGAGACATTCAAAATTGAATTTTACTTATATGATATTTTGCCAGGAGAGCATGTTGCTGAAAGATTTTATCCAGATAATGGTTTTATACTTCGTTTTGAAAAAATCAATATACCTGTCTTTACCTTAAGAAAAATAGAATAAATCACAAAAGTCCAGGTCAGTGTTTATTTTACGGAGAGGACTTAGCCATTATGATTTTACACTATTTTTTTTTTCTAAAACTTGATATACAGAATTTTCTAATTATTTTATTTAAAAGAATGACAACAGATATCATGTAATGCACATTCGTGGTTTGTCAACTGCCTAGTACATCTCCTACACAACTGGCTTGCTTCACCTGAGTTCAGGTGACCACAACTGCCTATCTCAGAAATCTGCCATTAAAATTCAGTAGCTCCTAACAAAGGCTTGCACTTATTTTCTGGATTCAATAATATGTACAGAAGAACATATTGCAGCTTCTGATTACATGAAGAATCCTGTATTCAGCACTGCTTTCCCAAATAGGTATGCATTTATCTTCACCTACAGTGCTGAACTCAGAAAAATACTTAATCTGCTCTGCATTTAACACATAGAATAATGTGTTTTAATGTTTAAAATGGTTTCTTTGATAGTACATGCTCTCAATATCAACCACATTATTAATCTTGCTAAGAATCCTCAGACTGTGGATTGAATGAACAAGTAATGGAGATTTTTAGATTGTGATGGCTATGAATATTGTTCCTGTTCTCATCTGTCCATTATTTGTGGTTTTTTTGCAAGACTGTGGAACTACAATGTGTATGGATGGATCTCATGGATCATTTCGTAAGAAATAAAATAAAATTACTTTCAGTGGCTAGATAGCACACTTGTAGCATTACAAAGAAACTACAAGTGGAGCATTTCCAGAATTTTTCAGGAGACATTTTACTATTGGAAATGTCATTTTTTAAGTTTAAAATAGTTTTAAGAAGTGTGCTAATATTTATGTTTTTCAGGAAAACAAAAGGCTGATTTTTTAATTTTTATTATTAAATTAGTTTTTTTTCATTTTAATATTATAAATAAAATAAGAACCATCCTAGGCAATTGACTTATTCAAACAACATGCCTTAATTGTTCTGAAACAAAAGATGTCAGAATTTTCCATGGAAAATTTATTCTGAAAGGACAACATGGTACAAAAATCAATGAAAATCTCTGCTATAGTTAAGACTGAGTCAATATGTATTTAGTGGAGATTTTGCATTATTACACTGAGACAAGACAATGAGATGAACTAAGATGTCTGCGTCAAACACTTGTAAAAAACTGTAAATGATTAATTGTAATTTCTTTTAGGTTTGTAATTTGCCCTTTTCATGTTTCTAATGAAGACCATAAAAATCACTTTCATAAT
This sequence comes from Illadopsis cleaveri, assembly GCA_013399915.1. NCBI lineage: Eukaryota > Metazoa > Chordata > Aves > Passeriformes > Timaliidae > Illadopsis > Illadopsis cleaveri. The sequence goes on from VXBB01012323.1 coordinate 297,959, forward strand.
TCAACTTAGTAAAAGATTTTTAGGTCTTTTTTAGCCCTTCTTTCATGATTCAAGATCAATAACTCAAAGGATGCCAGGACTTCTCTTGCTGTCTTTGCTTCTGTGTGCAGCCCTGCTTACTACTCTTTCAGTCATATTTTTGATGCTGCTTTACCCACACATGTATTATTGCAGCTCTGGGAAAGAATGTGCATGCTTATTTCTCCAAAGAATAGTACAAGAAACCAATGTTACCATAAAATGTGCATGAAGAAGGAAATAGAACTGAGTAGGAAAAAAAAAAAACAAAAACCACGCAGGAAAAAGACTCTTTAAAATTACAGCAGATTTAAACAAAAAGCTTAGTGCTGTTCTTAGTCATTCTTCTCCAAAACAAAACCAAAAAGACAATTCCTGGAGAAAAATCATTTACTACTCTTTCATCACACATTTTTTAAATGCCTTTCCTCTAGTATTACTCATCTTTGAAGGTAGTTCTTAGGATTAGCGCTCAGCACCTCAGTAAATGATTTTCTCAGCACTGTTTGTCTTCCTCTCCCCTTGAGAGCCTACTCATGCACCCACCCACACAGAGAGATGTTTTCTGACCTTGTGAATTTTAAAACATGCATTCTAAATAGCAGAGAATTGCAGTAGCTGAGGTTAATAATTAACCATGCCCCTTAAACCCTTAGGAGGCACTCACTTGCTCACTTACTACAGACCCATCACCCCCAAGAGACACCTGTTACAGTGCTTGCTCACTTGAAATTTAAGTGTTCCTATTTCTGTCTTAAGTGTTGGAGAACAGGTTAGTGCAGACTCAAGGCATATTGCTGCCAAGGGTTTACCTCCAATTTACAATGACTTGAAGAGATAGAGATCTGGAAAGAACAAGTAATGTACCAGCTTGCTACTGCAAATGGATTTCAGGAATTTAGAATTCAGTTGCTCTCTCCCTCTTTTTTTAAACATTATTTATAGTTACATTGAGAGGCAGAGTAAATGGTAAATATGTTAAACCAAATAAATCCCTCTACTTGAAAACCAGCTAGGGAGACTTCAACATGTGTAATCTGGCACACAGAACAAATTTTCTTTTGATCCTAACCTATTTTTGTATAAACTAGTAAAAAAAAAAATGTACTATTAATTATAAATTATTAGTTATTAAGATGAATACGACCTGTACAAAGGTAACTCAATTCTAATAGCCCTCTATGATTTTTCAATGCCTTAGTAGCTCCTCAATCTCTTGTGATGTTTGCGTGTAATTCACTATTGGTTATAATCAATGTGCTTTTCATTTACAGCCTAAAGAGGAAATTAGCCTCCTGTAGCAATTACCTTTCCATGAGAATATGAATGGAAGTTGATCCTTCTCTTTTGACCTCCAGATTGTTCTCTGATGCCTTTGGGAAGAACTAGCTGTACAGCCCCTAACTCTCCCCTCACATTTCAGAAAGCTGGTTAAAGAAAGGTCTCGTAACTACGCTTTCAGTCTAGCATTGCCATGTTTACACTGAACAGAACATATTAGAAATCCTGTTCTTGGTAGATATATGAGGCTAAATAAAGTCATAATTCTTTGCAATTTGGAAGGTTGATTTTGATCTCACTCATGCTCTTGGAACAGGGTTGTAAGTTCTGTGATGTCACCCTCTGATTTAAATTGTTCTGAATACCAGAATCCCTTTCTAAAACTGTCTCAATGTCCCATTTCCATCAAGGATCCTACTCTAGGATCACAGAGGGATGATTTTTAGTATTTATCTTAACTGGTGATGCCACTGACTGAACAGGAAGAGAGATATCATAGACCATCTGTGAAAGACCACAGTCAGGGCTAAAGCTTGACTCTTTATCAACTTGCTTGGAAAGAGGAATGCGCTGTGGTGCTGTCTTATGACATGAAAAGTTTAGTGAATTAAAGTATCCTCACTGCTCTGAAGATTCAGACAACTTATGTTTTGCCTGCTTCATATGATTACTTACAAACAGCAAACAGAACTTACTGATACTCATTCATATTCTGAATTCCTTGTAAATTACAATGTCATAGCCCAGTCTAAAATTATAACTTGTTCAGAAACTTGTTGTTCAGAAAGTTTAAGTATTGACAAATACTTTGATATCTTTGATGTGTGGGTACTTATTTACTGCAAAAAAGCTATGTCCAGGGTTGTCTGTACAGTGAAACACTGAATGCTAAAAATGTAGGACATAAATTATTGGAGGAAACTACCCATGATTGTACTATTGCTGAGTAAACAGGTAACAGTTTCAAAGCGTTGACAAAATGTCTGAAAATATATGAGTGACTGATGAGTTTATATTTCAGAACTATGAAAAAAGCATTGGAATGATAATATTTTCTCAGCTTTGTTGCTACAAATATTTCTGCTCTGACTGAATGTCACTTTAACATTTTTCAGTATTTTGACAGCAAACATGGCCATCTGCATTGTTAATATATGTGCCTGTAATACAATTTTTCTGTCAGTACTTTCTTATTCTTTTTCCAAGTCTGAATGTGGTTGAATCTGTTATTTCCTTGTCAATTATAGTTCCTCTAAAGTCTAATTCTGCGTTTGATCGTGAAATACCAGTTTAGGAGCATCCAAAATGGAGATTAATATGACTCAATGGAGGTTATCTGTCAGACATACAGAAGGTTTCATGTTTCATATAAAAGTAAGATCACAGAATTACAGAATCACTAGTTTGGAAGAGACCTTCAAGATCATTGAGTCCAACCCAGCCCACCACCTTCCCAGGCAAATGTTCCAGTACTTTATCACTCTTTCTGTGAAAAACTTTTCCTCATAACAAACCCTTGGTGCAGCTGAAGACTGTATCCTCTCGTTCTGTCAGTTGCTGCCTGGAGAAAGAGACCAATTCCCATCTGACTACAGCCACCTTTCAGGAAGTTATAGAGAGTGATAAGGTCACCTCTGAGTCTCCTTTTCTCCAGGCTAAACAACCCCAGCTCCCTCAGTCGTTCCTTACAGGGTTTGTGCTCTAAGACCCTCACCAGCCTCGTTGCCTCCTCTGGATGCGCTCAAGCGTCTCAACGTCCTTCCTAAACTAAGGGGCCCAGAACTGGACACAGTACTCAAGGTGTGGCCTCACCAGGGCCCAGTACAGGGGAAGAGTGACCTCCCTGCTCCTGCTGGCCACACCATTCCTGATCCAGG
>VXBB01012323.1:301304-317949 GCA_013399915.1 Illadopsis cleaveri
TTGGCCAGCTTCCAGTCATCTGGAACCTCACTAATGAGCCAAAACTTGCTAAATGGTGGAGAGTGGCTTTGCAAGCTCATCTGCCAGCTCCCTCATCACCCTGGGATGGATTCTATCTGGGCCCATAGATTTATGAACATCCAGGCAGCTCAGCAGTTCTCTGACTGCCTCCTCCTGGATAGCAGGGGGACCATTCTGCTCCCTGACATCATCTACCAACCCTGGAGGACAGTTGTCCTGAGGACAAGCCGTCTTCCCACTAAAGATGGAGGCAAAGATGAGAAGCATAACAGTAAATGTAGAAAAAAGGATTACCCAAATGATTCTTTGTGTAAATACACTCATGCTTAGGGTGTGTGTGCAAATTTATGAAATTTCATAAAGGTTGCATATGTACATTTTAAATAAAGTTGTGTGAATGATTATCTCTATAGAATTAAGTAGGGAGGGATTTTCTATCCAAAAAGAATTATTACATTAGTGCTAATGCACATGAATTCTGTGAAAGGGTCACTGAACTGTGGGGGTTCTGATACCTTATAAAACCAATAGGGTTCTTCCACTAATAAGGAGTAGGGAGAAGAAATATATATGGAAAAGAAAAAACATTGGATTTATCTGAAAAGATACTTTTTTATCAAAATGAAAGGTTTTGAGGGAAAAATGAAACTAAGAAAACAGTTGTGAAAGCATTTGTCTCTTATTAACATGTATTCAAAGCATATATTGCTCATTTTAGCATAAAACCCAGTTATATTCAGAAAGAAGAAATAAAAAAAACCTATTTTTGAACTTAGTGGTTTAAATTCCTTCAAAATCCCTTCCTTATCTTTTCACAAAAACCTACAGTTTGCCCTGAAGTGACATTTTGTTGTCCAAACCACTTGCAGAGGAAATTTGCAACTCAGCTTTAATGTAATTAAACATCTCAATGTTATAAAAAAATATGTTCTTAGAAACAGATATACTTTAAATTTTGTCAAGGAATACAGATTCACCAAAAAAACCCTGTAATTATTTTTATCTATATAGGAAATATTTCATATATTCACATACTTAATAATAATAACAACAATTTTTCCTTTTCTACATTAAAATGAGATAGAAAAGTAAGTTAAAAAAATAGTATCTTACAGTTTTCTTGGACTTTGACAGTTTGTTTTTCTTAAAGAATAGTCTTTCAACACTTTAAATGTTATTTTCTCTCCTGGTGATTTAACAGGTATTTTTGTATTCATCAAAAATGTCTGCTTGTGCCATGTTGCTAGATGCTTGTAATGTCCTATTTAAGTAGTGAAATTAAAAGGACAGTGACAAAGAATATCTGTGAGCTTAACCTTGATCTTAAAATTAGAATTTAAAATATTAACATAATTGTGCAGAAGAAATAGTCATTTTAGCTGGTTTTTTTAGTTCCATGAAGTTGAGCTTTTTTGAGAGCACACATACTCCACTGAGGCAGGGTAGCCTCAAAATATATTCTTGAAGTTGGGACACAGTCAATGTTTGTAAAATCCTAGTGATCTGCTCCTTACTTTTAGTTATTCTTGCTGTGTTTATTTGCAGAAGCTTATAATTTGGAAACAATTGAAAGAAATTTGCGTAATGATATGTAATGTTGGAAACATTTTATCAGTGTTATGTTTGCATATTTATAGTAATGTTGCTGGCCAGAAATTTTAATAGGTTTTTGTTCCAGTTTCCAAGAAGATTCATAGTATAAAAAATTCTGCAGTATCCCCTGTGTTCTGGATTCTTAGGGTTGTGGTGGCCCCCTGCAATGTCTTCAGTTATTTGAAATCCTGTTTCATTAGCTTGTGCAGTTTTTCCCATCTGTTCTCCCAACAAGTCTTTACCATAGGCTTACAAAGTCTATTTATGAGGTCAAGGAAATCATTATACAAAGGTAAAGGGTAATCCTTGTCTTGAATCTACAGATGGGTGAAAGACATTGCCAAAACAAAACATGACATTTGTGCAGAGCCAGGAATTAAACCCAGACGTTCCAACATTCTTTTCCTTTCCTTTCGACTTCCCTTCTTCTAGCTGAAGAGTGCTGTGATAAATACGATTACATGAGCATCACTTAATTATTTTACAATTAGAAAATTGTGCACTTTCTGTTACCTTTTGCATAATGATTTAAACAGGTACAATTTCATCTTTGAAGGCATGAAATTAAAGAAAACAGAAAGTTAATTGATCTAACGCTTCCATTCAGAGTTCTGAATAAGGGCTGTACATTCAATTCTACACAGACTGGCTTTACATCTATTTTGATCCAATAACCTATAATCATCTGGAACAGTCTGAGAAAGCCATGTCATTTAAGATGAAGACATCTGCATATAATCAATTATAATTTATTTATTCAAATCTGTCTAAAAGTCACACAAGTATTGAATTTATTTTTCACTGTAAAGTTCTTGAATTAAGTTTCTTTCCCCTACATCTGCCCAGACTTTCTGCTTTGTTTGTCCTGAACTGGAAAGAGAAACATTTTTTCTACCACTTATCTAAGAGATTTTTTGGAAAAAAACTCAAATATAAATATTTGTCCTTTAAAAGTTACAGATATAAAACTGATGCAGTGCTAAATAATTTCGTTGGCCAGATGGCACAGTAGCAGCAATAAAGCAGCAAAATAGGAGAGCAGCATTTAGTTCTGGACTTTGGAATAGGGGTCTGCTCTTGGTGAGATTGATACTGTTTTATTTTTAGAGGGCATTGACCAGAAAGTGTTTTGTTAATGCCAGCTGGCTTTATGAAGTGCATGCTGCCTCATGCAATCAAGATCCAAGACTGTCTACAGCCATGACAATGCTGTTGCCCATTATGTTGTTTTGTTTGAAAAAAGAAAAACATGCTGGTATAACTAGGGAAAGAACAGACATCTAGAGTCAGACAACAAGAGTGCATTGATTTATGTCAGCCAAGGGTCTGACCTCTTTAATCTTATTCATTCACATGAGGTAAATGAAGAATAAATAGTGAAATTAATCCTGAAAGTTGCAGCATTCAAAGTGGAAATTGCACACATTCAACTATATCGTGTTGTATAAATAGAGATGTAAAGCACTTAAGAAGCTCACAAACAGCCTTCCAGTGCAATTCATTTAGAGCTGGCTAGGATGACTTCTCACAGCAAAACAATTTGTGGTGTAGATGTATAGCAAAGTTCAGACTGAAGCCCAGATTCCTTGCCAGAAAAGCTCTCTCTGTTATATCCAGAGAGAAAATCGAAGCACTGCTGTTGCCCCTGTTGAATATTAAGGATGACCGTGTCCTGTGAGGATCCCAGTGCTTGCTATCCACGCAGTTTATCAGAACCTGCAGGTCGGCCTAACCCTGTGGAAAATGTGATCCTTTTCTTAATTACATGATATTTTTGAGTTGTGATCCTAACTTCTTTCTGAATGATAATATTATAAAAACTAGGTTTTAGAATGAAAAATTCTTTTATTTTCATTCTATTTTTGCTTTAGTCAAATGTTACTTCTTTATGACACCTAATTATCCCAAAACTTTATGTTCTTTATCCCACTTTATGTTCTGCATGACACTGTACAAGGAAAAAATGGAATTGCATCAAGTGTCCAAAGCATTTTTTACTCAGTGGTTCCCATGCTTTGGTATTTGAGAGAAAGAAAGGGTAGTTAGGCAAAAACATTCCATCTCTATGTGACACTTCTTAATAGTAGAAGCAATGAAGGTTTATTTTGCCTTGTCACATTTTTTTTAGTAATATCTTAATATTTAAAACTTCTTTGGATCTGATAACAAGCATCAGATTGTTTTGAATTACAGGCACAGCATTAAAAACATTCCTAGACGAATATTTGAGAAAATGCATAGTAACAATGAATTGAGATGCCTGAAAAGACAACACAGCCTTCTTTTAATCATCTTTCAATTGCAGGATTGTTTTCTGGGCCTGTAGTTTCTTCCAGGAAATTCATTAGGCTGTTTCCTTGTGATGTTGAAAGCTACCCATTTGGTCTATAGGTCTGAAATGAAAGAATATGAACTCCAGTTTGTGATCTCTTTGCAGAAATTTCTAGAGACAGTGTATTTCTGAACAATCTTGATAATGTTCTTATGATCAAAAAATATCTGCAAAAATGTGATTGACAGGGATGACTATGCAGTGACTACTAAAACTGTAGGGTTTAGTGAACCACAATTTGGATTTATCCTTCATCAGCCACATAACAAAATGTATCATGAATCCTTTTTTGTCTATTTTATTTATATGAGACATTCAATCAAAACCAACTATTTATTAAGCCTAGAGTATTTTTCTTTCTATTGTCTTATTTTCAGAATGACTTAAAGTGATCAAAAGAACATGAGATGTAGCAAGTAGATGTTCCTGTTAACAAAAACTGGTGCATCTTTCTTGCAAACAAACAAGCAAATAAACAATCTGAAGAAATGTCTGTGAATATTTCCACAGTTGAAGTTTTGCAGAAAAGGTTTTGGAAGAGAAGCAAATGACCTGAATCATTTAAAAGGGAACCTTTGCACCAGTCTGGGGTTCTAATCATTGAAGGACAACCAGCATTCATCAACAAAATAAAGCATTTTTGCATAACATATTGTTGTATAATGATGGTTGTCTTACCTGAAGTTTTATTCTTCAACTTTGTTAAACTGTTGATGCAATCTGACATGTATAGCCAGCCATGTTTTTAATTGAGAATGTGTTCTTTTTTTTGTGTGAACCAGTTAGAAAATATTCCAACTAGCGTGACAATTAAAACCTATTGATAGTAATACTCTATGAAAAACAGATCTATAAAGTTTTACCCATGAGTTAAATTTGAGTTAAAATATTTTTTATAGTAACTCATGCTTTTCTGTTTATATTTTATGGCATTTTATGTGTGCATATTAATTTAACTTGTATACAGATAAATAAGTTCTTTGATGATTTTTAAAAAGTGTATGATGAAAATATTTTAAGTGATTAACATAAGTCCTTCATTTTTGGGGCCAAATCTGAAGCAAAAGATATAAAATGGCATGAAAAAATTAAATTGAAACTGTACATGTGAAAATCAAGTCCTAGGATAATAAAAGTAGCTATATTCAAGGATTTAGCGAAGACCATGCTGGTTGTTTCTAGAAAATTGTCTCATTGGCTTCTTCAAAAATCATGCTTTTAATATTTGGCTGCAGCATGCATTGACAAACATATAACAGGAAAAATTTTATTAGACAACACAAGTTAACATTTGTTTTAATAGAATTTCACTACCAGACTTTTGAAGGAAAAAAAAAAATCAAGTCACAAACATCTTCTGTGACATTACACTATTTTCTCATTCAGTAATAGTTGCATAACAAGATGATGATTGTAATCAATTCCACGGGTAAATAGATCAGTACTTCTTATGAGGTTGTACATTTAAAGCACCTTTAATATGTTAACTAGATTCTCAAATAGTTATGAACATTTTGAGTCAAGTGTAAAATGATAATTTCATATTTCAGTAGTTTTAAGAAATTTGCTTTAAATACTATCATTGACAATTGCAGAGTAACTTTTAACCTAGAGCAACAGGCATGATGCTCCACATGACCATAATAGAAAATAGGTAGCAATAGCTACATATCAGCAGGTTTTTAATTTCTTAATTTAAAAAGAATACATATTTTCCTTTTGTGTACTTTGGATATTTTTGCAACAAGTAGTTTATTATCACCTAAATGTCTCCTTTTTATTAGTTTTTTGAACTCTCTATTGCACTTCAAATATTTCTGTACAAAAGAAGAAAATACATAATCTGTTTTTACAGTAATGCAATTCTTTTAAAGTATATTTTTCTATATGAAATATAAAAAATAAGCACATTAACAAGTAGTCCCACGTCTTTGGCAGGAGTTTTAATTATACAAGGTGGCTGTATAGATATATATGATTGGAGTGTGGTTCTGGACATGGACACTATCTGTTATTTTGTCTGTAACTACCTTTTATCAGTTTCCTCTTCAACTACCTTGTTCAAATATATTTTTTCCAACAACCTATTTGTCACAATGAAAGTGTATGTAACCCTGATTAAAATGAAATAATGGGGAAAAAAGTAGTTTTAACTTCATTCAAGTCTTCTTTTCTCCCCTATATAGCACAATTAATAATGCTATTCCAAACATCTAATTTCTGAATAAAACAAATAATTTTCCTTTTCAAGGCCTTGTATTTTGAGCCTGTGCATGTTTATTATTATATTTGCATAGCTACAGTGTTCACCAAAATTGCATTTGTTTCCTCTGACGTGAGTGATCTCAAATAATGTAGCTAATTTAAATTTCTCAATATGTAATGAAGAATATTTCCATTCTATTAAACATCTTCCAAGAAGAGATACACTTCTGCCCTTTCATTTTTGTAGAGAAGTGTAGTTGACTAGCTGAGATTTTATGTCTGAGCTTATGTTGTCCAATGTATAGAAAATGTGTCAATCCTTAAAAATCACTATGCCTTTAAATTTAAGACGTTTAAGTTTAAAGAATAATTTGGAGTATTTAGATGAATAAACAGTAAACAAACATTGAGGACTACCTTATAGATAAAAATAATACAAAATATTAAGTATATTACCTAATTTTGGAAAACATTTCAACTGCAGATTTTGGAAATTATGTCATCATCAATACAATTTTGGTGACCAGTGCAGAAGTCCTTATCCCTAATCACTCAGAGAATGAATGAATCTTTGTATCTGTATTAAATATATTTACATATCTTTGCTATTGAACTGGAAATGTCTTGTTTATGCATTCATATACACTTAGAATTTGATCTGATTCTTCCAGGAGTTATTGCTGAATTTTCCTAAAACTTGATGCTGTGACTCTCATATTTGTATCGGGCTCAAGTCTTGTGAACAGTAACTAAAACCAAAATATTCCCAATAGTATCAACAATTGGCCTTTTTAACAATGACAGCACATAAATGAGACTTTAAGACACAAAAAATTTCTACTTTGATTTAACATATGCATTAATAATTCAAAACTTTTATCTTTTTTTTTTATTTTTAGCTAATCATTTCTATACAGAACACTCTGGTGTATTTTCAATTTATTCAAAATATTTCATCTCAGCAGCGAGAATATTTTACATTACATAGAAGACATTACTTATGCAACAGTGATTTGCTGTATTTTGAAAGGTTCATACATGCTTCAGCTATCTGTATCTGTGATTTCAGTAGCATTCTGGCAAAGACTCCTTTGCAGAAAGCCTCTCTTTGAGCAGGGAAACAAAAGAAAGAGAAAGAAATTTTTAAAAATTCTCTCTGTCTACAATAACAAATAGCATGGCTCAAGAGGAATTGATTTGTATGGTGAAACAGTGGGCCTTAGGTGAACTAAAATATTGTGTAAATGACTTTTGAAATAGGTTTATAGTGGCTTTCCTCCATTCTAGGGCTTGTTAGTGCCTGATAACTAGGGTTAAGAAGTATATTCTTTTTCTTTTCTACACGTTAAATTATTTAATAATATTCCACATTCAAGAGAAGATGATGATTTTCACAACCCAAACATTCGGGTGATGGGGCTGCTAAGATGGAAATGAAGGTTTTGATTGTTTTCAGACAATTAAAAACTTTAATGAAACTTTAATATCTTTTAGCAAAGATAAAGATTTCTCATGCTGAAAGACAGGAGCTGAGAGACACAACACTTTGTGAACTAATATCCCTGAAGTTGTTTCAGGCAGCATATTCTCTGCTGAAAACTAAAGAAAACAAAACAAACTCCTCTAGGAAAGTCATGCTCTCAGCAATATTTCAGTAAAAGATGATATCACAGCAAAGTTTGAGAGAACGTAAGCCAAGAACGTGAAGATGTGAGTGGTGAGTAGTACCAGGTACTGGACACTTAGCTAAAAGAAGGCATTTATAGTGTTTTAATAATAGATTTAAGTCAAAGAAGTGTTCAGAAGACTTCAAGGGAAATTATTAGAAAGAGTAAAATACTGGAAGCTAATGCATTGAGTTCAGAAAAAAAACACTAGATACACTGAAGTTCTGTTTAATCTTCATGAAAGATATAGGAAGATCTTCTGTTTTAAGAAAATAGAAAGAAACATGATAAAAATCTTAATTCATGTTGTAATTGTTCTTGGTAAGAGAAAAGGCTACTTCATCCATTTCATTTTGCAGTAGAATAATAGGAGAGCACTTCAGCGTCATAGATGCTCTGTGCTTATAATTTTCAAACAATTGGACACTGAAGTGATAAAAAACCACATTTTTATGAACAGTCAAAAGAGTATGGTACAATTACTTTGACCATCTCTGATGCAGATTCTAATTTATTCTTGGTTTCTTTATGCTCACATTTCAATAGCTAGCAAGAGCTCTTGTGATATGCTAAGAATATTGGCCTACAAGCCTTCTAAGGTTTTGTCTAATTTTTCAAAAAGAGCTTGTGTGTTGTATTTTGATATGAAGATTCTCGCATGGAAGAGTATTGTATATTTGAGAGTATCTTTGAGTGAGAGGTGTTCTTCATGGTTCTTCACTGGTTCTTCTCTGGTGATATTCACTGAAATAAAGAAATGCCTTTTATTTGTTTACTTAGAGACAAGAATTATTAGGAATTTACTTAATGAATGTAGCTAGGTGAACAAAAATAATTTTGGCCTGCTCAAAAGTAATTGTTGTGATTCAGAAAGGGAAGTTTGGATAACAGGAAACAAAATATATTTGAGAAAAGCACTAAACTTAAAAGGAAAAAAGTATGTTTGAATGATACACTCTGATGTCCATAATGTAAAATGAATTATGAAATATTATCTCTGAATAGCAAATCTTAACATGTAGCCTTGGGCTTAAACAAATAGATATTAGTGGATGCATGTTTCAACTTCATACAGAACAAAAAAAATGTGCCTCTGGTTCATGACCAGAAGACTACTGCAAGATAAATTAATAAAAGTGAAACCAAAATAAATGAAAATAAGATTATTAAAGTTCATCACAGATGTCTGCTGCAGAGCTGTAATATCAAAATATTTATTTTATTTTATTTTATTTTATTTTATTTTATTTTATTTTATAAGTCCTCTTTAAAGTTACAATTGTCACTGCATTTTGATAAATATAAAAAAATTTGTTTGTATCATTCTCCTCTTTTAATCTGCTACTCTAATACTAATCTCAGGTGTTTCAATCCTCTCATTGAAAAAATAATGCCTGTTTAATTTAATTTCCTGCCAATTTTATATTAACTGGTGATGGGAGTTTAAAACAGTAGAAACATGTGATTTGAATAGGGAAAAGAGTTGTGTGGGTTGAAACTATTCATGCAGAATAGGAATCATTCATTAATATTTTGTTTGTCTTCCAACAAGCTTCCAGCAATTAAGAATGAATAGAAAGAAAAGGATAATGACATGTTTTATCAAAATTCAAGTGTTAAAGAAACAATTTGAATTTACGTGATCAGTTGATGCATCTCTTCTGCCTGTTTTTCAGATCTACCCTATGCACACCTCAGAGTCACTGTATTAGTCTTACAGCTTGATGTTGATTGACTTTCTGAAGCTAACAGGAATTATAATTTTATTTGGGCCTGACTCATCACCATTGCTTTTCGTGCTTGATACAAACAGAAAATACAGAAATGCCATCGAAACTTAAAGGAAACCTCCCTTATTATTAGAGTTGCAAAACTGCAAAGCAGCTTGCTCAGAAAGACCATGGGGTCTCCATTCTTGAAGATACTAAAAACCTGACTGATCTCATCCCTGGGCAAAGTGCTCTAGCTGACTCTACTTTGAGCAGGAGAGTTGGACTAGATGGTCTCCAGCTTGCTCTTAGGCCACCTTAAATTCCTGAAAATACCCTAAGATATCATACACTGTCAAAGTGGAAGATCATTTGATTTGAAAGTCAGGAAAAAGTGAGAACTTTAATTCCTAATGTTCCAGGAGTTTGGGTAATGTCCAAGCTAATGATGAACAAACTGGTAGAAACACTTTAAATAGTATAGCTTGCTTTAGCTTGATTTTCAGTTTAGGGTTTTTTGCTTCTTTACATGCTAAGTTGCATCTTGGATTGCATTTTACACTTGATTAAAATGTTTTCCGTCCTTATGGTTTTCAGATGTAGGTATTGTGAACACAGGAAGGCCTAGAAGTCTTACTATTTTTGCCCAAGTGTTAAGTAATTAAGATAGTTATACTTTAGGACATACATTTTGTACACAGAATAAATTGTGAAGTAACTGGCTGAGAAAAGGTTGATGGTTGCAAGCTTTGCTCATAAATAATTAAACGTAAAAAGGATTTACTCTGCCATCCCCCTACTACTGTCCAAATGCACCAACATTTTTGAACAACGTTTATAAATGTTGATAGCAACTGATATACAGAAACCATGAAAGAATATAATCTATGAGGAGTGTGAAATATCAGGAATTACAATGCAAAACTTCAAGCTTTGGGATATGGAAAATAATTTCTCTTGTAATGGTGAAAAAGTGTCACCATTAAGCCTTGTGGAGCTGTATGGATATATTGCTTTTTGCCAAGTCTCTACAAACTCTATTCCTAGTGTCAAGCTCCAGAACTGGGGTTCTTCATATATTGAAAATATAATTTTAGTTTCTAGCTTGGATAGGGATGAATTACTTAATACAGGTTAGGATAAACTCTGTACCATAGAATAAGTTAATAGAGCTCAATTACTACAGATAGCAGGAAGTATATGTCTTTGGCATTGCAGTGCTTTTTGTTCTATGGATGAGTGGAAAAGAAACTATCCCATTTAAGGAATACAATTGAAACAAGGAAGAAATGGATTTACCACTGAGGTATAATGCAAAGGTGTGTCTTTTCTCAGTGAATGTTAAGTGTATCTTTTCTCAGTGAATGTTAATCTCCAAGATCAGATTCAATTAGGAAGAACTCCATATGCTGTTCTCAGAAAATATATCAGTTTTCCGAGGGTGAAAATTATCAAACCCACAGTCTTCTTATTAAACCTACAGTCTTCTAACTAAACCTGAATATCCTAAGTCCCTGCCAAAGGACTAATAAAAGCTGAAGGTTGTTTTTTTGCTGAGATGGATGAATTGAACAGTTGTGGACTTATTTAGGTAAAAATATGCCATGTTGATTCACAGGGGTGACAGATACTGTTGTGTTAATGTTGTGCATTGAAAATCAGTAAAGCTAAATATAACCCTCTCCCCCTCATAGGTAGGTGCCTTAATTTGTCAGCACTTGGAAATTTCTTATGTCCATTTTTCTTTGAAATTACTGATGTAATTTTATAAATGGTAGAACAAATTTTAGTATGTAGTCTGTCTTTGCTTGTTAAAGTGGAGCTTACTATCTTTATTTTTTCATGGCAATAAATGCATGAGAAAACCAGCTTTTTACCAATAACTTTTTGTAAATATTAATGCTCATATTCATCATCTTTCCCTCTTGTTTGTTTCATTAATATGCAGTTTTATGTAAAATCTCAACTGTTTTGCAGATTAGGATATAAAAAAGATTAGAGTATATGAAGGAAGTTCTTAGTTTTGGGGGCAGCTTATTGCATTCATAGAAACTAATGCATAAGTACTATTTATTATGTATTAGTATTCTAGAGTTCATAATTTAGTTCATACGGATTTAAACTCATTTAACCTAAATGCTCTTCTTAGTAACAATTAAAGGACTAATATGAGTTTCATGAACATGTACATGCATATACAGGGTTTTTCCAGACACATTTTAGAGCAACCCCATACTGCTGTGTTTTTATCAACTTTATCATGTCCTGGTTTTTTTGGGTGTGAAAAGGAGATGCCATAATTCATTTAGCCCAAATGTTCAATGTAAAAATCAGTATCTTTTATAACTGATAGTTCTGCTCTGACAAATATTTATCCAGATTATACTGTCTAAAGTATATGGTAATTTGCATATCTGGGATGATGACATGTGGGAAACAGTCAACTGCAATACAGATATTTAATATTTTTGTTCTTAAAATTCTTTATATTAATCACATGAGTGTTTCTAACTATGCAGATAACAGACATATATTCTGATCCAAATCTATTTCTTCTTATTGGAAAAGGACAGGCCATGATGCTATTCCATGAGGCCGGTTGCATTCAAAATTACAATACTTTTGCCTGAGAAGGTCTGGTTCTCGGAGGTAATGCAATAGAAAGGTCAGAATTCTGATGTTTACACTGAAAGTAGAAGTGTAATAAATCCTGCAAAATAACGATTAACATGCACATCATTCTTTCAGAAGGAATTTTATCATCATTATGTCATTCTCATTGATATTCTGTGGAAAGGGCTGAACTGGCTCTACTGAGATGAATATTCTGTGTGTTAGTTTTGCATTAGATAATTCCTATTCAGTACAGCACTTAAGAAAAAAGCAAGATTAACACCCAGATCTGTTTAAAAACTGTTATTAACAACTTAGTAAGTACATCAAATTTCTTTTAGTTTCAAGGACATGTAGTGATGTTCTTAGGGAATTTTCAGCCTCAGCTATAAAACAGCCCAACTTTGCATCTGTCACATCTCTTCCCTACATGCCAATTAGGTAAGGCATATATCTTTTAAAGAATATGTGAAAATGAACAGGATGCTCCTGAATCATTTATAGCTTGTTCCAAAACTTATTTTAGATAACTTTGCTATGATTTTTGTGGTAACTACAGATGTGATAAACAGGTGTTCTGTTCTTGTGATCTAGTTGAGACAGATTTCCAAGAAATCAATAAGAAATGGAACATAAAATTCCGAATATTTGATGAGTTTTTTTCTAATTCCCATCTTAAGTTACATCACTGTTCTTGCAGGAACTGTAAATGATGTAAAGTCCTTCTGGTGTTGAGGAATACAGTCAATGCAGGTAGCCTGGTGAGCAGCTGCAGTAGGAGCTCTGGGTGTTGGGAGCCCAAGAGGGCATGGACAGCTAACTCTTTGCATACAAAGGGGATGGGGACCTGTGCTCATCCAGGTGACCAGACACTCAGAGACACTGCATGTTGCTCTCAGCTTTCTTGATTCTGAGTGTTTGGAATCTTGCAAGCAGGTTCTCACGCAGCCTCAACATAAACAATGTATATTTTTAGATTGTTTTTCATATTTCTCCTCTGGGAGGAGAATGTGATTGATGGTGGTATTCACCATCCAGGTCAAAGAGGTGGCAACCTGAGTGACCAATCTCTTGGCCTCTGTACAAACTGTATATATGGAGTGGAATGAAGAAGAATTTAGAATAAAGTATCATTAGCTTTCCCTTCACCTGCTGCTGCCTGCCTCGTTTCTTTGATGTGCGATTGTGCTTCAACTGCAGAAGCTGAAGAGCCCAAGATTTCCACGTACTTAGACTATGAAAATATAAAAGCCCAGGACTTCCTCAGTCCAGGGTCCCTCCTCAGAGGTACCAGCTTGAGCTGTTACTTTTTTATATGGTTATAGAATCAAGATTAAATTATTTTAAGAATTGAGAAACTTGAGACTGCTATAGGAAATTTGGGGTCGAGCCAGTAAGGAAACCTAATATGACTGTGAATTTGAGGTGTGTAGATGCCAAAGGGCCATTCTCCCAGTTCAGTTGGTCCAAATGTGACTACCAGAATAGTATGATATTCAGGAATATGTTATAGGATGGTCTAAGTGAATTCATATCTCTGAGATTCATAGTTTGTGTCATTGGCCCACAAGTAATTGATGCATAGTTACAGATTATGTCATCTCATTGCATGAAGTTTCAGTCCATCAGTTTAAAGTATTTCTCGTAACTGTCAGCTGTTAAAACTTTTGATAAACTTGTGCCAGGAAAGTTTAGCATTATATTTTTTGTCCAACCTGTCTATCATCAGCACTAACTACCTTTATATCTTCAAAGTTTTGTACCCTAAAGAGAATTTTGAACCCTCAAAATGAAACTCCACCTACCCCTCTACTTGTAAACCTGATGTGAATTTCTGCTCTTCAGGGCTTGTGTGAGTGGTTGCAGTTGCTGTTTTCTCCCTTCTGGCCTGCATATGTATTTCCGTCCTATGGTGACTACAGTTGCCAGTGGGAGTGATGTATGCCTATGTCTCATTCTAACTTAGGGCTTGAAATACATCTGAATATAAAGGACGACACTGTCAGACACCCCATTTTAAACACAGGAAAATTTACATGGTGTCATAATATGAATCTATTGGTGTTTGTTTCAGAAGGTGCTTTCTAGAACAGACATTTTTTTCTGCAGTTCTCTAGCCTTGTGAACAGCAAGTTATTTCAAATGTGTCATTATTTTAACACATAATGTTATTTGAAATGTATGTTTACTGCTTGAGTGTAGTTCAAATCCTAGGAGAATCCTCATCCTTCTCACTGAAAATCCTGCATGTCCTCAGCATCCTCTGAAATGTGAAGGATTGACTCTTCCACTTCCTGGGATTCTCATTGGTGCCAGGGTTCAGCATGTAGGCTTCCAGAGCAACAGTAATATCTGTCATTTTGAATGAATACAAATCTCTAACAATCCATGTTTGTACAGTCCCAGTGGAAGCATGTTGTGTCAGCTGCGCTTGTGGTACTTTAAAGGCTTTATTAAGTCAGCTGGCAACACACCCTGTCTCCAGGCACTGGCTTTTATGGCAAAGGACCTAAGAGACTTTTTAGTCCCTTTCCTTTTTTTTTTTTTTCCTTTTTCCCTCCTTCCTTTCTCATGTTAACTAGCTGTCAGAAACACAGGTAATGACTTTAGAGAAATTTTATGGGTGTGTTGCTATGTTCGTACTACCCACAATATAGTTTACAGTTGAGCATTTTTACCCACCCTCACAATGTTACACATACATGTGCACACACTGTCAAGTACCTTTATGCAGTCTGATATTAACTTATTAAGTCTGATTAACTTATTACAAAGAATTGATAGAGAAACTGTACAAAATTTATAAATAATTATAACTGGCTTTCTTAGCCCACGTAGCCATTTGAAAGTAGGATATGATAAACTGTGTGAAGGTTCTGGGCCAAGAATTACAGTAAAATTCCATGCATACCCTATCCAGTGGCCTTTTCTGTAAGAACTGTACTTTCTGTTTGCTTTAATGTAGACAAAACTGTTTAATTGGTAAATGTTAAAATATTAGTTTGCTTAAGTCATGTTTTGAGAATCAGTTGTCCAAAGACTGAACTTTGCAGTGACATTCAGAATCTTTTCTCTTGCAGCCGTTTCGTAGAGTGACGTTTTCTGTTGTGAGTCAGCCTCAGGACCCGCATCAAGGGTCATTGCAGAGTTGCTATGACAGCGGTCTGGAGGAGTCAGAAACACCAAGCAGTAAGAGTTCATCAGGGCCAAGGCTGGGTGCCCTTCCACTCCCAGAGGACAACTACGAAAGGACTACGCCGGATGGCAGTGTTGGTGAGGCAGAGCATATGGAAAATGGTAGGGGCAAACACAACATTCACACACATAATCTCACTAGCAAGTTATACTAAGTAGACTTTTGAAAGGTCAGTCCAAAAAACATAAATAAATATATTAAATAATTAATATTGTAATTATTTGATTTTAAAGTTTGTTAAAATGCAGGTATACAAAATAATGGAACATAATATCAATTAAAATAGCACTTCCTTTTTTTACGTGACTTAAAATCCATACTGCAGAAGCAGTTAAAACACTGAAAAAATATCAGTAAAGGTCTGGGGAAATGGTAATCGAATAAAATTCCATACTTTTCATTTTAGATAAAAGACCATAAAGGACATATATTCTCATTTCCTTCCATTTTTGATTCAAAACATACTTAGAAAAATTCCCAGAATGTAATGTATACAGAATCAGGAAAAGAAAATAACATTTTAAAACCCCACTCTAGGGAATTCTCTTTTCCCCAAAAATATTGTATAGACTGCTTTCAAAATAAAACCCTATGTCAAGTCCATTCTTCATTATTTAGAATAGAAGAACATTACTTTCCTTTTCTTCCCACTTTTTTTTTTTTGTACAGTATTTTTACAACATCTCATTTAAATTCAAGGTCCATTTATGTAGAGGGGAAAATGTTAAACACTTATTTATTCCAGAGTAATTCTCATATTATTAAAAACCAAAAAATGTTAATATAAGTCTCAGGTTAGGTTCTGTTTTTCTTTCTTTATAAAACTATTCAGGATTAAAAAACCAAAAGGACTTATTCATTTTGAAATGTATTTTATAAAACACAAATATTTTAATGCTCTCCACTTTCTGACCTTGATCTAAAGTTTTATGAAGTCAGAGACTGACTTCATTGTATTTTCATTTGCCCATAAACAACAAAATTAATTAATACATGTCAAAGTGTACAGATTATTGATAACCAAAGAAATAATTGGTTTTCTAATTCAACTGTAATAGGTGGGTACATGCAAGAAGGGTGGTGTATTTTTTTGTTATAGAATTAATTCATTAGTATGGCAAAGTGCATGTTAGTTTTTCAGAGATTATAATACTGAATAATTGTTCTTGGGGTTTTGTCTTGTGAGAAGACATGTCAGCCTATGTTGCTATGTTATTTTTCATGGTAAAATATTTCCAAATCTAGTAATATATTACTGAAGAATGGCTACAGCAGTCTACATATGCTTAAAGTGTATATTCCAATAGCA
>VXBB01012323.1:318019-328697 GCA_013399915.1 Illadopsis cleaveri
AAAAAAAAAAATTGACTGAAAAGGAAGATAGTATTATCCATCTAAAGATCTATTAGGTTATGTATGTTTATACATTTATATATTCTCCTTGGTTGATTATATGAATATATTTTTTTACCTTTTGTTTTCCTTGGGATGTGGTAGGGGGAAAAAGTGATAATGGCATTACTGGAAAAAAATGTCAGGAAAAAACCTTATAGAGTTTGTACCTAAATTGGGCTGATTATTTTATTGTCTGTTTTGTAGTGAGATTTTGTGGTTAGGATAATAAAATTAAACAATTTTAATCAATTACCTTGATATCCAGAAATGCAGAGAATTCAGAAGTTCAGAAACTATTTTGACATGGGATATGCCTGATCCATGCTGGAGAAACTGCAGAATCACAAATGAATATAATTTTTAATGTATTTGATAGCCAATGAAAAAGAAAATGACACAAATGGAAGTGTAATGAAAACAAAAAGTGCTTGAGCAGTGTCATAAGTTAAAGGAATATAGTTTAGTATTGATGGAAAAATTGGAATTATATTCTAAAACCTAAAATATTTTAGATGGGTTTTTTTAAACCATTTATTTTATATTTGGTAGGATGAATTTCTTGGATTTGGTTTTGAAAATAGTATTCTAAAATTAATAGATAGAAATATAGAGGTAGATAAATACATTAGATCATGGTGAATGAAAAAAAAAAAACTCCAGTAAAAAAAAATTTGCATGGTAAGACATGCATAGAATTAGGATTTCCTCCTCTATGAAACCTTGAACAGAAACCTTTAAAATGTGGGTGATATTGTGGTGAAAATTATACTCTACAGACTTCTGGATTTTACTGTCACATTTCAAACACAAGATTTCAACAGCGGCATGTAATCTACCTCCTGAAATTTCTACCTTCCCAAAATGATGGAACAAGATGGAATGTACTTTTGTTCCTTCATATGTGTAATACCTGATATTTGAGTGAGAATTTTCTGTCATATGATTCTTAAGTCCATTTTTATTTTAACTATTGCATTGTTCAAATTCTGATAATGTGGTCTTCAATATTAATAGACCATTCTGACAGAAATTGATTTGAACTTGAAGTCTGTCAATCATTCATTTGTCACATTTAATTGGAAACTAGGTAATCTGCAGTGTTTGGCTGGGTTAGGTTTTAGTCAGGATTTATACTGGATTTTTATGAAGATTTTCCATGGAAACAGTATTTTGGAAGGGATCTTAGTTAATACTTTTTACTTCAAATATTTACCATTTAATTTCAGTGGTGTGAAACAATGAAATTATAACTAATTTCTTTGGATGTCTTTTCATTTTAGAATTTGAAATAATAATCTTCAGCACAGTACATGAAACTTTGCAATATATTTCCTTCTTTTTTTTCAAGCTTAGATATCTAAGGAAAACAAGTAATCTTTATAGTTAAGGCAAATTTAAGAAGGTTCAGTTCACAGACAGAGTGTATAGGAAATTGAACTTTCTGTTTGCTTTTAAGAGTTTCTTTGAATTTTCTCAGTTGAGTCTAAAACACTGGAAAATTGGAAAAAAAAGGGTAAGGGAGCTGATTTTCTTAGAATATGGTGTACATTGCCCATCAGCCTACATGACTGTCAGATGTAGATTGAAGTTTTATTCTGCTGATTAGCTGTGGTGTCAGATGTGGGAGAAAAAAAAAAAAAAAGAAAGAAAAAAATAAATGTTAGCAGATTGACTGTGAAAATTCGGTATGCAAAGATCTTGTTAATTAGTAAAATCTGCAGAACCAAAAGTAACTTCTGAGCTAATTTATCCCCTGCCCTTGGAGCTTTCCTTACAAGGAAATTCTGCTCATATGTGCAGCCTTCTCTGGTTTTGCTGTTAGAATGGTACTGTCTTAATGTAAATTGCACAATAATTTTCTGAAGAACATTTCCATTACATTCTTATTTGTATATCAAGGGCAAATACATTACCATGGTAAATTAGTTTCCTGGTCTTTTGTCATAGCTTTCTAGTTCTGACCATGACTAATACATCTCAGAAGAAAATTTAAAAAAACCTTGTGGCAGAAACTTCCAGAATGACCTCCCCTCTTGACCCTAACAGTTAATAATCAGCATGTAATTTTCTAAATAATAATAATAATAATAATAGTACCACTAAAACATCACTAATTTACCACAAGCCAAGTTACTGGTCTGAAGTATGTCTGAAGCGTCTGAAGGCTACCAAAATTGTTTTTGGGGTTCTTTGGGTTTTTTAACTCTTTTTAAACTGTTTTAGTGACTATTCCTTTTATCCATTATCAGAAAGAGCATGGAAGCATTCCATTTTAGTTTTTAAATACTATGGATTGTTATGTTTGCTTAAAACTTACCTTGCCTCTAAACTGTAGATCTTCCTAAGTTCTATTTCTTCTAGCAGAGGTAGGGATAGCTGGAGATGTATTCTCACAATTTGAGGAATGGACAACACAGCCTTTCCATACTAATTCCTATGCTATTAATTACAGATACAATCTTTAAACAGAGCTTTCATTGTCCTGTTTCATTTCCCTTCACCTGGTTCTGTTAGGTCTCTCAGGTTTCCTGCAGTTCTCAGGCACATTTCATTATATTCCTTCACCCTACCCCTTTCTTTCTGCATAGCTGCAGTTTATTTATGCATGTAGTGGCCTAATCAGTTTTGTTTTTTGTTTAATTTAGCTAGGTGACCTGTAGTGGTGAAACTGCAGGACTGCAGGTTATGGCTTGTATCATCTTCCCTCGAGATTTGTTTCCATGCAGTCCTAATTAAGCTGTTTGCCACACCTGAGATACCTGCCTTAAAGCTACCTCAGGTACTTCTACATGAACCTGTGTTTGATCTGCAGCACAGAATTTTAAGTTAGCCCATGTTTCAATATCAAACAGGGTTGGAGAAGAGCAGTCATCTCTGTGAAAGAAGGAAAATAAAGGAATGGTTTACAGCTTCCATTTTTGCAGGGGAAAATGGAGTAAAGAAAGATTAAGTGGCATGTCTGAAGTCACAGATAAAGTAAAGAGCAGAGCTTAAAAAGGAGCTCAGAATTTTTGTGATTCAGTTACTTGACTCCCACAAAGAAATCAGTAAATTACTCTCTGACTGACTCATGAAGAAATAAAAGCCAGGGAGGAGAAGTGCATTACCTTGGTTCATAGTCTGATAATATGCTCTGTTTTCAATGACAATTTCAGATTTAGACTGCAAGTGTCAAAGTTCCACCATCAGTATAGAGAAGGGGTTCATACTCTACTAAATGATGGCTTGAAAATGCAAAGTGAATTTTGACAATTAATAAATGCAATTAATTTTATCTATAAGAGCATTCTCTCACTTTTACTTGTGAAATAGATTCTTAATCTGTTCTCTGAACAAAAGTGTGAGGAAAAGAATCTATTAATTTAGAGAACCCGTGTTTACAGAATCTATTTTTATTTAGATTTTGTAGTGCGAATAACACAGCTTAATGTTCTTGAATAACTGTCCTTATTGTATAATGGCAAACAGACACTCATTGACTTTTTTCAGAGAATGACTGCATTTTTTGCAGTTCCTATTATTTTCAAATGTTCTTTTCTCTTTAATTCAGGTCCTAAAATTGCATGAGAATAATTTTGTTTTAAAATTGTGTCCTGAAAATATTGTTTTAAGTAGTCCATCTGACAGGCTGAGGCAGCAAAGGTTTTCAATGTAGAGATTACACAGTAACAGATCCTTTTTTGGTTGGTTGGTTTCTTTTTATTTTCTCATGGCTGCTACATCTACTTTTTCTTGAATATGACCCTGCATACATGAACCTAAAATGCAAGAAAGTGCTGCAAAAATTATTATATAATACAAATACGTAAGAATTCTTGTCCTTGTTTCTGATGAATCCTAACCTATAATTAGACACATGATGAATTTTGAATTCTGTAACACTAGCAACATACATGGTAATGTTTTGGAACACATACATATTCAGTGATGAATTATATCTTGAAGCAGGTTTTTTTGAGAATACAGCATTCTGATAAGATCTGTGAAGAGACATTTTATAAGATCAAAAAAAAACCCTAGCTTGTAAGACAGAAGACAAACTGTTCAGGAATCCCTGATACACTAGTGCAGTCTTATGTAAGGCAGGGAACCTGGCTGGGAAGAACATTGTCTACTTTTCTCCTTGATTTTTTCTCATTTCAAATCTTCTCTGTGTTCCTTTAGATGACCTTACCCCATACGTCTGTGAAATTTTTCAACAGAGGAATAACTTTGATAACCTATATGCACATTAATACTTTAAGTTTCAAAACTATATTGTACCTGTTCTTTAAGAATTGTATTTTGAAGTGTTATGTATATATAATTGTAATAGAAATTAGGGGAATATATTTTGTGTCAAATTTCTAGTGCTGATATGTATTTTTACATATACATTTACTTCATTAAGTCAATAATTTACCACACAAAGTTGAGAAATTATTTTAGTCTGTCCGCTGTACATAATTTCCCTAAGATTTATTGTATATTAACTACTACTCTGTGTTTACATTGTACTTCAAATGCAGAGTGCAAAGTAAAGCCCCAAATATATACCAAATATGAGCAGAAATTGCTCTCATTGAAGACAACAGAATAGCCTTTTTTATACCTTCTGTAATTCCCTTGACTGTCCAGACAAATATCAACAAGTTCTATATTCTGTTCATGAAGTGTACCTGAGTTTGCTGTGAATGGTTTTCCACTTGATCAGGATTTTAACTGCTCAGAGAACATATGCTTGGATCTTCTGGAATCAAAGAAGGAATGCATATTTCTGTATTGGAAATCCACCCCCACACATTGGTAGCAAAACAAATTATTCAACATTTTCTGATTTTCTGAATAGAATTGTATGTGTCTTCCTGTTCTCCAGGTTTCTTTCTCATTGTATTTGCTCTAGCTCCTTTTGGACTGCAGAGTGAACAGCATATGCCTCTTTTCTGAAAAATCATATTATAGGATTTCTTCCTCCACTCCTGATTTCAGTATCCTGGTCTTAAAAAGAAAATACACACAGCAATAACTGTTCACCACTGTTATAAATTGCCTATTGATACCAGATAACTTGAAATGCCATACTAAACCTTTGATTTCTTTTATTACCCTTTAAAAAAAGGAATTCCATGTTTACATTCCATCTGTTTTTAAGCAATACTTTGAAAGTGGAGGAAGACTTTGGATTTTTAAAGAACCATACCTGCAGTTATATCTGCTAGGATGAAGCAGTGAGGGAAGGGTTTGTATGTACATGTGGGTGTACACACTTGTACACATCTCAGTGAGTCAGTTCTCACTGCAAATACTCATGAGATCTAGACAGTTGCAGTTATATAACCTGCCTTATCTATGAATTTCAAATCAATTCACTGAGGTGGATCAGAACGAACATACTAAACTGACAAGTGGAGAACTAAATGATCAGAAAGTAAAGCAGTATGTCCACTGTCATGCTGTGAATTGATCCAAACATCGTGCACCCCTCAAAAAGTAATAATTTGAACATCAACTTCCAGTTTGATGAAGGTTTTGCAACTGACTTAGTGAAGTTAGGCTTTTGTCCAAGTCTTCCGTGCCAGCTGCTAGCTCAGGCAGCCTCCCACTGATGCAGATTGCAGAACTCCCTTTGATACTGTCGCAGTCCTCAATGTAGATGGAAGGCAAAATGCATTGCAAAATTTACAGACTCAAGGAAGAACAGACATCTGGTTTATGAATGGAATATTTAGCAACCTTTGCATCCAAGGCAGGCTCTTTCCTGAAAAAAATCTAATGCAAAGATTCAACGGAAATTTATTTTTCCTCTGTTCCAATGAGTCCTTTCAACATACTGTATTTGCCAGTTGGCTTTATTTAATGACAGATTCTTCAGTTTCCTGGACAACATTAGATCTTTCTCTTCCTTCAAATCTTCAATATGATGGATGTTCAGTATAATGAAGATCCAAAGCAAGTGTTTTGTAGGGGTATTTCATCTTAATTTCAGGGAAAAATACTTTTTCCTCTATATATGGGAAATATAGGTAATATATGAAGTCAGAGCAAAGATAATCTGGTGGCCAGGGTAATGGTGCTCAGGGAAAAGTATAGCAGGACAAATAAACTGATTTGTTTTCCAAATAGTCTTCTATACATCAGCAGTTGGGAATTCTGATTCCCTGAGCCACATAATGTGCATTTAGTAATCTTTATTGATTTACATATTCATATCTGTCCAGTTTCCATTGCATGCAACTATTAATATCTCTTTTTCCCAATGAGGGTTTTCAAAGTGATTGTGTGTCCCATAAGTCTTGGATTGGACAAAGGAAAAATAAACTTCCTAGCCTGTAGAGGAACTGTAGATAGAATTTTTTAAATGAGAATGTGTTGATTTGTACCCATACTGAAATTTGCTGTTGTATAAGAACCCTTTATTCAGTTATTATTTCAAAAAGTTTAAACCTCAAAAATTGAAGGAAAGTGTCTGTATCTCTTATGTATTTTAACACATATAAAGGTAAGTTTAGTATGCCTAAATCTAAAGAATGGTATTTAAAGGAATTAGAAGCTCCAGTATATGTGTCATCTATAGTTCTGAAAATTCTATTTTATATTTATATTTTATAACTGATTTTCAGAGAAATTGTTTCTGTGATGACAAGAGAATTTAAACACAAGCATGATATGAATTCAGACATTTAAGTATTTCTGAATATTACTACAGTATCATCTATATTGCTTTTTTTTGCCTCAACAGCAACACAGCATTCGATGTGAATGCCAACTCGAATGTCTTGAATAAGTAAAAAAAAACAATCATGGCTTATGCTAAAACAAGAAATACGTTAGAATTGTTAAGAAATTGCTTAAATTTGTTAGTACAGTAGCTTAGTATTTCAGGGCCTCTTGACTTGTTTCGGGCAAGGAACAACAATAACAACAAAACTCCCACTACAAAAAAACCCCAGGGGTTTAATGCTCCAACAGAATCTGTGTGCACAGATAAAAGCAAATAAGAAAGTCAGTCTTTATTATGTGTAAAAATGTATTTTAGTAATCAGCATTTTATAAGGTACTTTTTTTTCTGTAGACTAGAGTAATAAATTCTATTAATATTAATTGGAAATATTTTATTGTAGATAACTTGCCATTCATGTTTAAAAGAGCTGTCCAATCTTACACTCTTTTAAGAAAGGACAAAACCATCTTTCAATAAATAAAAAAAGATTGTTTTGATGGATTATTCAAATCTGTACTTCTTTTTCTAATGTAAAATAGGAAATTAAAACATAAATGTAAACTTCTGTTTGGACAATAGAAAAAGTAAAATGTGAAGGCAGTGAAGGAAGAAGAGTATTGATAATTAATTTATATTGGTTACTATGTGCTCTTTTGCTATTCAACGTGCCCATATGAGCTTCTCCAACTTGCTTGTTTTAACCTGGTTTTCAGCTATATCTAAGGAACAAGTGAACCCTGAAGATCCCTGCAGGGGCACTTGTTCTTTTAATAAGGAATCTGCATTATTTCATCAGAAAGGGAAGAAAAATCAAAGTGTATCATATTTAAAATTGAATGTAAACAAGACATGGGTCTATCTTCCACCAAAGTGTTAGTTTTCTCCCCCTATGGTTTTATAGCAGGTTTCTTTTTGATCCAAGGATTTTTCTTTTTTGAAAATTAAATTAGCTCTATAAAGACCAGTAGTGTCCATAGAGAGAATTCTGGGAAAAGGCTTTTTAAATTAAATGTCCTGAATTCAAAAAGTGTATGATATTTGTGTGCTGCTGTCCTACTGTCTTTAAATTATTTCAGCCGCATAGTCAGTGGTTTTCTTATGTAGTTGTTCTGCTCAAATTAATTAATACTTTCTTTGAAGAGGAGAATCTGTCCCTTTTTGGGGCAGTGCAATGATATTCACATCATCATGAGATTAAAGTAACATTATCAGTGGAATATGACATTGCAAATTTTATTACTAGGAGAAGGCAAGGAGAGTTAATGTAATTTTACCTTCTACTGTTGATAGTCAATAACAGAAACTTATCTGAGTGGAGAATAGAAACTCGTTAGTTTTCTTTAACAAAATATTTGAGAGATAAACTTATATATGCATGGCATTTTATTTTATTAATATCTCTCAATATCTAATTCTATTAACAGTGGTCATCATTCCCTGATACTGATTTAGAAAATTTATGCCAACATTCTTTTCATATCGTGCTATGTATTGTAGTAATAATATAGGGATTACTGTAATATATCAGTAGATTTGACAGCTCTGGAAATGTGCATGTTCTAGGTATCTCAAACACAGCTATTATTCAAGTGTGTGAGAGAGTAATAAAATAGTCAACTTTGCTTGTTTTCTAGGTTTCTGATGGTTTCTTTGGCTAAGGGGGTTAAATGCACAAAAGAGGAGGAACCATGAGTAACACTATTACATATGGTGATTTTTTAAATACAAGAAATCTAAATATTTTAGTTGTGTTTGAGGATATCTGATTAAATACCCCACGGCATGATTAATATACTGTATTTAATGCAGTTTCATTATTCAGTTAAATTATTTTTGGTAACAAAGGGTGGGTGAAGGTAGTTAAAATGGGACCTGGTTAATTAGATGCACAAAAAGTTTTCATGCTTATTGAAAGCTTGTAATAACATGATGAAAGAAATTTTGTAATGACATAGAAAGCACATAAGAAAAAAATTAAAAAGTCTTGGAGAACTGAAAAATGGTGACTGATCCATTTGACGATATAGAA
Source organism: Illadopsis cleaveri (assembly GCA_013399915.1). Classification (NCBI taxonomy): domain Eukaryota; kingdom Metazoa; phylum Chordata; class Aves; order Passeriformes; family Timaliidae; genus Illadopsis; species Illadopsis cleaveri. The sequence goes on from VXBB01012323.1 coordinate 326,791, forward strand.
GAAACCTGCACAGTATGACTCAAGAGAAATGGAATCTGCCTGGATGACTCACATCCTTCCTGAAGCCCTCTTTCCAATGTGGTGTTGTACAGAAGCACAGTGAAGAGGAAGAGGAGAGAAACAGCATGGACTTTGGTTCTGCTCTTAGCATGCTCCAGATAGCCCTCTCATATTCTAGCAATCAATATTGGCCTGAGAAAAGCTGTAAGAAAATAGGAGTTAATAATTTTGACGCCATATTATCTTTTCGTTTTCTTGGAAGCAATTCTAAAATAATATATTCTGCCCATAGTTCTCTACTTGGATTACACCAAAGACAAAGGGTAAAGGGTGATAGGAAAAAATCAAATTTAAGTTACAACAAAATGTCTTTGTCTTCTTTATTCAATATGAGGGACTCAACAGAAGTGTTCAAGGGGCATGGATAGAATCGATTTTTCCCACCCATTGTTTCCTCCTATACTGGAAATGGTCATATCTGCAGAATTAAACTTTGGGAAATAACACTAGCATAAGAAGCTGGCTCACCGGGAATGATGAAACAAAATAGTTGTGAGAGTCAAAGAGGAATACATCCTAGATTTTATAAATTACAATACAGAGGACAGGCTCTATACTGCCACAGCACACCGTTCCTAACAAAGGATGTGGCTTAGAGGCATAGCTCACTTGCCAGGAGCATAGATATGGAAACTGGAGACACAGTCAGATCTAATCTCACAAATAGTAATGGGAAAATGCAGAAAAACCCAAGATGCCTCCAAAGGTTTAGATAAGTGAATATTTTTCTCTTGCTTTTCTCTTCAAAAGGAAACAATTGCCTTTAGCCTTTAGCAGGTAGAGTCCCACATGCTGTTGTTCATGCTATGAATTTTAAGTGGAAAAACTTTTCCAAAACATAAAGAAAGATTTTATCCTGAAGTTTCTTGATAAATGTTATCAAAAATGTTATGTTAATTGAGGAAGTTAAGGAACTTATAAAACTAAAATATTCTCTCTACTACCTGTCCTCTTTGTCTGGTAATGTTGTATTTTCTGTTACAGGTAACAGACATTTAGTGGGTTCTTTTTCAGAAGGGCCTAAGCAAACAAACTGACAAGACAAATTTGTTTATTACTGTGAAGATAAATAGTGAAAGAATTGAATCGAGTTCAGCAGTGATAGAAAGTCATTACTTTCAGGTGACAGTTAACTGGCTTGTATAAAATGAGTTAACACTTTGAGAATATTGCCCACTAGAGAGATGCTCGTGCCCCCACAAGCATTAACTAGCATCCTGTTGAGACCGTCAGCTCAGGAAAGAGAAGGGCAAAGAACAACGAAGGTAAAAGGATCTGATACAAAGTCCATTAGTCTCTGAATAGCAATGGCTGCCAAGGGCTATTTTTTGGGCTGGCTTTGTATCATGAACAGAGTGTTCTGTCTACTTACAACCTGGCACTTCCTATCAGCACTAGGTTTATGTGGAAAGAGGAAATCCACACAGGGCTGAACTTCAGCAGTGGATTAAAATAGTTTCACACATAATTGTAGTGAAGGACACTAGTCATGGCATAAGCTTCAAAGCAGAACTGATTCTTATATTTCTTAACATTTATATTCGTCGAATTTTAAATGTTCTTATGTGAACAAGTTCAGATCACCTCAATGTAAAAGAGGTACTTTAGTAATACTACAATGTGAATTGCTTACTTTTGCCTCCTGGAAAGTAATGATACTTTACAGTATTGGAACTCAGGAATGCTTGTGCTCTATTAGTTGAAAATAATGTTAGTTGTTTTACATCAAGAAAGACTGGAAAAAAGAATTAAAAACAAAAACAAAACAACAACAACACACACAAAAAAACCCCAACCACAAAACAATTCTACTCTCTAGATTTTCAACCTATTCTGATCTCCTGAAA
>VXBB01012323.1:328763-368517 GCA_013399915.1 Illadopsis cleaveri
TTCCAAAATTTTACCATATTGATTTACTTTTTCTCTCACAAATATTTCTTGAAAGTCTCTTGTTAAGTGAATTTCCCAGTTCCTTGATTACCTCCTCAATAAATACCCCCATCATTTCCAGTTATAAAAATTCACATATATATTCGCATAAGTGTGTCCAAAACAGTTTCCAAATAGGTCTTGAAAGAGCAATTGAACATGAAGAAAATTCATTAAAGGTGCCCTTTAAAGTGTTGATTTCTTTCCTCTGTTCACTGACAAAATCTTGGAGAGCAGAGTCTCTGTATTGTGCCTCATAATTTGGAGTCAAAATCTCTAAACGTCTTGAGCACTGAGAGGACATTGTGAGACTTTCTTGCATCATCTTTTTTACTGGTACTTGCAAAGGGATTATCAATTTACAACAATAAACAATGAACCCATTTAGACAGTCTAAATCTGAGTTATTCTTTCCTTTCCATGTCTCACCCAGGACTAGAATTTCTTTAGCATGATGCTACAATGGCTTCTTCTTTTTCCAGCGGAACTACAGTCTACAAAAGGGATAAAATATTTGAGCATACAGTATTTCTGAGATACTGCTATAACAAAATAGATTAAAAATTCATTCACATTACTATAACTGTGTAAAGAAGGGATTTACAACCATTATAAACAGCTAAATATAGTTCCATCCTTAAGGCCCTATATTTTGCAAATGCTCTTCCCTTAGCTGGCATTTTATACTGAGATATCATGAAAACACTGCAAGTAGTATCTGTTCAACCAGACAAACCATTATTTATGAGTTTCAAATGACAAGATTGTAACTAATGCTATCAGTAGGAGTATAGAATTGTAACAAATATCTAAACCTGTTATATTTTATGCTTATTGGATTACAGACACTTTGGATCATATACTGTCTGCTTCAACACATTGCCTAAATCCTACAAGTCTCAAGATACTCACATATATAATAGAATATTACTGTCAGAATCAATTGAAAGCCCCTATAAGAAAAACAGATATTAGATTTACCTCAAAGCAAAATACAAACATATACAAATTTCTGATAGTTTTTATTTAACTTCACATATTTTCATATCTCTTTCCTGTATTTCTGTGCTTCATTCATAGCCTCTGAAGGTTGGATCTTTGTGTGTAACTTTCTCATAACTTCCATATATGTGACTTTAGAAAAATAATAAAGCTGGGCAAGCTGGCACTTCTGTGTGTGCAACAAGACACTTCCCTGCGAAGCAGAGAAAAAAATATGTAGAAAGTTGAAATGATTAATAAAGATTTTTTTTTTACTATAAAATAATATCATATTTCTATTGAAAAAGACTCCTTATTAAATCCTGGTGACCTTAGTGAGAGCTGTGATGCTTTGTGACATGGAGCATCTGGAAAAATATACAAATATATGTGCCTTTCAAGCCTCTGATCCCTAAGATACTTATAAAATTATTTTCAAGTAAAGTACATAAAGAACTATTTAGATTTTCCTCAATTTTCTGCTAGGTAAGAGTTTTTGTGAAAGTCTTGGTGTATTTCTCACTCTCTGAAATCTAGACTTGAACAGCCTTTGAAATCTTGTCATTTACAACTGTAGCCAACTAGAGAGAACCATTTTTATCAGTTTAGCAGATCTGTCTTGCAAAGACCCTTCCTTGGGTGAATGAGAAAATAAACCCAGAAATGCTTCTGAAATAAGAGGTCCAAATAAGAGGTTTCAAAAAATAAAAAGTTGGACAACTATTTACAGGTAAATAAAATGGCACCTATGTTCAAATCTCAGTGATTAATCAGCAACTCAGGTAACCAAATAGAAATCTTTGCAGGAGAAGCAGTTGCATAGTGCTGCATCAGCAAGAAACAAGCTGTTTCCACTTTTGAGTCCAACTTAAGAATTCATTTCACAGCATGATTGGGAATAGATATTGGGAGATGGAGAGTCCAGATTCTGTTTTCAGCTCTGCCACAATCACTATGAAAAAATGAAAAAAAAATTCTTTACGAAACATGCAAAATACATTTCATAAAATGAATAGGAAATTCTTGGTAAAGATCAGTGAGCTTCCTAAAGGGAAAGCTGCTGATAATTGCCAATTTCAAATTACTTCCAAGTTTTAGTTTGATTAAGTTCAACCTTTACTCCAATTATTCTCATCTTCTGAAAAATCTCTCTATATTCATGGTGATTTGAAAGCACACAATTTGTCAACAAAAGGAGAAAAATATTAAAAGTGAAAAAAAAGGAGCTGTAGAGGTTTGATATGAACCAATACATTCATTTATCTAAATAAATATATTTCCTCATTGTTGAGAGAACTGTATTAAATAAGCTAAGCTTTACATGAATATCCTGTTGATTTTAAAAATCAATGCTTAATTCTGGCAGAATTGCTCTGACGCTTTCCAAGTCTTGCTGGTCTTTCCATCCCCCACCAAGAAGTTATTTGTTGTCAACAAGTACATCTAATGTCTGGAGCAGGAGGGAAGACGTTTACAAAGCTTCCACTACTCCAGCAACATTTCTGAAAGACCTTACCTAAGTTTGACTGGAATTTCCTGCCATGGAGTAGTTTCCAGAATTTGGAGAAGTGCTTGTAATTCAGGTGCTTGGGTTAAAACAACCTGTTCAGCGATAACTTACCTTTAGTGCAATGTGTAGGAAGATTATAGCTGGCAACATAGTGAAGGTTATTTTGCTGAATGTTTTAATATGCTTAAGGCTTAAGGAATAATTATCCTTTTCTTACACATGAATAAATAGCTAAAATTGTAAGTAGGACAATGTTAAACCATTCCTCTAGACGTTTCAAAAACACTTTTTTAAGCTTTCTAGTAAAGTGGACTGTTCATTGACAATGTTGGAGTTCAAAGCAAAAAGTGGTGCCTTTAGTGAAGATGTGTATTATGGAAGATGCCTCTTTGTGCTTCAGAAATGGAAATTTATGTTTCAGTTTGAGTTTTTAATAAGTTCAAAGATACTATGTCATCTGAAAACCTTCCAGAAACGTATCAGCCAACATAGCTGTATCACATAAATTTTATATTTGTCTTAAGAAATAAAAAAACTTGCAGCAGACGATTATGTGACAACAGTATAACCACTAATGTGAGAATGACTTCAACAAAAGTAACATTCCAACATTAATTATAAATGAGATTCTTTAGCTGTAGAAAACGAAAAGGGCATTTTATGTTTATGCCAGAATTATACTTAACTTTCTACATTTTAAAGTGTCATAAATCGAGCATTTTAAATTATATTTTTACGTTCATTCAAAGGATAAGTTCAGCTAAGAATAATCATAATCCAAAGTAGAAAAAAAAAAAAAAGCATTAAATGCTTCCTTAATGCAGTTTTTTAAAAGAAAATGGATTTTAATTATTTCAAGCACATACTTTCCTGTACACCACAAAGCTTTTCTATTCCATCTTTCTCCTGGATTAAAATAGTCTGTTTTCCTTGAGTGAAAGATAGTGCTCTGTTTCCAGAAGATCATGCATACTTCTCTCCCAGTGTATCTTTGCCACAAACCTATCATTTTATAATTATTTATGGAAGTGCTTATCACAGCCCTGGTGACAGAATCACAACTGTTTTAATGATGAAATCTCACTTACTTTTCTACATTTTTATGCATATAAAATGCTACTTTACAAGATTTTCTTATGCTCAAGGTGGTAGTTTTTAATCCTTCTGTAGAGATAGCCCAAAAAAAAAAAACGCAAACCAAAAAAAGCCTAGAGGAAACAACAACAAAAAATTTCCTTTAAAAAAAAAAAATTTTTTTTAGAAGATACTGTAATTCTAAAATTTTCATAGCTTTTTTGGTTTGGGTGTTTGGGGGGCTGGTGAGTCTTTTGGGGGATTTTTTTGATTTTTTTCCTAGAAAAAAAGTTACAGAAATTTTGTTTTTCTCAAAGATGATTGAAAGAATTCTTTTCTCCAGATCTGAATTCTATGTATGAAAAAAATTATCCCTCCTTCATATTTCAGGCAATAATAGCATATAGCATATTTTTTAATAGCTTGCTTGAGTATGCATACTTTTGAAGACCTAAGGCTTTTCAATCCCTTCCCTTTTTTTTTGTCCCATTATAGGGTTTCACTAATAATGTGGCTTGCTCTTTTGAGAAATGGCATAATCATTGGAGTTAACTTTACATTGTGCAATTACTTTATTTTTTTTCTTTTTTTTAATGATATATGAAAAAAAATGAAGGGTAAATCCCATTATTTGTAATATATCTTTTTTCTCTGAAAAACCACTGGGTTTTTTTCTCAGTTTCTAGTTATATCTGTAGCTTTTTTCCCTTGTTCTGTAAAGGTTTTTGTAGTCAATAGTTGATTATGCTAATAATGAAGGAAATTATTTGGTTTTGAGTACAATAAATAGCAAAATACTTTGGTCTCTTGTGAGTGTTACCCTTACCTCATGATGATAATATATCATGTAGCTTATTAGCCTTGCAGGGGTACAGAAATAAAACAGCGGGGTATGCTGCAGGAGAAATATTTATATCACTGCATGGTGGTTTCCTGACTCATAGTGAAATGTCATGCAAACCACTTATATCAAATCAAGACAGCTATAAAAATAATATACAAATTTTTTTACGTATTTGTTTGGAGAACTGAAAATTAAAACCTCAGAGCAAAAAGTAACGTAGAGATAATAGCTTTTTCTTTTAACCCCTCCTAACCAAATCTAACATGAAAAGATACTACTATAAATAAGATCTGGTAGATAATTTGGTTCTTTGTTGGACCATGCCCTAATGTCTGTTTTTAGGAGAAAAGGAGGCTGCTCTCCCTGCAGCTTCCTGTGGAGGGGAAGTAGAAAAGGGGATGCTGAGCTCTTTTTGCTGGGATCCAGTGACAAGGATGCATGACAATGTTTCAAAGCTCTGCCAGGGGAGGTTTAGACTGGACATTAGGAGTCAAACACTGGATCAGGCTTCCTAGAGAGGTGATCAATGCCCAGGTCTGTAAGTGTTAAAGAGGTGTTTGGACAATGCCCTTAGCAACATGTTTTAACTTTTTGTTAAGCTAGATTATAATTGTAGGTCTATCCCTTCCTACTACAACTATTGTATTCTAATTAAAATTTCAATGTAACACAATGGAATGCTGTGTGTAAGGAGAAAATAAAAAGGACTAAAGAGGAAAGAAAACCAGATCTGAACCCTAAATTGTTTTTCTGGGCTTTTCTTTTATTTTAATAGTATGTTTCCAGATCTCTTTGTTAAGGATGTCTGGTTCAGAATACATTTCTAAAGCTCAGATTTTTTAAAATTTCTCATCAAACAATGAAACTTACACTAACGTGATTAGTGTTTATTTTCAATATAATACATACTTAAAATCATGTTGGAATAATTTTCTCAAAAGATAGGAAACATTTATTTCGTGCTACATAGCTTTACTGAAGGAAACTACAACAATAAAAAGTGCTTTAGATGCAAATACCCTTTAGAAATATTATATTTGAGATTTATTTTCTTCATAAAATAGAGGCTGTAGTGACTGGAAGAGGTCTCCCACTCAACAGTCCCATTCTCTCATAAACTTTATTGTATATTTCACGTTGTAAATTTGTTGAGTTCCAATTTAAAGCCATTATCATAAAAGGAAAGCCAATTTCTACAGCTCTCTTGTAAGATAGACAGGAGCTACAAGTCTGAAGATGAAAAATATCAATCTGTTCACTCCTTTTATTTCCCTATGTCTTTAGGTTTTTTTTTCCCATTCCAGGGCTATGAGATAATCCAAATTTCTAAGTGAAAAATGTTTTACTGTTCAAGGCTTCCTGGATCAGCGATCACCAAACCAATGATCTTTCCCTGTATCTATGACATGTGAGGTCAAGCCATCCTTTTTTCCACCCTATGTTTTTCTTTTGACAGCTAATATCAAAATTCAATCTTGGAAAATGGTTCAGAAGGTTGTAGATGAAGAGTTACATTTTTTTAGCTGAGCAGTTAACACAGATAAGTCCATGTGTAACATGGAGATCTAGGTGCATGTATTTAGATATATATTTATAGAGAGAGAATGTACATAGTAGAAAAAGTGTTTACATCGAGTAAATTAACAAATTAGAAATATATTTTTAAAAATCTAGACTGTAAGACAACGGCAATCACCAAGTTGTAGCTGAGATTACTACGTGCATAAGTGAAAAATCCTGCCTTGGTCTAGAAAAGGTTTAAGGAAAGCTGTACTGTTGTGGTTGCCAGTTTCTAAAATCAAACAATTTAAGAGACGTTATTAGCAGAGCTAAGCAGGTTTATTAACTCAGAAAAGCACATGACTTTACTGAAAGATAATAATTGCAGCTGGTTTCTGCCCACAGAAGAGTTTGAGTTGGGTTGTTTTCCCAGCTGTAACATTCACCTGACCACAGAATCAACAATAACAGGCAGAGCTGAGACAAAACCTGTGCTGTGAGGAAGCCAGATTCAACCTTAGAACATAAATAGAGCCAGCATTCCTTTATGTTCTTTTCCCTTGATTTCAATGCCGGCTTTTGTAATTCATTCCCTCAGTACCTATCCCCAGATCACTGGGCTTGATGGAGAATATTGTTCTTCTTACTTGTTTATACCAAATGTTGAGTGTAATCAGCCACAGCTGTCCCAGTGAGTCATCAGTAATTAACCTGAAACTCCCTGGAGGGTTGTAGCATCTACAAGTAGGATAATAATTTTGCTGGCTTGCACTTTTGTGTTTCCTCCCTTACTGAAAAAGGTGAGAAGTAGTAGTGGCATTTCACATTTTAGTCAGACAGCATGAGAAGACCTCTAAAAATCATGCCAGTTTGGTATCAAAACAATGGACATATTTAAGACATATAGGTGGAAACAGTACCCCACACAGCCAGTCTTTCTGAAAATAGTGTTAATAATAATTTTACTTAATAATAAGTTTACTTGTAATAAACTTGATATACTCAAAAGAAAAGACATAAAAAGACATTGAAAAGATGTAGCACAAACTAGGCCAGTGACATGGGAGCTAAAATTTATAGGAGACTCAGGAAAAAGAGCTACTTGTATTTTTTTCTCTTCAGGCAATCATCAAGAGTAGGCTTCCAAACTCAGAGCATTGTGTTTTGTGAAGATAACCCTATATAAATAAAGTAGGGAAAACAAAACAAACAAAGAAATAAACAGAGAAACAAAACCAAAATAACAATAAAAAACCCAACCAAAGAAGCCAACCAAAACACCATACATGAGCTAAGTGATCTCTCCAGAACTAGTCAATATAAAACTCTGGGCACATCTACAGTTCCTCTATTTTTTTAAGTTTACACTAGTAAGGTAAAGTAGATGACAAGGGCATTGAGTTTTTTTCTTTAGAGTAAGTACATTTTTGGTGGGTTTTGGTGGTGGGTTTTGGTGTTTTTTTTGGTGTTTTTTTTTTCCCTCCCATAAGAATAGATTATTTAAAAATAATAGGCAGAGAATGGTACTCAAGATCATATTTTATATCACAATAATATCATTTTTACTGAATGATTATTAGAGTATATATACAGAAAATAGAGAAACTTTATTTGAAGTTTCCTCAAGCTTTCTTTCTTCTTTTATGGGAGGCAGTAGGGTTGAGTGAAGTATTTTTTTGCACCTGAATGTGTGACACAATGGAGAAAGGAATGCAAAATTCATTAACTTGGAGGAAATGACATAAAAAAGAAATCTAATTCCGTGAGGTAAGTTTCTTGCATAGGTGGTGGGAGTCCTGATTTCTGAACTGTACATTCAGAAGTTTATAATTTTAGTATGCAAGGTTTGATGAGGGTGTGGAAAGAATTAAAAAATTCCACATAAAAACCATGAATTTATAGTTTTTTTAAGTTCCTCAAATGAGAAGCTTCAATATCTCATTAGGTTGTGTTCAAAAACAATAAATGTCAGGATAACTTGGAATTTTATCTTTCTTAAAATATAGTTCTGATGTTCTTCTAAACCCATGAAAATCCATACTAAAAACCCATTCTGGACAACCAAGACTGACAGAATACTAACACTTTTAAAGGCATAGGAGTTTTTTTGTAGAAGAAACAAGGGTATCTAGTGGTGGGGCAAAGGATAATGGTTTTAAATTGAAACTGTAAGTTTAGATTAAATATTAGAAAAAACCTTGTTTTCTGCAAGGGTGGTGAGGCACTAGAACAGGACCCCCAGAGAATGTGTTGATGCCCCATCCCTGGAAGTGTTCAAAGCCAGGTTGGATGGAGCTGTGAGCAACTGGGTCTAGTGAGAGATGTCCCTGCCCAAAGCAGAAGTGCTGGAGGTAGATGCTTTTCGAAGCTCCTTCAAACCTAAGCCGTTCTAAGATTCAATGAAAAACTTAATTTTTTTAATTCTGTGGCATACTGAAGGACTGCTTATAAAATACAGTGATTTCTGAGATTACGTTCCAATGAGATGGGTAATGTACAGAAGTATTTCAGAAGGTTTTGAAAACCCTGTGTTGAAAATCATTGATTACATCTGAAATGGAAAGGAATTAGATTTTCCTGGATTCTTTGAAGATATGTTTGTAAAGCATCTCTTATTTCAAAGTAGGAAGTGAAATACAGTTCTATTACATCATCTACTTTTAATTTTCTCTTTTACTGTATCAATTTTAGCTCATCTTTATGTGTCACAGGGAGGATGGGCTGCAGGAGGGAGGTTTATATGTTTAAAAGATTTACATTTCCCTTCAAACAGCATATTTGAACATTTTTAGTCAGTCAGGCTCTTTGAGTAGAAAATTAAGGATTTTTTTCTATGAAAATGTCTGAAAAGACTTAATACACTTAAAGGACAGTAGAGAAACCTTCCAGTCACTCTTAGTGTTTAAAATCTTTGTATTCAGATCAAACAGCATATGCAGTGCTCTGCATTCAGATGACAACATTTACTAAAAGTCATCCCATTTTGGTATCAGAAGTAGTTTAGGGCAACAAATCCTGGCATACGCTGATTTTTGAAATTTTTCTCGGCGTAGATACATATGCACATATCTAATTCAAGTAATGCCTCAAAATATGTGTCCGTATGTTGTTCAAATTGAAAGTTCAATTATCAGAGTTTGAAAAACCATGACTTAAATTCATCCTAGCCAAAAATCAAAATCCAAATGCGCTCTTTCAAGTTCGTATCATCGTGGAATAACATTTCCATGGAAAAAGTGTAATGAAATAACTTTTTTTACTTAATTGCATTTATCATGTCATTAAAAGAAAATGATTATATGAAATCGACCATGGAAGGACAATTGCAGTGGTGGTTATGATACTTAAAGAACAGAACTATCAACCTGGAGGAGATGACAGCAAAGGTGCTGCAGGTCCCTTTAGCACCTCCCAGTAGTAAGGATGTGACCATGATGATACACAAATTGCTTGCAGTACTTTTCAAAAACGCAGCTACTCTTCAGTGTGGAATACAAATTAGCTATCTACACCCAATTTTTGTGGATAGTGAGCTATGAACACCTTTTAGTCTTTCCTTACATTAAACTATGAGGAGTAAAATCTAAAAATAAACCCTAGTGTTGCTCTAAAATAAAAATGGTTATGATGTTTCAAGATAATTTCGTTTTATCTATTGACAGAAATCAGTCTCAGACATAAATTTGTCTTTCTTGGGTTCTCTGTCTGGCTAAATATATGTAATTTGTTTTTTGTGCAAGTTTCTGTATTTGTGTGCTCTCTAGATTTTTGCCTTATAAATTTCTGGTCTCAATGATACATTTAGCATATGCTTGTTGAAAAATATTTAATATCTAATAGGCACAAATTTTGAAAATTGCAAGATAACTATGATGCACTGTAACTTTTTTTTTTTTTTTAAAATTCATATAATTTTTGCTTATGTTGAAGAAAACAGACTATTAAGTTAGTGCTGTTTCACCTGTAACTAGAACTGTTCAGGTCTACTCATGGCATAAACAAGATTCTAATTATGCGGCTGTATTTTTAATTTTCTCAGATTCAATCTGAAACATTTTTGAAAGAAAACAAAGACTTGGATGTGCGGAAGGCTTTCTCTTCTGTAATTGTTTTAGGTTTGACTGTTGGTTGCATTATGGAAGGAAATAACATTGGTGAGACGTATGGGCTAAGTTAAAAATTGCCCTAAATTAAGTTTGATAAGCTTGTAGTCATACTAGTAATCTGACTGGGGTTTTTGTTGTTGTAGCAATGTTTAGATCCCCTTTAAGGCAGTTGCTATTTTAATTACATCAATTGTCCAGCCATATGTATCTGTTTGCTCTGAATGACTTTATTGCTGTGGATATTCACTGTGGATTTTTTCAGAAGACTTGAAAAAATTCCACAGTAGTCCTGATAGTAGAATTTTCATGGAAAGAAAAAATAAAAGGAAGATAAATCTATGCCAACATTTTTCATGATTAGAAATTATTTCCACTGTTTCCAGGAGAAACCTCTTCACCAAAGTATCATCTCTTTTAACATACTCCATTAGTTATTTAATATATACAGTTACTATAACTTAAATTTTAACCAAAATATGACTGTGCCAACAATGGAAATTTCAATTTAGTTCCGTTACTTTTAGGTGGCTTTAAACAAGCAGCTTCTCTCTCTCCCCAGTTTTTGATGTAACAATATCAGATGGATGAGATGCAAAGTGATTCACCACTTTTTTGGCTCCGTGCCTAAACTGAGTCAGTCAGTATTAAGTTTCTATGTGTAGAATATCATGCCAGATGTTGACTAAGCTGTTGTTGAGGCTAAAAGTCATTTGAGATTTCATATTATCAATAAATGTAGCCAATTTTTATTTACTTTTGAAGAGAGACATGAAGATTGAATTTTTTCCTGTGCTTTTGTCTCCAATTATTGAAATTACCTATTCTTTGCTCTATATTATTAATGTGATTTTCTGAACTAGTGATTAATAAGCAAGTTAATTGATTGCATGGTGCTTCCAGGTTACATACTGCTGTTGGGTTGTTTTATTTGTTTTTTCCTTCTTTTCCCTATAGTTTGTGATGAATTGAGGAGAAATTTATTTTATGCAAACATGCTTGTACTAGTGTAACCTCTGTTCTAAGAGTTTTAGAAAATCTGTCAGGTATGAATACAGGGATGAGAATGTGTTTGGTTTTTAGTTTGGGGTTTTGTTTTGGTTTGTTTTTCTGATTTTTATGCTGGAAGAAAGTTATTTCAGTGTGACTCCAGGCGGCTCTAACTTAAATGACCCACACTCAGCAGATTGTTGAAGGTCTCATTGCCCTTGGCATCAAAAAGCCAACTACATTCACATGGGCTGAGCTTTGTGGAAACTTTCACATGGTGTATCTAGCATATACTTTTCTTCAGAAAGTTGTATGAATGTCTTATCTTTCTACCTAATTACTTCTTCAGCAAGTACTTTTATTTTGGTTACTGAATGGAATTTTTTTCTCTGAATGCTTGAGTTTGCTTGCATATTATGTCATATTATTGACTGAGTAACTGATCATACTCTGCATTTCTCTTGTCTTTCTCCCAGCTCACTTTTTAAACTTTACTATTCAAAATTTTGGAACAGATCACTGCTGGTATGCAATATTCCTTTCAGTGAGTATCCTTTATCAGGATACTGAGTTTCATTGTTTCCAACTTTGCAAGCGTAGAAATAACATACAGACTGAAATGTTTCCATAGATAATTTCAAATAATTATTTAGGTTCGCTCTTCTCCCTCCTAAAGTAAAAACAAAACAAGCACTAAAAATCTCAAATAATCCCAACAACCCCACAAAGATATATTTTGAAGCGTGAAGATGTCATTATCAAAGGCATCATTACAGGAAACTATTAAACTCCTCTACCAAGTCAATTCTATTCTTTTTTAACTTTTCTGTGACATTTCATGTGTGTGAATAGACACATACATATATTTTGTCAAGTCATCAAATGCATATTAGAGAACAATTTTTTATGCTACATGAATACACAGTGATCTAAAATACACACAATCTACATTTCTCCCACATACATAATTTTCTCTGACAAGATTGTCAGAGCAAAAGGCAAAGTTTTTTTCCACTTTTATTTTCCTGAACTATATTTAATGCTTCAATGCATGATAAAACTTCACTATTCAATTCTTTGCCCAATGTATAGCAAGAAGTCTTAAGCTGCACTTCCTAAAAGAGATATAACAGTATCATAATATTTCTCTACCTTAAGAGAATTGTCTATGATAATGTAGGGATTCTGTATTTTGGGATGGAGGCAGGCACTTTGCATCGAATAAAACTTGCTTGCTGGTTTCAATAAGGAAAGGAATTTTCCAAGATGCTGTCAATGCATCATTCTTGCTTTGGAGTTTTTGCTGTTATAATAAGAGTAGGCAACAACTTTTCAGCTGTAGACAAAATTCTCAGATTTTGTTAATGCTCGTAACATAAGGAGGGGGAGAATTGCACTGCAGAACTTAAAAGCTCTTCTTCTAATACTTCAGACCATTACACAGATGATACTAAAATTTATTTTGAGATTATTTTCATCTCACAGTTATGCTCAGTAAAATAAATTATCTCCTCAAGTTGTTATAAAACTGGCAGGAAGAAACCTTTCTATGTTAACACCAACATTTGCATATCTTTATTTAGGAACTTTATTATTATAGCAATTAGAAGTAGAATACTTTTTTACTTATGAAGTTTGTAGTTATTTTGATGATGATTCAACTATGTTTTAAATTTTCTTCTTTAAAACATAACAAACTGACTCCAGTAGTTTATTTGAAGTTGTATTCCAGATTTTTTGGTTTGTAGCATGTGGTCCTAGTGTGGAAAATCATTGCTTTGCTGCACAAGCTTAAAGCTCCGAAGATTTATAAACTGAGTTGGTAGTAGCCATAAAACTTCAGAATGAGATTTTCAGTTTTATTTGATGCAAACTAATAATAAGTGGGCAGAAAAACCTTTATCTGGGAAGCAATTTTCAAGTTCTACTTTAAATGCTTTCCAGTGTAGTCAGTGTTAGAGACATATTAGTTGATGCCCAGGGAGGAAAAGGAACTTCAAAGTAGTCTTTTCTGTTAATCTTTATAAAATGAGTGTAATATATTAAAATAACATGTATTATTCAGAGGAAACCTATTGTACTTAAGATGGATGCTAGGAAAATGCAAGATAAATATCTGTAAATTCCTTGAAAAATAACACTCAACTGGGTATTTTTTCTATAGAAGTCAAAAAATAGTATGAATTTCCCTTTAGGTTTATTGACATTAAACCTGATCTCAACTGGAGAAATAGATTAAATTACTTCTTAGTTTGATTATATATGGAAGCAAATCAGACAGATCCTTGCATTGCATCTCCTTATTTTTATATATGTGCCATTTAATTCTCCTGTAATAAATCTGTTGATAATTAGGATAAATCTGATTGCAGAATATAAGATCTAATGATGAGGAACAATAAAGCTGTGAGTTTCATATAAACAGACTGGTTGAAAAAGCTTTTCCAGTTGGAACATCTTTTATCTTACACCTCTTTTCTCTAATCTTCCCATCATTCAGCACCATGAAAAACCTGTCTTGAGTATCTTTATTATAATAGATGCCTTTTATTATGATGTGTGTGCAAGGACTTCCTAAAAATTATGATCAAGTATCATAGTATAGAAGAATTTTGAAATAGTTTTATTTGAAAAGAAAAAGGGTAGTCATATAATTTTAAAGCACTTATTAATCGAGTAAATCAAGGAACTTTATTATGTTTTTAGAAACGTGTTAAACTTTAAACTTTTTGACACTGTATGGTAAGTGTAGCTTATTTTAATATTTTGAAAATAATCATATTTTCATAGGAAGGACTCGCATATGAAGGATTTTGTTCTTGTTTTCAGTTTGTTGGGATTTTTTTGGTTAGTTGGTTGAGGATTTTTTTTTTCTTTTTCTTTCTGGAAATATGATAAATGTTTTCCATTTCACAAAAGACTTAGTTTCAAATGTATCTTATTAGTAAGTAATATATGAGAGAGGTTTGCAGTGATAGCAATTATATAAAAAATGGATCATTTAGGAAACTCATAGCAGTTGGAGGGATGATCGCAAATCTTTGACTCATAATTGTCATCATATTAAATTTAGACTTTTAAATAATTTTAGCTATAGGTAAGATTTAAAAATATGTGTATAATAATTTCCTGGAGCCAGAGGTACATGAGAAATCAGGGTTAAATTTACATTATTTAATTATTTTTAAGTGCCCTCGGAACTGAAAAATAATTAATGCAATAATTTTTTTGCAGGTAAACATTAGCTTGTTACATGGAAAAAGATATATAGACTCCCAGATTTTGAGAACAGCATTAGATCTACAGTAAAATATTGAATGAAAAATCTGCTAGTGATACAAATTCAGTCCAGTAACATTTAAATTCTACGACTTTGTTATAGTTATGCTAGAATTTTTTTAATTAAGCATTTTATATATAAAATCTTAGTGTTTATTTTACCATTTTAAATCAACAATGTAAAAATTATCCTGCCCATTTCTAATTTATTATTTGTCATATGAATCGTCTTTGTTTAAAACTGAAGTAGAGATAACTGTTTTTGGCTATTCCATAACAACACAGAACTTGATCATTGTACAAAGCTTTTCATGCCTGAATTATTCTCTGTAGGAATCTGCCTTTCTCTGTTCACAATGGAAGACCAAATAATTAGTTAATCCCTTTTATGGGTGCTAGATGGCCCACATAGATCTTATGCTTCCTTCTTCCTTTTAAAAAAGTCAAAATTATACTCATATACATAGAGGTTTTACATCTACGAAAGAGAATGGAAAATTTTCAGAAGTCTTTGATTGTTATTCCCTTATTCATAGAATCAGTTCACAATGGAAGAGCATTTGTGAAATCCATCTTCGTACTCAAAGTGTGGTCAGCTCTGAATTCAGACTGAGCCCTGATCTGGACTGTGTTCAACTGGATCTAGAAAAATCTCTTAGAACAGATTCCAGAACCTCACTGGGATACTTGCTCCAGTGTTGATATCTTCAGTTATGTTATTTTTCCTTTAATGTAGTCAGAACTTCCTCTGTCTTACTAAATAGCCACCACCTCCTGGCCTCCCACAGTGCATTTCAGTGAAAAGCCTCACACTTCTCAGGAGCCTTAAGATCTCTGGCAAATTAACTTATGTTTTCAGTAGTAACACTTCAATTCACTTAGTTATTTATTACTTGCAAGCAAAGGTTTTGTTCTGAAGTTCAGGAGGGGAAAAAGTATTTGGTCTATGGACTAAACGATCCTTGACTTCTTCAAATAACTTGCTGATTTTTGGTAATGCGTATTGAAGCTGGGACGAGCGGTTTTCTTTCCTGTCTATCCCTAGCTCCTTGTGGATTGTTAAAGTATCATCTGTAGCATATTAAGCAGCAGGTGTTCAACAGGTTATGCACTGAAATACGTTATCAGGTTGGTTTGTTGCAGATTATTCTTGGTCATCAGAGAGAACACAGATTTCAGAGTTGCTTGTCAAAAACCCACACACAGTTAATGAGCCATGCTTCAATTTTCATGGCCTTCATTGCATTAGTACCAGGTAATGGGTTGCAGAAAATTGCAGTCAGGTTATTTGTTTAGCCAAACCTGATCCTCATTCAATATAGTTCATGTTGGTTTACCAGGAAGGTCAGATGGACCCTTTCTGAAATGTGCTTATTATATCAGCATCCATTGGGGTCATTTTGTCTAACTACATTTTGCTTTTCCTGCATGTTGTTTTGTTGAGGGTTTTTTTTGTTTGTTTGTTTGTTTTGGGTTTTTTTTTTTTTTTGGTTGGTTTGGGTTTTTTGTTGTTGTTTTTGGGGTTTTTTATATATATTTTTAAATTATTTATAAACCTTCACCTTCTCATATGAAAAAGACATATGAATATGAGTATAGTAGTGATGATAATATATTGTAATCTGATGTAACATAAATTAGACAAAAAAATTCTATTCTTCATGTATTATTCTATTTTTCCTATTGAGGCCATTAAACTAAATATTATTGTTATTTAAAAGTTATAGAAAAAACTTTTCATTACAGATTCTACACATTGAAAATTAGTTACCATGACATAGGTAGCCTTTGGTCTAAGAGTTTTTCCCAGTTATGAAAACAAAAAGGAAGGTGAGTAATTTCTTCTTTAGTTAAATCATAGCACTTCCTCATTTTCCAATCTAGAGCTATCAGAAGTTACTTTGAAATGTTGTCCAGGGTGTCTGGATAATGCTTGCAGGTGTATGGTGCAATTTTTGGGACTGTCCTGTGCAGAGCCAATAGTTGGGCTCCATGGTCTTTGAGGATTCTTTCCAATTCAGGACATTCTCAATTCTTTGGTTTTCTGGATGAAGATTTTCAGCTCACTTATGTGAGAAGACAAGCCTTTCAGGATCATATAATGTTGACCCAAATTTTATCTGGTTAAAGTCACTGTGTTGTCCTTTTTATATAACAAGTTAGTGTGTTAATAAAAATTCAGCCATCTCCTGTTTCGTCTTTTTGATGAGTTGGCAGTTAAAAGGCTTGAAATTAGGTGTGGCAGATGCAAAATAAGTTCTTATCAGTAAATTGAGAAAGAAAATTAGCTGCCAAGATTTTTGTGCTTACAGATAAAAAGAAGTAGAATATTCTTGTGAAAGAAGAGATAGAGGCCTCATAAGAACATTTG
This sequence comes from Illadopsis cleaveri, assembly GCA_013399915.1. Classification (NCBI taxonomy): domain Eukaryota; kingdom Metazoa; phylum Chordata; class Aves; order Passeriformes; family Timaliidae; genus Illadopsis; species Illadopsis cleaveri. Next base: position 345,455 of record VXBB01012323.1, read on the forward strand.
TAATTGTAAAGCAAGGAACATCTCTTGCTTGAAGGCTATTTTGTTAACCCAGTAGGCATTTCTAGAATTATTTTATGATAAATTGTTATATCTAGCAACCACTTCTAAGATTTTTCAAAGATATGTAGTTGTTTATCTCCTTTCTTTAAGTACTCATCTATCATTTAAGCGCCACTGATAGCCTCAAAACAACTCAGCTGAATCTAATCTTTCAAGCATTTACACTCTTACTGGTGGATATATACAAAGTCATTATACTGTTGCTGCCTTCCTACACCCTTAAACTCTGGTGTTAGACAAAATCCCAAATCTGCAAAGAAGGATTCTCAGAATAAGTTTTTTCCTTTTCTTTTTTTTCCCTGATTCATTTAGCTTGCTTTGAGATCTTCTAAGCCACCCTGTATGGGTTTCTCTTATGCCAGCATAGATCAATGGCAAAGGAATTTAGCTGAAAAGACAAACTGGGATTCAAGTAGTTTTATTTTTTTGCAGAGTCTTGAAATTCTGACTCCCACAAACCCTGGGAGTGCCTAAACCATCAAGTGTTAATAAGTGACTGTCTTGGGTAAAATGAATAAAAAACTGCTAGGCTGGGATACAAGATTCCCCATCTTCAACTGCTGTAATCACAGGCCATTTATAGTTTCTCTTCCCAGGAGTGGGTCAGTAATATGTGCTCAACAATGGTGAGATGAGGTAAAGAGAATTTCCAGAGAACAAGGGTTCTGCTCACCCAGCTGAGACTCTAGCACTAGGACACTGATTTCTGCTTTCTTACTCTTGTCTTTTTTCTTTACTTCAAATATTTTTTATTTTTACCATAGAACAACAGCACCTAGTGTACAGTCCTTTAAAGTTTCCACAGATTAACTTGTAACTTCATGATTAGCACACCCTTCTGTGGTTGTGACAGATCTTCAGGAAAATAAAATATTAAATGCTTGTGGGTAGGCTTTTATTTCCATAAAGAGGGTCAATGGAAATTCTCCTCTTAATATGTTTCCTTTAATCTATTAATATTATAATTCCTGAAAAAATACTTGCTTTCTTTACACCACTTATGGAAGTATTTCCATATCATAGAATCAGAGAATAGTTTTGGTTGGAAGGGATTTTAGAGCTCATCTAGAAAATTCTCCTTATGGAAGAATTTCCATCAAACAGCTGGAAAATCTGCCCTACAAAGAGTTTTGTTGCAAAATAGATGCCCAATTTTTTCTATCTGTACAGCCTGTGGAATAAACCATGTTTGTATTTGCTGATATCAGTTCTGAATGAAACACCTCATATACTGAGTTTTCTAAAGAAAAAAAAAAGAAAAAAAAAAAGGATGTCATATTTGGAACAAGAATAAAAGAACAAAAGTTGCATCTGAGAAGTGAAAATATGAAAGGGATGAAGAGAGCAGGCGTCTTTGGTTGATGTACTTCTACATGTGGTATAAACCAGAAGTAACCATAATTCTTTAGTTTTTATTTTGTATATCTCCTTTTGATTTTTGTTTTCTAGAACAATTTTTTCTAAAAATAAACTTTTATGTGTTAATTAAATTGCACCTTTTTTTTTCTATAGTGACATATAAAGTGTAATTTCCAAATTCAACATTGGATTTCTTATTTAACAGACATGACAGATGTTCAGCTTCTCATCAGGCTTAGTAATATAACTCTTTTTCAGCTAAAGAAATCTCTTTTAGCTATGTTTTTAAGAACATGTTGTTAAAGAAAGTTACAGCAGATCTGAGTATATTTTTGATAATTGAAGTGTTCCTCATATAAAGACAATGCTTTTGTGTTTGCACTTAAAGGAGAAAAAAAAAGCATTACATGAATGTCTATTTGAAGATTACCATTTTGTATTTTTCAAATAAGATAGAGTTCTGGAATGGGAACTGATCTTGTCCTTTTCAGTAGTAGAAATTGACAAAACAAATAATCAATGTACACTCTGAAATTATTAATGTTGAATGCAGTTTAAAATGAAAAATAAAGCTCTAAATTTTGTAATTATTAATGCTAAACTGAATTATAACTTGCTGACTTCAAACAAAGCAGAGAGTAAGCACCTGAAGATAATAGATTACCACTCTTGGTATAAAAAAAAATTAATAAATCTGCCAGTCAGAAAAATCAACATAGAAGACCCCAATCAAACCAAAATAGCATTCACTTCTTAACTGTTGCGCGCTGTTCCAGCACCCAGGAAAGTCTCAGTCCTTATGAGTTTCTCTTTATTAATTGCACTGCATTATCTGGCCATCTGCTCTATGTTCCAGAAGAGCAGCATTCCTTTGGTGGTCATTATTAACAGATTTCATGCTTGGTAGTTTATTTGTCCTGCCTGCTGTCGTCTACCAATCTTTCTTTCTTCAAAGAAAAGGGGAGGAAAGGAAACAAAAATGGGTGGAAATCCCAACACTCAATTACTCAAGGAAGATTAGCCCATATGACTAAATGATGCCATGATGCCATGTGAGTTATTGAAGAACTATTTTTTTTCTGTTGCATTATTATGATCAACATTTTGAAACTATCTATCATAGCAAAAAGACTGCCTTCAGTTCATACCCAGTGACAGAAAAAAACCAGTAAGTTTAAGAAAATTGTATGTCTTGTTTACTTGCTCTTTCTCCAGCAACTATTCCCAAGAAATCTTCATAATATGAATATTCCACAAGTGCTTTGCTGTCTCTGGATGAGCATCATGCACTTAATTTTTCAGCTATGCTGCATGTTTTCTGGACACCAGTAAATTAGTGTGTGTGTATATGACTCGCAATTCCTCTTTGAAAGTTTTTTCTCTCATGGGAAGCTCAGTGCACTGGAATCCCAAAGGATCAAACTAAACTGAGTATATGAACAGTCCATACCAGTTTTCAGTGCAATTACTTAGACTGCTGTGAAAGTTAAGTGTGAAGGAAATTGCCTTTTTGCTTTTAGGCATTGTTACAAGTTCCTCTAAACCACAACTAAAGTAGAAACATAATCATCAGAACAGTTCTCTGGTTTTTGTATTTGTTATGTTATTTCACTGCCATTTTCTTGATTTTGGGAAAAAAAAATACATCAGTAAATGGCCATAAGTATGTGAAACATTAACTCACATCATGTATGTCATTTGTCTAACAGTTTCCTTCTAGCACAGTGTGGGTTAAGAAACTTGGATGTGATCTGTACAGAAAAAGAATCCTTCATGGCATTCATACAGCTGTGCTGTAGTTTCAACAGACAGTGGTTTGTACTTGCCAGCTGGATAGCTAGCAGACAGATTTTGGGGGCAGACCACCCAGCATGGTTAAGTAGATAGAGGAAACAGAATAATTTACTAATCCTTTTTTACATCTCAGCTGTTTTGTTCTCATCCTTTGGAGGCGTAAAAAAACCCAAAAAAAGAATGTTTGACAGATTAATTATTTTCAAATTGTGTACATTAAAGTTTGGATAAACTAACCATGACACCTCAGCACCTTCTAGGGTTTCTGCAGCACCTTGAGATATACATTCAGAATTTATGCTGTGCATGACAAACACAGATGAAATATTTATTTCATCTTTATCTGACTTGGCAATATAATTTCTCCTCTGATTCACTAATATATAAGACTCTTCCCTGATAAAATGCATTTATAGTGCTAGTCCTCAAGATATTACTACTATAAAGAAAAAAACTAGGTCATTTAATTTGATCTGATTACATTAGTTATTAAGCTTATTTAATTTACTACGATAAATTGTTTTGAAGCTGGAGATGGGCTTGGATTAAACCTTCAGATAAATGACATCCAAATCTATCTCCCTGCATTTGCCAAGTTCTTTCTTCATGTTAAAGTTATTATGAAATGCCAAAGTAATAATATTTATGAGCAACTCTGTACTTGCATGTGGGAAGGGAACATCTCAGATTATGATTCCTGTCCCCATGTCTATTTTTACTGTGTATCCCACAGTTGTTGGATAAAATACTAAGATAACATGGAACAAGATCCCCCTTCACTTCCATTTTTGCCTTTATGATAGTCAGATGTTTTAATGACTCATATGGAACAATGTTTTGTGTGTTTGCTCTCTTGCCCAAATAGATTGACCTGCTATAAGCAATGTCCAGGCTTGAGCAAGAGACAAAGGTTCAAGAAGTAGACTAGACATAGTGTTTGTGTGTCATCACTGGGGAATGCAGACATGGTGTTCAAAGCTCTCTGACTAAGAACTGAATCTTTCTCACACATATTGGAGTGAATGCTTCCCTTCTCCTTGTAGGTGGAACGCCTGATTTCCAGAAACTGATAAGGTGCAGCTAGACACTTATCTCATACATACCTAGCCCTGTCAAAACCAATGAGTTCTGAGTGTGCCTGGAGGTGTGTTTTAAAACTTTCGGGCTAAAACACAAAGTGCCTCAAAAGACCAAATCAGTTTTTGCTGTCACAGTTCTGGGCATTGGGTATATCTATGTATGAATCCTACTTTGTGCAAAAGCATTCTTCAAACTGCTAAATGTCATGACCTAAAAAGCTTTGCTATTGCAGAGGAGTGTTATAGCATGAGAACTGAATTCCTTTTATGTGAAACTAGACAAAATAGACTTTGCAGGAAGAAGCATAACATTTCCTAACTGGTAGTAGGTATTTAATTCATAGGACCAACATACCTGGAAATAGAATTCCCCAAATGTGTCATTGTAGAGTTCAATTCTGTTATGATTTTTTCTTTTGCATGGCAATGTGTAAAAATTGTGGTTGTACCTGTTTTAGTACTGGTCTGGTCCACAATTTCACAACTTTTATTTCTGTGGGTTTCTTTACACGTATTTTGATTAAATATTTAGTTAATAAAACTCTCCATGATTTTTAGCATCATATGAATATCATCTGACTTCAATGACTGACTAATTTACTTACACATGTTCAGTATTTTTATGCCATGTCTAGAAAATAGAGCAATACATGAGCATACATAAATAAATGCAGGTTTTGTGTGTAATTTATTAGTCATATATAGAATTAAGTGATCCTATTTCTTTTATAATGGGATGACTTTATATATTTGGCTGCAAATCATAGTGGAGTTTTGTTTTATGGCATACATTTCTTCTGGTAATATGTATTTTCCAACATTTTTCTTTCTGCATAATATTCCTTTCTGAGTACTCTTTCTTTCTTTTACATTTTCATGCTGAATCTTATTTTCAGTTTTCTGTACTTTTGACTAGTTGTTTCCTAACCCCTATGATTTTTCCCAAGTTTCTCTGTAAGAGATTATCAATATCTAGCTGTTTAAAATAAATAGAAAGATCTAATCCAATCAACTGGCAATTTGCCTAAAATATTATAACTAAGAATAGTTTGTAAAATGAAAAATCATAATCCCTCTCTATCTGTGTAAGAAAATTGAACATGGGGTTTTTTTTTGAGATTTTTAAAAAATGTCAAGAAAACTGCATCTTCTTGTTTAGACAAAGATAGGATCCTGAACACAGATTAGTGAATTGAATCAAAAAACTTAGAGTTTGAATTTTGACTGCATAGTCAAGTTTACACTGTGTGTATCTGTCTACTACCTGTTTTTACTTTGGGAATAAAAATACTACTTAAAAATGTAGCTAAACCAGAAGCAAAACTTAACCAATATCTATTTAACACTGTAATAGTTCTTCCTAATGCAGATTTAAGAGATTACTGTAAATGTTGGCAATTAGAGGGTAACTTCCTCCAATTGCAACAAACAACAAATACCTGAGTTTCAGTAGACTAACTTTATCAACCCTTTCCTTGTCTAGTAATGAATTCCTTGAGGTGAACACCAAAGAGTCCAATTTACGTTTTCAGTTTTTAATACTGCAGGAGTTTGACAGTAGGACTGATCACAGATTAACACAATGATGTCAAATCAAAGGGCTGAAATGCTAAGAAACACCTATATTTTGCCTTTGAACAGCACATGGTAACTCAATGAGTAGACTCACTCTGAATAAAAAAGTGACTAGGAGCTTAATCACTCTCCTTCCTGAAAGCAAAGAATCAGGCAATAATGGACAATTGCATGCTAACTTTTCATTCAGCTTCCTTGATCTTTTGCTTTTCATTTAGATCAAGATATTTTGTATATTCTATTACCTGTGGTCTGTAGCTCTTCATTAGAAAAGAGAACAGCTGCCAGTCACATACCAAGAGTTGACTCTACATCTGCCCACCCTTCAAGTACACTGTGGCAGCAGGTAAAAGAGGTAAAAGTATTCTTATGAACAATAAGGATATTTAAATCCATTGATGCAAGAATTTTTGCTCAGCTGTGAAGAGATGTGAATATGTTGTAAAAAGAGCCAGTAACATATGCTGGCTTAATGAATTGTCAGCAGTATTTAAATGATGAAACCTTTTTCTTCTTTTATAACAAATTAACTGAAGAAAGATACATGGAATAAATAAAGGAAGAAAGGATAAACAATGAGATGTTTTTGCAAGATTAAAAAAGGGGCATGTCACCATTTTATCTGACTGTAGGTTATGATATGCCTGCTTCTGACCAGATAGTAAGAGCAACAAAGTCATAGTGACATGAATTTGGAAGGGAAGAACCAATATATAGTTAAACAGAGTCTTGGACTTGGGCTTCTAGTCTCTGTATTATGAAAGGTGAAAAATAAGGCCTAGAACTTAGCTATGAATCTTATATTTTACATTTTGTTTGTTCTGGTGCCTTAGTGCTACAAGCTCAGACTTAGAATATTCATTGAATAAAACATAAATATGAGAATGTTTTTATGAGCAAGTGTCAATATGTTTTGGGTGTAGTTTAAGCTTAGCTTCAGTAAAAGAGTGATCTTTGAATGTAGGCAGTGCTGTGAGTCACTGTGAACCCGCAGATTGTAGATGCCACCAATCTGTGAACAGTGCAGCAAAGCCAGATGGAAACAAAATATTTGACTGGTCATTTTTAATCTCTACCACATGACAAAATGCACAGATGACTGTACTAAACTCATGAGTGTTACAAGTTTCCAGGAACCCACAGGAATTGATGAAATTGAAAACAATATGAGTTTCCTGATCTGAATTCCAGCTACGGATCTAATAGTAGCAAAGGCTCACCTTCATAAGTCAAACCACAAGTCTTTGTCAGTATTTGAAACATTTATACAATCTACACATGAAGAGCAGTAAGTAAAGATGCTGTACATTAGCAGCTGAATTATGAAACCACTGTGTATGCCTTTGCACTAATATGTCTCTTAGTATGAATTGCATGATATTATGGTGTATGTTAGGTTATTTCCATCACATAAGATGGTTGTGAAACTCTCATGGAAGTATTAAAACACAAAAATACTTTTCAGTTCATCCCCCAGGCTGTATTGGCACCATGGGGGCTGCCCAGTCCCAGGTGCAGCATCTTGCACCTGATCTTCTTAAACCTCATGAGATTCCCAGGAACCCACTTCTCAAGCTTGTCCAGGTCTCTCTGGTTGGCATCCCATAATTCAGATGTGGCAACCACACCATTCAACTTGGTGTCACTTGCAAATCTGCTGAGGGTGCACTCATTTATCTCATGTATGTGATTAGCAAAGGTGTTAAATAACATTTGTCCCAATATGGACCCCTGAAGGACACCACTTGTCATTGATGTCCGTCGGCACTTTGAGCCATTGACCACTGCCCTCTGAATGTGACCATCCAACAAATTCCTCATCCATTTAACAGTCTACCATTGAATCCATCTCCCTGCAATTCAGAGAGAAGGATATTGTGAGGCAACAATGTCAAAGACTACAGAAGTCCACATCTATAGCTCTTCCTTTGTCCACAAATGTAGTCATTTCATCATAGAAGGCCACTAGTTAGGTTAGGAAGGATTTGGTGAAGTCGTGCTGGCTGTCTCAAATTGCCTCTCTGTCCTCCATGTGCCTGAGTACAGTTTTTTAAGAGTGTCTGTTCCATGGTATTCTCAAGAAAAGAGGTGAGGCTGACAGGTGGGCAGATCCATGAGTCCCAATTTCTGTCCTTTTAAAAGATGGATACTATGTTTCCTTTTCCTGAGACTTCAGCTGACTGCCATGACTTTACAACTATCATGAAGAGCAACTTGTCAGCTACATCAGCCAATTCCTTCAGGACTCTGAGATACATCTTATCAGGTCCCATAGACTTGTGCACATTCAGGTTCCTCAGGTGGTCAATGCACCCAATCTTTTCTTACAGTGGGAAGCATTTTGCTCCCCCAGTCCCATCCTGCTGTCAAGCCACGTGCGAGGTGTGGGAATGGAGACTGTCATTGAAGACTGAGGCAAGAAAGTTGTTAACTATAGCTGTAGAAAGCCTTCTGTTTATTCTTAGTGTCCCTTGTTAGGTTCAGTTCCAGCTTTGCCTTGGCCTTCTCATCTCATCCCTACACAAACTGCTTCTCTGTTCTCTTCCCAGATTACCTATCCTTATTCTCACTGTCTGTGCATTTGCTTATTTCCCTTTAATTTGACCAGCAGGTCCCTACTCAGCCATACTGGTCTCTTAACTTCCTTGCCTGTTTTCTTGCTCCTGAGGGTTTCCAGCTCTTGCTCTCTAAGGATTTCCTTAAAGATCTACCAGCTTTATTTCACTCCCTTGTTCCTGAGGGTAGTCTCCCAGGGGATGCTGTTGACTATCTCCTTAAAGGCTTGGACATTTCCTTTCATAAATTCCAGGGGTCTAACTTTAATCTGCCACCCCACATCCCTCAAGACTACAAACTCCATCAGTGCATGATCAGTGCATTCCAGGCTACCTCTCATCTTGAAATCTCCATTTAGCTTGTTTAATTGTGACATTAGACCCAGTATCACCTCTCCCCTGGTAGGGCTGTCTATTACCTGTCTCAAGAAGTTGTCCTCCATGCACTGCAGGAGTGTCCTGCACTGCCTGCAGCTTGCTGTGCTGCTTTGCTAGCAGACATCTCAGTGGTGTCTGAGCAGGACAAGAGCTTGTGAATGCTATTCCTTCTGTGGTGGGAGAAAAAGGGCTTCATCAATAGGCTCTCCTGCATCAGGTGGTCTGTACTAGACATCAACCATTAGGTTCTCTTTGTCACCTTAATCTCTGATTTTTACCTACACACTTTTGTCCTGGTCATGTCTCTTCTTCAGAGAGAGCTCTTCACACTCAATCCAGCTCTTATTGTAGAGGACAACCCTTACATCTCTTCTTCCTCTCCTGTCTCTTCTGAACAGGCTGAACCAGCAGTAGTTGCACTCCAGAAATGGGATTTGTCCCACCATCTAAAATTCCGCCCCATTAATCTTAGTCCAAAAGTTACAAAATGATGCAAAATACTTCTAATTATTTTCATCTCCCATTCTTTTTTTCCCAGTGGCCATTTCCATAGAGTTGGGATAAAGGTCATTAAGTAAAAATGCAAAAAAAAAAGTTGTGTGTTCCAGGCATTTTAAAATAATACAAGACTGGTTTAATTTCATAAGCAAATGGTAATGGTGTGAAAAACGTGCTGAGTTTTTTGAGAAAAAAGAACTTTTATTTTTGCACACAGTCCTCTTAAAAATATAACACTGAAGAAGTTTTACCTATATTTCCTATATTTTGGTTTCATTTTTAATCGAAGCTGCATGATTAGTAATATTAGTAGTTTGTCTTTTTTCTTTCCAAAATATGCACTAATGTATACACTGGACAACAAAACTGAGATCTCAAATAACTGTTTTTGGAAAAATCGAACCCCATAGATATTGCTAAAGATAAACCTAGTTTTATTTCTAGGCTTGAGAGTAAAAAGGTGTAATAGATCTCAGTCACACAGCTACTGAAATCTTCTAGGTGTTTAGAAAATATTTTTCTCATTCTTCATACAGAAAAACTAATAGGTTAGTAATTTTTATGCTATATGTTTATCATTTATTTATTTTTATTGCATTTTGACAAACTTCACAACCTGCAGTAGTTTTATGTGACTATTTTGATTTTATTAGGCCAAGCATATTTATAAAGTAGCAGTAATCAGTATGCATTCTATGTGGAACTGTGACAAATTGACATTTTGAAATATGCAATTTCATATCCAAAACTGTTACTGGGTATTCTTTAGCCAGAATAAGTTCCTGAAACCAATTACTGTGACTTCATTTATCAAATATACCATAGTTTCATTTGTCTGTAGATATACAGCATTACAGAGTTGCACTATATTGCTAATGTAATGAAACTGTTCCTTCTTGTGATTTAAAATAATCATAGATGTTTTCCATGTTAAGGAAGCTTCTGAGAGCTGTTACACATACCAAAAATTATTGAGACAATGAAAGTCAAAACCCCCAATACAGGATGTAAATATGCTCTGGCACACAGTTATTTTTTCAATTTTTTTCTTACAAGCAAAGTTAAATGTTATATAATAGGATAGGTTTCAGAAGTCATGGTAAAGTTGTAAATCTATAAAGATTTATATGTTTAATAATAGATATGATCCATAAAATAGAAAAGTAATAACATTCCATAAGTTCTTGTTTCATAGTGAAACAGATAATTTTATTTTTTTTTTCAGATAGCTCTTCTTTGAAGTCCTTGAGTTACATAAAAAAGGACAATGTAGAAGTTTGCCAAAGTAGTCATAGTCTGTCATAGAATGTCTTTAGTTGGAGGGCACCCATAAGGATCACTGAGTTCCAGTCCCTAACAATAAAACCTGTGACTAAGGGCTGTCCAGATGCCTCCGTGAGCTCTGGCAGGCTCAGTGCCACAATCTCTTCTTTGGGCAGCCTGTTCCAGTAGCCACTCCCTCTGTGTGAAGGACCTGTTACTAATCTGAACGTACCCCTGATGCAGCTTCATTCCATCTCCTCGTGTAATGATGCTGGTCACGGAGAGATCAGTATCATCTTCTCCTCTACCCCTCTTGAGGAGGTTTAAGACTGTGATGAGGTCACCCCTCAGCATTTCCTTTAGACAAATTTGGTCAGATTTTGCCAAATAGTGTTTTCACAGTCTGCAAAGCTCCCGCAATTTAATTATTACCTCTTTGTCATACAGATATTGCCCCAAAATCTAGTAATTTAAAAAAATTCTGTAAAGAATTTGATCCGTCCTTTCTATTTTGGTATTCAGAAATATGAAGAGCAGAGACCTGTGTGACACCCAAAGCCCATATACCTCCCTGTTGTGTGGATTATTGCATTGAAGATTACTTGTTGCTTAAAAAAAAATGTTATTTCTCAAAGAACAAGGTTGAATAAATTACTTGAACTCAGTTTTTATGATTTACCACTCAGCGTATAGAACTTACTACACCGCAGCACACACACTTCAGAGAAACTTCTAATTTTCATATTTTCAATTACTGATGAGGTTTTGTGTGATACTTTTCCCATTTAATTTTTTTGTTTTGTTGGGTTTTAGAGTTTGTGGTTTTGGGGTTTTTTTTATTTGTTTGCTTGCTTTTGGGGTTTTTTTCTTTCCTTTTAACCTGTCTAAGACTTTTGTGGTATGTTTTCAGAACTCTTAGGCATTCCCAAATATTCATTTAGTTAGTGAAGGTTTTGAGAATTTAAAAAACCTGTGAAGTCAAGCTGAGCTCCCCAGATTGAAAGCCCTTAAAACAAGAAACTCTTTAATATATTTTTGTTTTATATGAATAAAATTATAAAGCTGCAGGTCACAAAATGTTTAACGAACACCAAACTGCTTTAACGAGGTTAGTCATTTTAAAAGAGCTTCCTATAGACAAAACTGAAGAATTGCTAATAGAAGCATTTAATAAAAAAAACAAAACCCTGAGTCACAAATCAAATTCTCTGCACACCACTGTACAATTAAAATAAAAACATAAAAAGCAGTGAAATGTTTTGAACTATATAACAGATTATTTCTGACACTCAATATATAAAGACTGTCACTTTTCTAACTGTTCAGGTCTAACTCTTTAAAACACTCTAGTCAGAATTAAGTTGAAACAAAGTTCAGATAGAAAAGGAAACCTAATATTTTCCATATGCACTGTCATATTCCATCCCTTTTCTAATATTCATGTTCCATTAACATTTAGTATTGGATGAATCTAGGCTTGAAGATACAAAATATAAAAACAAACTAAAGTATTTCTCACTTGTTTTGATATTTGCTATCCATGCAGTATTTGCTCAGCTGAAGCCATTTTGTTTTATGACAAGACAGTACAAATTCTGAGGCAAATAATCAAAATCTTGATTTCTTATAATATTGAATATAGAACTGCCACAGAATCATACTATGTTGACAAGATTGAGATTTGCAACACTAAAAACTAGTACAGCTTTGATAATTTCAATGCTAGAACTTAGTGTTGGAAAATCCTACCCTCGGCGTTGAGTTAAAGAAATCAAATGAAGCTGGGAATGGAAGACCTCAGTTTACCTGCAGGCTATCTACAGCAATGGTAGTGTTAATGCATGTTTTTCTGTGTTACCCCTTAAACAAGCTCAGTCAAATCACTGTCCTTTCTAGAAAAATTTTTACAGAAAGATAAATGTGTCTTGTGAAATAAATCATTGGTTTTTTTGTCTTTGTACAATAAAGTGAGTTATATTAGATGGTTCTTATTATTTTCCTGTTTTAAATGAACATAAAACACTTTGAGTCAGCTGATAAATTCTGATTAAACTGAAACATATTTTGCAATATTTGGTAGACACAATTTTTTCAAATGGCTTTCTATACCTATACTTCATAAAATTCTGCACTATTTGGATAAAGATAACACAGGAAAATCAAGAAATTGCAGTTAAAAGATGGCTGACATTTTTGTATGTTAGGAATACCAAACTATAAATTCTTCATGTTTCTTAAATGCAGAAGGCCACAGATACCTGGCAGTAAACAACAAATTTGTAGCCATCTAATGGGTTAGCTTATTTTTCTCCATGGTTCGGAACATTCATTTATTAGAATGTTTAATTAGAAATGGGCCAATTTCTGATTTACATGATAAGCATTAACTATAGCTGTAAGACCTACCACCTGTAGTGTGCCTGCAGCAGTGCATGTTGTCTGTTTTATATACAGTATTGTACGTCTGTAGTGTGTCTACAAGTTTCTGTAATATACCTGTAAGTGTATGTGCTAACTAACCTTTCACAGGTGCTGCAACCAGCCTTACCAACTCTTCAGATTTTATCATGAATCTCACAATATTTGGTGTGTGTGTGTTTCTTTTGATTTAATTTGAATTTTCAGTCCAGTCTCATAATTATTGATAGAGAACATATATACTTGTTCTAATTCCTTTTGAACCTGTCTTCCATTACTTTCATTTGGGCTGGTCATCAAATAAGTGATATTTCACTGTGCTTTCTGCATTAGAACTGAGGTTGCCCTGCCCCTGCCCCAACATGATCATCATATTCTGTTGTTCTCAGACCCACCTTTATTTAGATCATTAAATATTCAGGGAAAAAGACTGGAGACTTTTACACTGAAGGTGAGTGCTCTAGATATTGGAGTAAAAAAAGTTAACACCCTTCTGCTCTACAAACCTACAGAATAGTTTGTCCCTATAAAGAACGATGGAAAGGCAGAGACATCACTTTAGTAAAGCTCTCTCCTACTCCGGTGATTGCTGGACCATTAAGCAAAGACCATCTGGCCTTCCCTTCAAAAAGGGCTTTCCCCACTGAGCACCTAAGGTGTCCAAGCAGGAACTGCTCCAATGAGCTCTCCTATGAAGACACGCTGAGAGAGTTAGGATTGTCCAGACTGGAGGAAAGAAGGCTTCAAGTAGACCTTTTCAGTACCTAAAGGGGGACTTTTTACTAGAGCATGTAGTGATGAGACAAGGGGGAATGGCTTTAAACTGAAAGAGAGTAGATTTCGATTAGCTATTAGGGAGAAATGCTTTACTATGAGGGTTGTGAGGTAGTGGAAGAGCTTGCTCAGAGAAACAGAGGATACCCCATCCTTGGAAGTATTCAAGGCCAGGCAGGATGGGGCTGTGGGCACCCTGATCTAGTGAGAGGTGTTTCTGTCTATGACAGGGGGATTGGAACTAAATGATCCTTAGGGTCCCTTCCAACTCAAACTATTCTATATAATTCAATGTGGACATCCTGAATACATCTTGAATTTGATGTTAAACACCAGCATCTTACTGACACTTGCTTCTGGCTTGCTTGAGAAGGCAAGTGCCCTCTCAACTTTGTGTCCTCTTCAAATAACACTCATATTCTTGACTCTGTACACACACTATGGGGTAACATAGCACTACTCTCGTTTACAGAAGCAGATTAAGCTAACTCAAAGTCTGTGAGTCCTTGATGGCCTTTCAAAGGAAGAAATTATTTAAGAAAAGGAAGTTCTTTTACAACTGGCTGATTTTATGAAGATGACCTCTGGTATAGCCTGTAGGCTTCTTTAATGTCAAATGCAACTGAATCATACTGCAGTTTTGCTTAATAAGAGGAATTTTTTCTCTCTCTCATTCTGGTTAGGGAACATATAATCTGTGAAAAAACTACCATATTGTCAGATTAGATGTAGATTAACCCCAGATTCATTAAACTTTAAATCTTACAGAGTGAGTACATGAAAACAAGCTCTTCAAGAAATGTTTTCAGCTATTTTTTTTCTTGTGTATCACTAACTGAAAGCATATTCCTTAATTAATTTTAATACTTTTCTATGTAAACATTTAGCCAGGAACATAATATCATCAGTGAGTAATGGAAAATAGATCTTATTTAGACATTTGAGAAATTTATTTTTTTTTACCAATCTGGCAAGACAAGAGAAATAAAATAGAATTTTTTACACTACAAAAAAAATTTACATTAGTAATACACTGAAATATATTCTGGGTATTTAAAAAAATAAGTGGTGAGAAATGGCATATGAATGCAAAATCTGGTTTATATCATGTAACAAATTTATGTGAATCAGTAAAATATGTTAAAATGTTTGACTTTGAAATTTTTTGAGACTCAGTCTTAATGACAAATAAAATGTATTTTGTATTTCTCGATAAAAGCTACACCTAAATTATATGATCCCTCCACCAAATTTTATTTTAGTCTTCTGTGGATTCAGAGCATTTGAAAACAAAAGTATGAGATCCCTTGAGAGTAGTATAAGAAAGTTCACAGATATACTAATGAGATGTGACAATAAAAGAATTATTCTGCAGGTGCCTGAGTTTTATTGCTGAAGTCATTTGTAGGGATCAAAGAAATGATTGTGAAATATGTCTTTTCTTCAGGGAGCAATGTGAGTCTCAGAAATATTACAGCCCTTCTTGAAGAATTTTATTTTTTTTTTTAAGAACATATAAAATCTCAAATTAGATGAATATTATCGTCATGTATCTGGTATTATGATTACATGTGCAGTCACAAGAGGTGTTTGTAGTCGTAGCTATGGCAGTCATGTTAAGAGTAGGAAGTCTTATTTGAGCATATTGAAGATGGCTATATTGACAAAAGTTTATTGCAGTTTCAATAGTCTGATACAACAAATAGTTTTATGACATACCATCTTTTCCCTTGATGTGTTTTCCCAGCGTTCCAAAATATGAGCTCATTGTGGATATAACAACAACAACAACAAATCAACAGATGAAATTTAAACAAACAAACCAATAAACAAAAAAAAATTCCAAACTCCATGTCAAAGAGAAAAACTGAGGTGGTCCTAGCTCAACTTTTTAAATAAATCAAAAGCTGAGGGGTTTTTTTTGTTTTGTTTTGGTTTTTTTCCCATATCCATATTCAGTTCATTTCTATTTATTTGGATATTTTCCTCATACAAATATATGTCTTTTGAAGAAGGATAAGGATTTGCTTTTTGTTTTTCTGAAGTAATAAGGGTTTTTGTGTTTGTTTTGAATATCTATCTGTGAGGAACTTTACAAACTATTTTAAAAAAATTAAAATATCTGGAATCTGCTGAGTGTGCATTGTTTTTAAAGCCAGCTGCTTTAGGATGTTCCAGATTTTGAGGCTTAAAATGTACAAAAGAACATTTCTGAAAATGGATTCTGCATTGACAAAGTAGTTGATACAGTAGAAGAGAACCTTTTTGATATTTTGAGACCATAAGCAATTTCTTATTTAGAAAAATAACGGGGTAAAGAGAATAAAGAATGAAATGAAAGATGTTAAAAGAACAGTTACTCTCCTGTTCATAACTTATAAATTATAAATGCTAACCCATGGGATGTTTGCAATTGCTGGATATTACATGTGTCAGTATTACAAAGGACATTATTACACAGATGATGGAGTGACGACATGTAACAAAGCTACCTATACTATAGTTAGTTAGGGACTTGAGAATAGAATGTGACGATACAAAAGATGCAATTAGATGTTAGCAGAAAAATTAGTGGCATGCACTTTTTGATATTTATGAATTAATATCCCTAAAAAGTTAAATTTGTAGAGGTCAGCTTAGTTCCTGTACACTTAAGGAAAATGCAATGCTTTTTATCTTCAAAAAGTTAACATCAGAGTATGTAATAAATACTGACTAAGCTAAAAGTTGGACAGAGAAAGGTATTAAAACCAAAACAAAACCAAAAACTCTTTTGGCTGCTTAGGACCTTATGCTGGTCCCTGACCCTGCTGGAGGGGTTGAGTGAGCAGCTATGAGGTACTCGTTACCCGCTGCGGGGACACCTCGACAGACCTGTGTAATATTTCAGACATACAACCAAGTAAAGAAAAATAAATGTCAAGTAATTGAATTATTTATTTTATGGATACTACTTAGGAGTGATATCCTACGTGTTCCAACTAATGCAAAGCAAGGTCTTGCTTCATACAACATATAGCAGAGAACCCAGAGTGCTTTCACAGAAGTAAATGAATTATGTGTTCGATGGCTTCACTTGCGCTGTAAAAGTTGAAAAATTCCAGGACTAAATGCAGGTCTTGATGCTCACTTTTAGTGGAGCTGAAATGACCAATGTTATTCTTGTTCCTTATAAACAGAAACTTAAAGTCACAGATGATGGATAGGAGCTCTGTTTTCAGCCCAATGGTATTTGATTTTAGCAAAGTGGATGTCAGGTATTTCAAAACAAGCTCTTCATTATTCACTAAAATACTTTCAAACTGTGAAAAGTAAAGTCAACTCTTTGACATCGGTTTAGTTCTCTTAGATGATGAAGTGATAATTAATTAGAATATTTAACCTTTCAGTTTTCCACATAATGACATAATGACATCTGGTCTACACTATGAGGCCACAAAATAATTAATTTCTAATACATGGATGTGCATAACAGCTTTGCTGCTCTCTGCTGAGGTAAACAATTTTGAATAATGCTTATAGAGTAAGCCCCTCCCACTGGTAACTTAGAAAGTCTTTCTTGAATCTTGATTCAAGAAAGACTTTTCTCATCATCGCACAAGGAAGTTTTATGTGTGTGAGTCTGTAGTTCCTTAGACAATAAAGACATGAGGCAAATAAGATAATTACAAAGAGAATTTATCTCTTCTTGGTCTCTTTTCTCTTTTCTAGTCCCTGTCTTTATTAAGGCTGTGCATTGATTTCTTCCATTATTCTTTCTCTTTTGTAGGAATCTAATTCATGGGCATTAGGGCAAGGTGGGTTGTGGAGGTTCATTTCTGATTGAAAACACTGAAGATTCCACCAATTAGGGAAGTAATGCAAGGTTTGAAGTTTTTTAGTTCTCTCCATGTAGTGTAGTTGGAGCTTCTACTAATTTTCATAGGATGATTTTAGAACACAAATATTTATCTGAATAAATTGAAGACAACCTCACAATGTATTTATTTGTAAGGTTAATTCAGCATTGCTTGAATTATTTTCTTTCTTCTTGAAGTGAAAACAGCTTAATTTAGAGCAGGGAAAGCAGTTCAATTGTTTCATACTCTGGACATAACTATCAGAGTTTTTAATTGCCAGAGAGAACTAAAGTAATGAAATTAGTGATCCCTAAATGAACTGATATAAACACTAGAGAAGTATTTGTTTATTTCAGCATGAACATTTACTAAAATAAAAGTGGTTTCATTTTTTCCAAAGGATTCTTCATCGTTTTCTTTCTGTTCAGCCAATATTTCAAAGGAATACTGTGGAGTCTAGCCTTACATTTGCTTAAGTAAAATATATCTGTCAATATGAGATCTGGAAGACTGTATTTTTAGAATACCACCTAAGCTACCTGATTTTAGGTAAAACATTTTTTTCTAAATATTGAAATAATTGTCTTTTGAAGCACTGAGGTTTAGGCTAGGAGGCATGAAGTATAGCAATTTATTTTAAGGTTAGGGAAACACAGCTCGGGCATTACACTGATGCTGTTTTGATTCAACATTAGGTTTGGGAACGTGTTTGTACCAAATAATAATCAGCTGCCCAGATAATTGTCACTATTCAAAATCTAGGAGCATGCTAAATTCAGGCAAATCAAATAATGCACTTATTTATTTCACAGTGCAAAAGACATAAGGAGAAAGTTCAGTGTTTTTGAGGAAAAATGGAAGGTGCAGGTGTGAAGGAAGGTTAGCTCCCCAGTGTTGGAATTAACACTCTGGGCATCCTAGCACAGTTAGATGCAGCAAGATTGATCTTCTTGGCAAGATCTATCTTCTAAGATACTCTCATGCAGCCCACTACACTTCCACAGACACCCTTTGAGGTTCTGGATGTAGGTGTTAGGTAATGTACACTGAACATTTGCCAAATTAAGTGTTCATCAGGATGAATAGACAAAATACAATCTGTGTTTTAACTGGACCATGCTATATCCACAAAAGAGCAAAATTACTTCCTCTGACTACTTTCAATCACAAACAGAAAAAATATACAGGGACAGTTAGCTATCATAGAGTAGATAGGCTACAGAACCTTTTCTGTACAAAGGAATATTAGTGATGTACAACTTGCTGGGGGAAAAAAAATATTTTTTTTTTCCACAAATGACATCATGATGTGCATGATAGAGAATGATTTGGGTTTTTGTTTGTTTATTTGTTTTTAAGAAGGTTCTTGACTTTTCTACTTTCTTCCTAAACAATGATTCTTCTGTGGAAGTTACTTTTATGAAAAGAACTTAAAGCACTCTGAAATCGATTTTATATGTTAATATACAATACATACTGAATAAATATTTTACTGCTAATGATAATTAGACAGTGGTAATTGAAAGAAAATTTAGGTAGTTATCACAGTTTCAACACTATTTGGAAGGATTTTTTCTTTTAAATGTAGTACATTGCTAGGTAAGATCCTAATGATATATTGACACTTTCCAAACTATACAATTTAAATTTTAATTGTAAAATAATTTTGATGATACTGACTGAGGTGCAGCAAAAGTTTCTTTTGGAGAAAAATTACAAACAGAATGCTAGACAACACTGTACCTCCATTAAAGACATAAATGGCTTAGAGTAGTAAGGTTCATGCTTAATGAATTCCCAGAATTTCAGCACAGAACAATTGAAATAAGAGGTATTAATTTTTATCTACCAATGAAATGTATTTATTAAGTATGTGCAAGAGTTTTTTTTTTCCCTGGGAGTTGGTATCAGCACAGTTTTCAAATTCTGTGTAGTATGTAACTGTAAAGAGAGAGATGCCTTTTTTGCATGGTCAGTCACGGGCCAAAAGACTCCATTATAATTCAGTTCTTTTCCCCCCAGATTGGATTTTTTATATCCTATTGTCTTCATATAATATCTGTAGTCCTGAAAGGGTTAGGTAAATTGTATGTCTGAGTGTAATATTATTATTTTAATGAATCAATTTTAAATAAAAGTAGCTATAAGAAGGTATTCAACAATTTTTTTTTTAATATTAACAACAATATTACTTTGCTAGATAACTACTAAGATGTAATGAGTAGTCTCAGTTTTGTGAGCCTTATAAAATTCTTCCAAACTTACATCAAAACTTACTACTAGAAAATAGTAGTTTTGTATTAAGTGAAAGTGGGAAGTCAATGAGAAGTGGAAAGAGAGTCAAGATGCATCATACTGGATCAAATTCAAAAGTATTATGAGTTTTTGTAGTTCTTCAATAATTGTGACCTGCAGCCTGTTGTAATATTTTTGCTTTCTGCCTCACCACTGGAAGTGTCCAAGGTGGGTTGGATGGGGCTTTGAGCAATGCCATCTAGTGGAAGGTGTTCCTGTCCATGGAAGGGGGGTTGCAACTAAACGATCTTTAAGGTCCCACCTGACACACACCATTCTATAATTCATTGGGTTATATTCTAACTTGGTTTCTCTGATTGCAGCACATATGCCCTTGGCCCAGTGAAAAATGCCTGTTGCTAGATAGTATTGTATGAATTCTCGTTTACTCAGACTGAGTGCATTGAGCTGGATTATTGCAACAGAAATTCCACAAAGAAACCAGACATACAGATAAGGAGGTCAGGAAGTATTCATGAATTAGGAGTGTTCGATTTTTGTTTTTCTTTTTAACACAAGAGCATACTACCTAGATGTCTAGGACTAGTGCAGAAAAAAAAAAAAATTTTGGCTCGGAAGAATTATTTTCCTTCCTGTGTGTGTGAACCCATACTTGCTTGTAAGCTAAGTACGTCCAGAATAGGTTTGGGCTTCATTGCACACTTAGAACATATTAGATTTAATAAGGTGGTTATAGCTTTGAATATTTTTAGTGTAAAGCTTGTACATAAAACTGATATGTCTAGTCTCAGAGTAGAATCATAGAAGAGTTGCAGTTTTCGGTATTTTGGTATTGTATTTTTTTCCCTATATGCCTTCTTACAAGAATATTTTTTTTATTATACAAATAAAACTACAATTAAGAACAGTGACATAATGCATACACAGTTTGCCTTTAAGAAGAAAAGTTTCTGTTAAAAACAGGTTCAACAAGATGTACAAAACTGCACTGAGAGGGAAAGGTACTGTTCTTTCGGGGATGTAACATGAATCATTCTGACTCAGTTTCCAGAAAGCACTATAGAAACAGAGTATTGTAGAAGAGGCATCATATTTCAGTGAGAAGCCTCTTAAAGCCTGTGAAGTTCCAAGACTGATACATGCTATCTTTAAAGCAGCCAGGTAATTGGAGGGTGATGTAAACAACTACAAAGACCTAACCTGCCTGGGCAAACGCCCATTAACACCATGTGTGTTGTGGGGTTCCCAGGGTGCAGCACACCAACTTAAAAGCTTAGCAGTAAAATAATTAAACTGCCACCTACAAGGAAGTGGATTATGAAAAGGAGATAGGATTTAACAGCCCCATGAGAAATGTAAGAAAGTTGCTAAATCATCCAAGATATTTTAGCAAGCTGGCAGATGACTTGCCCAGAGGCAGAGGCCATTGCTGTGTAGTAGGCCTGGTGCGAGATAAAAGAACTTGCAAACATCTTGTCTGCAGGCAAAGTGAAAAGAAGGCAGTTCGCTGAAGAGTTTAAACCAGGGCTTCAGTTGGCTGTACTTTTTCTAGTTGGTGTCTGTGTAAGCTGTCCCAAGAACAGTAAAGGATTTGATCTCCTGAAGCGAGGTGTATAAAAACTTCATATATTTTTTACGATTTATGGTTTACCTTTATAAAATTTACATTTTTTCTTATGTTTGTGCTTTAGAATATTTCTTTCATTTAAGACAGGTATATTTTTATTTATATGTTTCTGCCTAATTTATAGGTAGCTCTAATTTATACCAGTGCAGTACAAGACAGCATTGCATCAACTCTGACTCAGTGTTGAGAACATCTGTGAACGTGTTCTGGCCATGGACAGGAGTATAAAGTGAGCAAAATTACCACAGGTGGTGGATCCCTAATCATTACCTTTCAGATCTTGTATTTTCTATGCACAAGTTGCTTCAAATTCAGATGATCAGAAATCAAGGGTAAAATTGAAATATAGTCTTTCTTATCAGACTGATTAAGGTTCTGATATCATATGCTTGTCTGAGAAAAAAAGAAAAGGTAGATAGAATTTATCAGCATGTATTTATGTACTTTGTCAAACGGCAATGTTTCCACACAACATTGTAGCAGTCTGGGTTATAACATTCTGTGAAGCATGTAATTAATTTGCATCAAAACATTTCTAAGCTTAACAGAACTAAAAATCAACTTTTGAACTTTAGTAGGGAACTTAAAAAAAATCACAAACCAATTGCCATAATTGTCCACAATGAATCTAGAAGAACCACATCATGATGTCTATTACAGTGATTACTAAAGGTCCCTTTAACATTTGCTTTTATTGTGAAGTTATTAAATCATGATTACTACCTGATAGTTTTTTTCCTTAAACCTCTGTTGCATTAAAAAATATCTGTCATTTATTTGAAATAAAATTTTCCACCATGATAACACCAAAATACTTACTATCCTAATAAATCAGATTAAAAGAAACAGAAAATTTTTGTTTCTGGAAGATTCTTTTAAGAGATTAGTGCCATTTTAACCAGAAATTATGTATAGAAATTATTTCTCACTTTCCTAGAGGTTTAGAATATTGCTTGAGTAGCAACCTTGTCTGTAACATTAATCCAAATTATTATTTTATAGTTGTTCCCACAGCTTATGAAGTTTTCTGTGTAAAACTCTGTTCCCTACAGCAATTATATTTTCTTCCTCTATTTTTTTTCCCTTTAAACTTCAAGCTCCACATGTTCTAAATAGTTATTGTTGAACTGATTATCACACTTATATCCAATATTACTTTCCTTCACTAAAAACATTTGAGCTTCGGTGAAAACCTGAACACTTTCATATTTCTCTACTGAGTAATAGAATAAATGTAGAGTTATCAGATGGCTTTTGATAGCACTGATGTGCCAACAATTTCATGACACACCACAAACAGAACAAAATGTGTTGGTGTGAAGGAAAGACAGATGTGAGTTGTACCACGTTGGGCACCAACTGATGTAACCTCCCCCTAGAGACCCCCAGGGCTAGCTCAGGGATTAGGGAATCTTGGGATCTTAGGGGGAAAGGCTATTTCCTAAAGTGACAGGACTGAGGGTATTTAGAACAGGCTCTTACCACAGATGGATTCGCAGAGATGGTTTTATTTCAGGCCTCCTTGGGGGGTGACAGGCGAGGCAGGAGAGCAGGGCCAGTGGCCAGGGCAGGATGGTAAGAGAGGCCG
>VXBB01012323.1:368547-379540 GCA_013399915.1 Illadopsis cleaveri
TACAGCAATTATATTTTCTTCCTCTATTTTTTTTGCCTTTAAACTTCAAGCTCCACATGTTCTAAATAGTTATTGTTGAACTGATTATCACATTTATATCCAATATTACTTTCCTTCACTAAAAACATTTGAGCTTCGGTGAAAACCTGAACACTTTCATATTTCTCTACTGAGTAATAGAATAAATGTAGAGTTATCAGATGGCTTTTGATAGCACTGATGTGCCAACAATTTCATGACACACCACAAACAGAACAAAATGTGTTGGTGTGAAGGAAAGACAGATGTGAGTAAAAGTGCTCTTGCTCATATTGAAGAGTACCTTGAACTTTTCTTTCAGTTTTATACACTGTCATCCAGAAAACTTGGATTTCTCTTTTGAAGCTTTACTTATTGGGCTATTTCTTTGATTCTCCAAGAATCAAATTCAGCCTCTAGTGCTTGTTGTTGACTGTGCTATTGTTCACCTGTTGTATTCACTAAAGTATTGCCTGGGCTTTGTCTTGTTCAGGCAACTTGCACAGGTTCTCCAAATCTTACGCTTGCTGAGACATTCCTTGAGCCTTTAAAAGAAATTTCTGTGCAAGTACAATAGTAGCCTGTTATCTTACTGAAGTTTTGTTTTGTTTTTTGCTTTTTTAAAAAATTTGTGAGGTTTTTATTAGTTGATTTTAGGGTGGGTTTTTAATTTTTTTTGTTTGGTTGGGTTTTTGTTTGTTGTTTTTTTTAAGATCTGACATGATCAAGGAAAGAGGAAAAGTATTTTAAATCATAATGAAACCAATTTTTAGTTCCAGTGGAATTACACAACTGAGTCTAGCTGGTTTATACAGCCCTGGAATAGCTTAGGAATGTTGCAAGCAAAAACTGTATTTAACACCCAAGTGTTACTTTCTCTGGGAATGTCTTCTGAAGCTGCAGACTTGTTTTCAGTGTGATTGTTTCAGCTGCACTTATTTCCTTTGTCCTTTGACTGACTACTACTGTTAGAGACACTAGCCAAAAAAAAGTTTTATTTCTGAGAACTGAGGGATGCCAATCTCATTTGTCTTTCACACCAACTGACAAAGTGAAGAAATTATTCTCTTTATTGCCTTGTTTTCATTTCTTCAGGATAAGCTCTAATTGTAAATTTTTAAGCTTGCCTTGAGTTCTGCTAAGCTAAGGGATCTTATGTGGGTCTTATTTCCAGCTGATATGCAGCTGCAGATATTCACTGGCCAAACTTATTAAGGTATTATTCTATCTCTGTAACGTAAAATAAGCTATTTCTATAGTGTAAAAGCTTTGTATTCCCATGTGAGATCTTCAGTTGGGCAATATTCTTTTGTTAGCCTGTCCTTTATTTTCCTTTGGTGCTTCAAATTCTGTGTTTAAACTGTATGCAGAATATACAGTATTATCATTGAATTTCTAGTTCATCTTGTGTTGACTTGTGATTTCACTCTGACAGGAAAAATTATTGCTCAATTTTGTAATTTGGGAGAAAGATGGGTGGCAGTCTATTGTGTCAACCAGCAAAATGGTCAGAGCATAATGCAGTTCCTTTTGTTCACAATACGGTTTTGAAAGGCGGGCAAATGTGGTATAAAAACATTCAACAAAGAATTTTTGAAAAATAGTGAGAAGAGCTGAGAAGGAAAAAAAAAATATTTTGCGTAACAGTTTAATGGAAAAAATGGAGTGTACTAGTAGATGAAAACAAGATTAAGGAGTTTAAATTCTATATAAATATTAGTTGTAAAAAGAGTTAACAAATTTTTTCCTTATTATGCACTTATAAAAAGCTATTTTTTATTGTTTCCTGAACCTCTTAGATGACGCATTGCCATCAGGATTAATTTCAAATATAAAATATGGCATAGTGCTATTTATAGAAACACTTTTCCAGCAACAGAACTTTGCACATGATCTATCTGGGAACAAGGTCCAAATGCTGTCTTTATATGGTCTTGGTTCATTGCCATATAATTGATGAAGGGGCTTGTGTTTCTAGATATTAGTATAAAGACTTGTATCTTATTAAAAAAAAAAAAAAAAAAGTAGATTTTTTTTGCCTGACCTTCTGAATTCTAAATTGTTTGTCCTCTCTCTCATGGTCTGACACTGCTGCACTATCTTTAACCTTATTCACTGCTTGGGTTTTAAACCGTGCAGTAATTCTCAGTAAATGAACTGGCTTAGTCTTCCTAATCTTGCCTGCACAGTCTGGCAGAGCTTTTGCCTCCTAACCCGTCCAGTTACTTTCTGCTTTATCTTTTTACAAATACAAGGAAAAAAAAAAGAAAAGTTTTTAATCCTTGTCTTCTCACAAGTCTTTCAGTCTTTTTCCTTCTCCATACTCCCTCCCCACTCCCTTTCAGTTATATTGTTATTCTATCTCAGTTTTTTTCAGTCTTGAATCCACTAGAGTCTAATGCTGGAATATGTTTCTGACATAAAGATAAGGTACTGGTCTAGCACATAATTCTATCATCAGTCTATTCCATACTTTGAAGTTCCCTGGCATTCATTTAGAAAATTAATGAGAAAAGTTAATACAAAAATTCTTAAATGTTATGAATTAAAGTATTTAAGCACAGAAAATAAGTGTTTCTAGTGCTTAAGATAATAAATACGCTTTGATTGGCCCATCCTCTTTATGCAAGTGATTAGTGGGAGAGAAACGTAGCAGCATGGTTTTAATAGAATTGAGAACCAAGGTCAATCCACTACTTTTGTAAATACAGCAAGAAAAATTTAATTGAGGAAATTTTTGCACTGATAGATATTAAACACGCATGAGCAATTTTTTAATGGTTTGTGCAGATACATAAAGACCTCTGGCTTTAATGTTGTGAAAACGATGCCCCAAATATGTGTGTTATGATATTAACTGAAACTGTTGTGTAATCCAAATTCCATTCTGTCTGGTCTAGCCCAGTTCCTACCCTCTGATGAAAATTGCAGCAGTTCAGAAAATAACTCTGACAGCACATGTAGTGCTTCAGTCTCATGTAACGCTATCCAATTCTGAAAAAATAGCTTATACCTGGAGACTAAAGTATACAAATTCATATCAATATATCCATGTAAGGAGAAAAACATGATAAACATGTTCCCCTGTACTGTAGTCAATAATTCATTTATGATGAACATTACTCCAAACTGCATCTAATATAGGTCACTTAAAAAAGCCTCTCTTGAGAAATGTTTTTGAATATTTCAGTGATGATGACTAAGCTATATTTATGACACAGGAGAGTTTAAACCTGAAATTTTAAACAGAGTTCAGGAGCAGGTGCATACAGTCTGTACGTGATTTACTAGTCTGAAAAGTGTCTGTAAATTACTGCTAGGTCTGCCAAACTGTGTCCTGATGGATAAAGTATTTTTTCACCCTACTACTGTGAGCACTTGTAGAAGCTTGTTTAGGAAAATACTTGTTTCCCTTTGATGGTAATAGTAAAATAATATTTTAGAAAACATTGTGGCCACAGTAATGAGAAAAGACAGCCATATCTATCTGTATTAACTTCTAGGATATTGTGCCTATGGAGATGTTCAAGTAAAGAAGGAATCCTTGGTAGTAGAGAGGAAACATCTGAAGAATACTTTGTGGTTCAAACAAATATTACAGTAACTTTTCCAGTGGGATGCAAGCCATGTTAGTGGACCAGTAAGACAAGTGAAATGACATTTTTCCAATATTTAGATCAATCACCTCATTATAGCCAGTGTATGTCTAAAGATACATTGATAAATATTCCACATAAGAAATTAATCAGCAATACAACAAAGGAAATATTTTCTTGAAAGATAGTGTCGTTTTTAGCTGATGTATTCCATGATTTAACATGCCATTTCAAACTTTCTCTTGGAATTTCTTTTATGTTGCCGTTCTCTTCCTTTATTTTTTTCCCCCACTTTAGAATGTATGTTTGAATTTTTCAGTAGTCTGCAAAAAGGACATGTTGCATGCCCTTCTGTGTGTGTGTTTTAACTGGAGGCAGACGTTTCCTGGCCTCTTAATTGAATTTAGTAGGCCAATTAGGACACACCTGCACTGGATACAGATAAAAGGAATTAGGAAGGAAGTGTTAGAGTGCACGTCTTCACAGACTTTTTGTAGAGCATCATCTTTAATCCTGCTTCATCATCTCTTGCTAGGTAAAATGTAGTTGTAATTAGTGCTGTATGTACCTGTGCCAATGTGAGATGAGTAAAATGGGACAATTTCTAAGACACCTGATAGAAAAAGCCATTCCTAAACCATAAGAAGAGCACGTAGAGGCTTCCTCTTGTATGCAAGGAGACTTGGATAAAATGTATGAGCAACTGGGGAAGTGATACTGCGTAATGATGGAAGTAACATGGAAAAGTAGCTGGGCAAAGGAAGTATGTACACTCATTCTCCAGTTCTTCTATTTATTGTTAATCCTCTGCTTTTACTAGCCTGAGCTACTTCTGGTGGAGTGATAGTGGCAGAGTGGGCTAAGGGTAATGTTTTACCTTCTAATGGACAGTTGGATTTCCTCTGTTTGCCAATGACTGTAAATGCCTTCAAAGACTGAACATAGTGCTTTTCTTGCCTTCCCCTCACTAGGGTAAAATACGAATATATGGAGTATTGCTCTGAGCTACATTAGACAATGGTTTCAGGTGTGTTTACTTGTACTTTAGAACTATGACCCTGTGGCAGTTGAAGGGAGCTGCAGAGCCCATCAGGTTATGTGGAAATGGACTGGATATTTTAGGCACTGTAGTATCTATCAGCAGTTCCCCTGTGATTCTGGTCCTGTATTTTCACTTTGTTGCTTCCAAGAAAACAAAAGGTGCAATAAAGCAAAGAGAAAAGGTAGCCAGAAATTATACTACTCTTAGGAGATGCTTGAATATATGTTTAAGTTGATTCCTTCTGTCATTACTCTGAAATAAAGGGAGAAATAATTCTTCAAGGTTTTTCTGCATATGACATTAAGATCTTCAGTTTGTGTTAAGTTTTTTAGAGCAGCCAAATTAAGAACTGAAGTTCACCCAGGGAACAGAATCATTTTCCCACCCCTGTACATGAACTAGAGATAGAAGAGAGGTTTTCTATTACTTTTTTATACCTTTGTTTTAGGTTAATTCTATTCATGGTGTAACCTAATTTGCATGAAGAACAGTTTCCCCTGAATCTATCAGTTGCATGGGAAAATGGATATTATTCATTCAAGTGGAGCTTAAACCTCCTGAGAGTGAAAAATGTTTCTGTGCAACAAATAATACTTAACATGAGCACTTGAAGTCAATGGGAATTGGGATTACTATGCTCCATTTAGAATGTGAGTAGTGTTTCACAGGACTAGGACCTCATTTCATTTGTATCCACCAGAAGAAAGAAAAATAGTTTTTAAAACTTCATCTGTTATAGTCTGACAGAGCACAGAACTCTTGAAATTTTTCGTTATGGGAGGAGGGGGGTTGGCGCGGTTATTAAAAATTAGTATTTTTTTCATTAACACCATGTCTTCTTCTATCCAAAGCCATACTCTATATTTACTAATTTTTTTTTTAGAATGGAAATTGAGATTGCCATGATTTCTCAGTATTAATTTGAAAGTGTTTCAGATTTGTACAAACGTTAGGCCATGACGTTTTCCCCCCTCAATTTAGTCAGAGAAATAGTGCAGTTAAAAGAGACTTTAAAAAAGGATAAAATTTGAGTTTTCTCTTTTAGTGTTCTGCTTCTCACCACCTACTTGGGATTTCTTTGGGTTAATAAATCAGTATATCAGGCTTTAGAATCTAAATTATTCCTGTACCAAATCAAGTAAACTTTGGCTGAAAAAAAAAAACAAACCCAAACTTAAACCAGAAATAACTGTTGCTGCTGCTCCTCTAACTGGAGTAAGAAGTTTTTCTTTTTACATGTCCTGAAGTATTAGATTTTATGAATATTAGTGTAAGTATTTTTATTTTTACAATAGCATTTAGAGACGGGTTTTAATCACATCTGAATCTTATTAAAGAAATCAATGGAAATACTAACCAGTAGTATTTCTTGTAGCATGGTATATAGTCTTTGCTCATGATAAATTATGTCTCCTGGTAATATATAATTCAGCAAAGCTGTTTGTGGCTGTGAGTACCCAAATCTGAGTTGAAGTGAAATTGTGATGAGACGAGGGTGTAATATTCCAAGCTTTGTCAATGATGTATTGAATGGCTGGTTGACTCACAGGCTGCACACTGTGGGGGACAGGTCATAGCTGTGCCACACACTTCATTTTTCTATTGCCTTAGCAGCATTTAGAGGAAAAAAACGGAGTACACAGCACCAGCTGTAAATAACAAGGATATTCAGCACTGTTATAAGGAGGAGGGAAGGTACAACTTAGTCTCCATTATTATTCTGTGTTGTCCTCTTGCTCTGTCCATATAAACTGAAGCTGCGATGTCTTAGTCTGACAAGTTCTTAAATCTGTATCTTAAAAACTGGGGGAAAAAAAAGAACCTTACTTGTATATGTATACACAGGTGTTTCTGTACACTAATGTTGTATCTGCCATTAATAATGTGGTAAAAGAAGTCAATATAAAACATTGAAGCATCTTTTTCAGTGAAAGAGCCTTCAATACCATAATTGGATATTTCATACTCGTTCTTTGTATGGCCGTTGAAGTCTGTGTCAAATTACACCAGTTGTATGTGTGTATTATTCAGAACTGTTTGTATGCTGCTCAAAGGGAGTAACTTTTATTCTGCTTTCTGGTTGTGTGTCTCACTTTTTTAACAAAATGTGAATATAGTATCTCTCCAGAAATATATCTTTTTTTTTTAAATAATCAGTGAGGCTCCATAAATGTTAGGCTTTATTCACATACATGTTAGGATCACAGACAGTGCTTAGGTAAGATTTTGCTTTATTTTGTTAATATTGCTCAGCCAAAATGACAAAAGCTGATCATAAAACCCACTTAAGGATCTGTAATAGTTTTACATAATTGTTTAAAAAAAAAAACAACACTCTAAAACCCAAAAGAAATCCAAACAAATAAAAAACAATTTTTAAAATTATAAGTCTCCAAATGTACTTTTATTTAAAAGTGATGATATACTGAACAACCATTTTTGTCAGGGGAATACATGGCAATGTAGGGACCAAATTTTCTTCAAACATGCTAATTCTAAATTCTACTCAAAGATATGTGGAGGTATGTTCTCTAGTGAGAACATATTATTCTGCAAGGGCAACAGCTATGGTAAAGTGCCATGGATTAGGTATATTTTTTAAGAATTACAGTATATATAGAACAAGAAACATCTTGATTCAGTCTCTGCAAATATAATCCTAAAAACTGTTTAAATCCAATTAAATTAAGTAAGACACTTACCTGTTTATAGTTTTGTAAAAGTAGTCTACCCTATAAAACACTAAAAATAAGCAAATGTATTTCATCAAGACTTTTGCAAGAATTCCAAATCAGGTTTGTTTTGAGGTTTGAAATAAAAACAATCTGAAAATCTCTGAAAGAAAAGCGTTATGGCTGTAATATATGTAAACTATTGTAGAGCAATGAAAAGTTTTAACAATAGACACTGAAACAAGAAACATATGTCTTTAGTCTTTTTCCAGAAAAAGAAATAAAACATATTCAAACCTGTGAAATTTCTCATTTATGCTTTTCCAAACCTGTGAAATTTCTCATTTATGCTTTTCAAAATGAAATATGGGTGAATTGAACTAACAAATCTAAAAAAGTCCAGTAAGTATTTATTGCTGCTCCTCTAATGTAAGATTTACCTAATCATTAATTTCTGTATCTTATAGTTTGTTGCTGATATTCCTAGTCTGTACTATATCACACAGCACTGATATGTTGTACTTTCCCAGGTGTGACGGGTTCACCTGGATTTACTGAAAGGTCCTTTTCTAGGATTTGACCCACATGAAGACTGATGCAGTGACAGAGATGAAATGGAACCAGTTATATGTTGGTGTACAATGTTGCAGGCTGCACCATATCCAAGACACAATATAGTACTTCTCATATATTTCAAGTCAGATTCACTTAAAAATATTTTACTTGAATGTGTTGAACCAATGAGGGAGCTAAGGACTTTTAAAGCTTGTTTCATGTTTATGGAGCTTGCCAAACTAAGACCATTGCCATTAACATTAGTAAATTGACTGCAGGTGTTGTAATATCACCCAGGAATACAGAATGGAGTCTTCTGTGAACTACAGTAGATGTTGAATTTGAATGATATTATCAAATCATTTCAGTAATATAAACACAGTAAACAAGAAAATATATTCCCATTAATTTGGGAGTTTATTATTATCCTCATTAACAAAAAAGGACAGTAACTTGGAAGTAGTATTTTTTATGTTCAGTACAGTAAAGTCCACAGTTCCTAGTGTAATCAGTGAGGATAAGGTCAGAGTAAATTAGCCTAAGGATTTGCAAGTCTTAACTAGCATTGATATAAGTGGTGACATATTGACATTTCTGAAAAGCAACAAAAAAACTACTATCAGCACAGATAACAACTATGCTACAGTGTTTAAGCCATTTTTTAGGAAACAGTGTGAAATACTGTTTCTTAAAACAGCATACAAGTGTGAAGAATTCATGCCTTTTATTTGTATTGTTTGGGTGGACTGCATGTCCTTAGGTCCAATATCGTCTTAATCTTCACCATTAACACTGTTAATCTTCATATTCTTTACACATTGATGTATTTTGGCAAATTATTGTTTCAAAGAGAAATGTTAGTGGGTATGGCTAGAAGACCTGGATCCCAGCCTTTCTTTCAATGAATGCTTGATTTAAATTTATATATATATATATNTTGCCAGCTGAGGACTGGACCATTCAGGCTGTTCCTTAGCAAGAGCAAGAGATTACATAAATGTCACTTAATGTCTCATCCATCCTTCCACATCTTCACAGTGAAGGCCCCTTAAAACCCCTCACCAGGGCATTTCTTCTGTCTTCCTCTATTGAGTTTACATAGCAAAATTTTTACATCTTGCATTTATAGGTAGGGTGGATTTTATCATACACAATACCATTTTTTGGATGTTCTTCATTTGACAATTAATCACATCTTCCAAGCCACAGGCTAAAGTATTTTTCTAGCAATACTCCTGCTCCAGCATAAGGACAAACATATTTCAGAATTTCCAGCTTTAGTTCAAAATTCTTGATCTCATAGGAACTTTGGCTGCTCCATAGAAGCATTATATATATATATGTATGTATGTATGTACATATATATATATATATATAATCTTTATGTTCCCACAAAAAAATTTAAATAAGTTTTAAAACTAGGGCATGGTAAATCCCCTTGTTGTCTCTAATGATTTTATGTTTTCAGGAAAGCAGATAGGTGTGAGCAGAGAGATTATGCCTCAAACTTTGTAACAGTGAGAGCACTCTTAAAGTTTAGATGTGTCAACTGTGTCAATATGTTGTCTTGGGCAGGAAATGATTGTAGTAATCCAGGGCATTGTATGTCTAGCAATTTAATAGACAGATGAAGAGGATGGTGTTTGTATGACACTTTATTCTTAATCCCAAATCCCAGAAGCAGAACCTAAGAATAGTTTAGATACCTTCATGCTTAAAATCATTTCTGCTAGAGATAGTTACTGAAGTCACTTCAAAACACTATTAACAGCAATTTAGGTCACAAAAATTAAAACGCACTTTAAACATTATGTTTGTTTTGCAGGTGAGTAAGCAAAATCCACTTAGTCCTCTTGTGTCTTTTTATTTTCTTCCCTCTTGGAAGAACTTAAATTATCTTAGGTACAAAATAATGACTTATACAAACTGAGTGGACATGAGAAAATGGAAATGTTAAGAAAAGTGATAAAGTCAATGGGAATGATGAATCAAAACATTGCCTGAGCATACAGATCCATCTGTATAATCTGCCCTTTTAATTTCAGTGAATTATAACAGTGATAGCCACTCATCCTATACAGGGTTTATTTTTAAAGTTTCTTTTCATAGGTTCTCTTGTTGATGGGATTTTTTTTGTTGTTGATGTATTTCCATTTTGCATTGTGGATTAGTCATGGTTTTGGCTGGGATGGAATTAGTTTTCTACCTAGAAGGTGACATATGTCCCGTTATGGTGACATAACGTTGTATTTTGGATTTGGGATGAGAATAATGTTGATAACACACAGATGTTTTAGTTGTTCCTGAACAGTGCTTATACCAAGTCAGCCCTTCACACCACGCCACTAATGAGGAGGATAGGGATGCACAAGGAATGGGGAAGGGACACAGTCAAGGACAGCTGACCCCAACAGATGAAAGGCATATCCCATGCTGTAGGATGCCATGCTGAACAGTAAATCTGGGGAAGTTTGGACTGGGAAAATGGCAGCCCATTTCTCAGGGCTTGGTTGAGCATCAGTCAGTGATCGGTCAGCAACTGCACTTGTTTTGTTTATTATTTTATCACAATCATTGTTATTATTATTTTCCCTCCCTTTTTTATCCTATCAAACTCTTATATCTCAACCTTTTTTTCCGATCCTTTCCCCATCCTACTGGGGGACTGTGAGTGAGTGGCTGTGTGATGTTACTTTTTAAGATTGCATTCTGCTGCAATATCAGATATATATTTGAAGCTGGAGATTGATTCTCAGGAAAACATTCTTTTTGTGCATTCAAGGAATGTGTTTTTGTTTTTTGTTTTTTGTGGGTTTTTTTGTTGTTTTTTTTTTTTTACCTTGGTAGCAGCTGCTCTTCTGTTTCTATGAAGTTCTACTGGAGGACTAGCTGTAGTCAGCTTGTGATTCATTGGGGCATAAACAATCTTCATAGCATANCACTGTTAATCTTCATATTCTTTACACATTGATGTATTTTGGCAAATTATTGTTTCAAAGAGAAATGTTAGTGGGTATGGCTAGAAGACCTGGATCCCAGCCTTTCTTTCAATGAATGCTTGATTTAAATTTATATATATATATATGTATATGTATGTATGTACATATATA
>VXBB01012323.1:380262-439748 GCA_013399915.1 Illadopsis cleaveri
GTCAGCAACTGCACTTGTTTTGTTTATTATTTTATCACAATCATTGTTATTATTATTTTCCCTCCCTTTTTTATCCTATCAAACTCTTATATCTCAACCTTTTTTTCCGATCCTTTCCCCATCCTACTGGGGGACTGTGAGTGAGTGGCTGTGTGATGTTACTTTTTAAGATTGCATTCTGCTGCAATATCAGATATATATTTGAAGCTGGAGATTGATTCTCAGGAAAACATTCTTTTTGTGCATTCAAGGAATGTGTTTTTGTTTTTTGTTTTTTTTGGGTTTTTTTGTTGTTTTTTTTTTTTTACCTTGGTAGCAGCTGCTCTTCTGTTTCTATGAAGTTCTACTGGAGGACTAGCTGTAGTCAGCTTGTGATTCATTGGGGCATAAACAATCTTCATAGCATATTAGCTATTGTAGTTCACTGACCACAACTGTCACCCAGAGAAAATTGTTTAACACAGTGTAAATATTTGGTGTGTTCTCCATGTAGCTGGAGAGGGTAGTTAGATTCTTGTCAGACATGTTTGGGACTCTAACTGAAAGGCATTCTGGTAACTGTGAATTTAGAGCTACACTGCAAATGAAGTGCAGGTATCCATCTGGATAAGTTTCATATCAGGTCCTTAG
Source organism: Illadopsis cleaveri (assembly GCA_013399915.1). Taxonomy (NCBI): domain Eukaryota; kingdom Metazoa; phylum Chordata; class Aves; order Passeriformes; family Timaliidae; genus Illadopsis; species Illadopsis cleaveri. The sequence goes on from VXBB01012323.1 coordinate 380,893, forward strand.
GGCTATCTTTTATAGTTTTTCCTGAGATTTAAGAAGTTACATCTAGATAAAGAGACATTGGGTCAGCCACATCTGCTAAGCACATTTAGATGTTTTCACCTCCTATAGAATCTGAAAAAACCTCACTCCATTCCATATATCTATTGTTACTTTAATGCTTCTTGGGTAAGCACAGGAATTGAATAAAGAGGATCAGAGAAACTCAAGGACAAATGCAGCAATTCTGGTCTCATTTTAAAATTATTTTGCAATTACTCTTGAATAATAAGTCATTCAGCACTATTGGTTTTCTATTTCTGTGAGGCACTGTGATGTTGTTTTTATGTGTGTTTGGATTGTTCATGCCATGCTGGAGTGTTCAGATGAGTGACTGAAGCTGAGGTAGAGAGAGAGCCCTGAAGTATGGCAAAGCTAACATCATAGTGCACTTTCTAGATCACGCTTTCCAAGACAATCACAAGCCACAGACACTCTGGAGTTGATGGCACTCCTCCAAACCTGTTCATCTCTTGTCATTGCTCTTGTTTCGCCAAGGAGAGTTCACATATATCATACACTGTGCATCTAAAGCAGCAGACTCCAAGTAGGGATTGTAGTCTGAGTGAAAGGTTTGCACAGTATTGTGCCCAGCAACACACGAGCTGGAAGCCTTGTGTCCTGCTAGGCATGGGCAAAAGAATTTTTGGTCCTTTAAAAGCAAAAAAAAAAAAAAAAGCTTTCCCCTTAGTTCTCATTGTTTTGATTGCCCAACTATCTAACTTTGGAAACAACAGCCCTGTGCTCTAAAGACAAGCTGAACTGCTTGGGTGTCTAGTTCCCACCCCACTCCTTGCATGTGTTGCAACCAGGAAAACATAGGCTTTGTCCAGTCATATATCAAGATACATATTTGAAACTAAATTAGTTTTTTGTTTATTTTCTTTTCTTTTCATTTTTAATTAACAGGTTACAACTGGAAGAGGAGATAAATGAAAATATTTAAAATAGTATCAAATGGCCCTTTGTGTGTCCAGCTCAAAATAATTTTAAACCCCAGATGCTGATTCCCTAAAATTCACTAAAGGAGGAAGGAAAGACTTTAAGTTGATTGCTTTATTAAGGAAAGGGGATGATAATAATAATAATAACTGGGAACCCATACTTGAGGGAAATAAATCATTAAGCAACAACAAGACCAAGAATCTTATTTTCGTATGAAGACTTAGAATCTGACCTACTCAGTTTTTTTGAAAAGGTTCAGATAATTCTGTTGCAAACTAAACTTTTTGGTGTTGTTTTTTTTTTTTTCCTGTCCTAACAAATTGTACTCTCCCTCTGTATTACCAGAAAAACCACTTACAACCCTCCCACTTTTTCTTACCTCCCCGTTCCCTTTGAAATAGTTTTTTAGGAACGCCCAAAAATTTCTGTTCAATCATTCTCCTTTGCTTCAGTTTGAAACAGTTCTTATTTATTACCTTTGGGTAGTTTCAGGGGGAAATTCCTTGTTACAACTGTGGTAGACTAATATTTTCTGCTTCCAGATGGGTTAATTTCACTGCCAGTCGTACTTGAGAAGTCCTGACTCCTCCCTTTCCCTGTATTTGGTATTTGTGTGGTTTTCTGTAGGGATGACTCAATGCAATAAGCCTCCCAGTAGGAGAAAAAATCCCTGGCAATGACATGTTCCTAATTTATAGAATTAAAAATAGCAGTGAGAATTGTATTAAATTCTTGATGCAGCCTTTTTCTTCATGAACTCCTGAGCTTAGAAATGTCTTTGTAATTAAAAAAAAAAAGGTAACACTAGCAAGAACCATCAGCATGTATTTAAAAAGTTATTATTTTCCTGATCCTTAGAAAATTACTGCTGCAGTCACGTGGTTCTAGCAATGTGTAAGTTCTACTGTCTTCTGGGAAAAGTAGGTATAGGTATAGTAGAATGCTTAGGAAGACTATATGAAAGAATACAAAATATTTTTAAATTCTTGGTAAGAATAGCAAATGTTAAAATACTATATTTTGATGTATTTGCACCCATTGAGTATATTAGAAAATAGCAAACAGGAAAATATAAGAGCTGAAATGATAAAATAGTGGGACAGCATAAAAGCAGGGATTTTTGGTTTTGTTTTTCAAAGCTATCTAAATTCATGTATCTTTAGCACAGAAAAATACGACTAATTTATGCACCTAGTAGCATTAAGGTTTTTTTAAAAAAAAAATCCCAATGCATTATCTTTTAAAGAACAGGTAGAGACCAAATGACCTGATTGCACATATGTTACATTACTGTTATGTTGCTCTTCAGAGTTCAGGGAATTCAATTCCACCTGGAGGTAAACAATGCCAGTAGCAGATACTGTGGACCGCATCCATCCTGTACATAATTCTTTTGAAGTGTATGAATTATACCACAAGGAACTCAATGCCTTGAAGGTATTTCTTAGTAAAATATATTTTAAGGGCAGCTTTGCTGGCACAACAAAAATGTTATGAAGTAAAATACGTATTGCACACACACATTAATCCTTACGGAGATATTACAGGAAGATTCTGTTTGAAAAGAAAGTACTGCATTATTCCTTGGCTGAGAACCATAGCTTTTTTTCACTTTAAGTCATTGCTGATCTAGTAGAAAAATAACACTAAGATATTAGAAGGTGATAAGTGGGGTAATATTGAATTAGAAATTGCTATAACAGCATTGGTCACTGACATAGGGTGCATGTACTTGTGGTTTTGCCCACTGTCTCAGAACAGCATTTTAACTAGATACTTTTCTGTCTGAGAAAGCCTTTATTTGGATATCTTTTTATGTAAAAATATGTGTGTATAAACAACAGTGTATTGCATGTAACCATTTGTGCTCTCAGGGCCATTGGTATAAATGTATCATGCTGTGTAGATTGGGCCTACTTACCTGTTGGCTAAGGCTACAGCAGGTATGAATTTAAAAAACTTCTAGTGTTAACTGCTTTCTGGTTCAAGTTTTGTGGTATGCCATATATAGCAGGTTTTAATATCTGTGTAGACAGACAACTGTAATGTGTAGGTTTCAAACATCTTGGAAAAACAGAAACTACCCTAGCCTTCAAGATGCCTCAGGAACACAATCCCCGAGTCTGGTTAGGAAAAGTTTGCTGGGAAACACTATCCATGTTATTACTAAGAGATGGTGTTAAAAATACCAACTTTTCCTAAAGGTTGACATTAAATGTGCTCTCTTGTATAAAGGTCTTGTTTACTCCTAGAATAAACCATTTTCTTTCAGAAACTAAAGTTGATCAATGATTAGCATAATTGAAAATGCCATTCTGATGTAATAGGAGTGCAGCTGCATTATAACATGCCATTAATCTGTTAAAATTAACTAGAGCCACCAGTTGTTTCAGACTACAATGTGGCTGTCTTCACACGAGGCTGCAGAGATTGTCTGCCTTTAAGCTCCTCGTGAAACCAAGGCCTATAAAAATTTAACACTGTACACTTAATAGCTTGCTTAGCTAGTTGTAAATGAAAATGTCATGGTGGATTAGCTTGCCCAAAAAAGGTTCTTGCTCTTTTTAAAGGAAATTAGAAGCCAAAACTTGTTGAGTTTCCCAGCCTAACCACCTTGATCCCCTTGAAAAATTACTTTGGTCAGAAATGAGCAACAATTAATGCAGACAAAGGTTACCTGGTTCAGAAAAAGTTTGACACCAGCAGATGGCTTTATTTACAGCTTTTCACTGATCAGTTACTGGAGAAGTAGGCACCAAAAACCAGACACTGTGCATATAATCTGTTTCTGTAAATAGATATGCTTGCCTATGTGTACTGCCAGACTATGAGACCTAAAAACTACTATACTGACTCACCTAGCAGAGTGTGGCAAGTGCAAAACTGTGAATGGTAAAGAAGCTGTTCAAATACTCATTGGTACAATAATGCTCTTTCTCAGTTTGTAATTCTAAATCTATTTGCTCTTTAGCTATTTATTAAGTAATGAGATGGTATAGAGAAAGACAGATTTATGGCAGCCTCAACATCTCATTCCTGAATCCTCAGCTTAAAACTCTAACCCATTATTTCCACACAAAAGTAATATTTTATTTTGAGCTCTTCCTTTATCTGGTTTGGTTTGCAAGGCATCTGCTGGGAGGAAAGGGTAAAGCCAAAATTTCTTCCTATATCTGTTACATTAAGCCACCTGCATTAATAATAATGACTTTTAATATGTTTTAATATGTTTGTGTATGTATTTGTGTGTACACATACATACATATGCATATATGAACAAATATTATAGAAATATTTATGTGTTTAGTGAAGGATTTTGAAGTAATTCCAAGGTGCAGGAAAACCATGGCAACATGCTTCTTTCATTTCATTTTGTATAAAGCTGCAAATAGATTTGGTGTTTAATTTTAGGTTAGCCTAAAGTGACTCCTTATTGACAGTGACTTTAAAAAAAAATAATGAAAAGGATATAAAGACATTGCTGTTCTCTTTTTTTTTTTTAATATGGGACCCTTGATAACTTACTTCTCTTTTGGTATATGACGGCTTGTTAAAGAGATTTTTCTGCCACCAAATAAAACAAATGTTACTAACAGTTTTACATTGTACTTGTTTCTTAATATAGTGTGGTTTGAAACAGATTTGGAAAAAAAAAATAGAAGAAAAGAGGCATTTTATTTTTTTTAATTGTTTTCAAATACTTGGCATCCATTCAGATGATAATGGTTTTTTTTTTCATTTTTCTTGGCTGTCAGAGACTTGCAAAACGGCCTCAAATCAATGAACTTCTATGTATTACAATCTGAAAGGAGATGAAAGAATTCAGAAGAGTTTGATCATTGTAAGGGAAAAATCAGCTCTTTTATTTTTTATATTTCTACTTACAACATATGCAACAGATGGCAAGATTTGACAAAACTACAATCTGTATGTTGTCTGTTTAAGAATTAGTTATGCTAGATTATTGCTCAATTTCCATGTAATTGTGCTTCAGTTATGGTCCCTCTAATGTCTACACAATTTATCAACAGAGATGGCTTAATGTGGACAGGGACACTTACCTGGAGTGCATCTCCTGGGCTATTCCAATTGTGCAGTGATACTTGCACAGCAGGCACCTCATGTTTTCACTGACCTTAGCAGTATTGCAGGAATAATTCTGCTTCCACGAGAGGGAAGTTGGTACTAAACAATATCTTGAATCTACTAGGAACACGTATGCTTGCCTTAGCCATCTGGAATGTGTATTTGTTTGTACATGTTTTACTGCCCCAGTGCAAGAAAACAAAAATTAAAGCAGAACCCTCTGCATTATAGGCTACCTTTTGTCTCTTCCCACACACAATGTTTTCATGTAATGATGAGTTCTATTATTTCTCTGTGATATTTGTACTGAAATTCCAGTTCTGTTTGTTTTGGTTATTTTTTCATTGGGTTTTGAAAGCTTCAACCAGCTTTGTTTAAGGTCATATCTTGAGCTGTGTTCTATTTCTTGGTCTCCATCTGTTCAAATCACCTCTAACTCTCTGGTTCAGGAAGACAATTTTAAAAAAATCTAGGTGTAGTCTGAACTAACATTTTGTGAGTAGCTAAGTTGTGCATAATGTGAGGGGTGGCATTTGCTCAGGCAGCATGCTTCGCATCTGCTTCCCTCTCACCTACCTCTGGAATGTAGAAGCCTCTTTGAAACTGAATCTGCCACAGGGTTTCTGCTCCAGAGAGTAAAAGGGGATGCTTAGACCTGGTTGTTTCTTCATAATGACTATGTTGAAATGATCAAATCTGAAACTGCTTTGAAGTAAGAATCCTGGTATGCATTTTAAAATTGTGAAAAAGTATTGTTTAATCTGTCATTGAGTTGTTTTGTTTTTCTTTGGGAATTTTGCATGTGTTTTAAAGTCACTTGAGACCTAATTATATTAAACTACCGTTTCTGTATCAGCTTATCTGATATGAATATAATTATATGAATATAATGTGATGGGGAAAACACTAACCTTTGCTACTACTTTCAAACTTTGTGATGTAAGACAAGGGGGCGTTGTCAGGGAAAAGATAGTGTTCATTAAAATGTTGAATTTTCAGAAGAGCAAGGTAAATATTTAATGCCAATGGAGCTGCGAAACCAGACTGAATATAGCCAACTAGTATTGTTATCTTGATAAAAATACTCAGTTTGCAGCCTCTTCAATAGATCTCAGTAAAAAATAAAATAGAAGTCTATCTTGAAAGTTACACATGCTAACAATCTTAATGCAAAGGAATCTTCATGCTTTATTTCCTAAGTGGCTAGGAAATTCAAAGCTGAAGAACTGTGTGTAGATTTAGTTTGTTTTGGGTCACATCTTACCAGAAAAACAATTGGAAGAAGTCTATTTTATCTTCACCTTACTTCTACAGTGTGTGTATAGCCCATTTAAATATCTTCCTTCATCACTCCTGTGACTGAAGTAAGATGCAAAAATTCGAGAGCATATAGTATTACAAATATAATTAGAAGGCATTAACAATTATTTGTAATAAAATCAGTCTTTCACAGTGATGAGAACCTATTTTGTCTTTTACACAGACTGATTTCCAGTTGTGGATAGTCTTCAATCCTCAGTGAATTCCTGCATTTTATAAGAACAATGAAGTGAGATACATAACTTATATGGTACATAAAGCCTGTATCCTGTTTACAGAATTCAGAGGGTATTGTGTCTCAAAAATTGTTGAGAAAATTTGTAGATGGAGCAAGAGAAATACTAGCTTTTCCTGCTTCCTTCCAACCTCATGTGTGGTACAGAACAGTGGGAGGCTCAGGGAAATGACAGTCATTGCAGTGTAAAATTCCAGAAGCAGATGGTAAATATTTAATAAGAATGAAGTAAGAAAAGCAGGACCAATGAAATCGGATAGCTACTAAGTTTTAATTTAGTTAATTGTGAAAATTCAATTTCTTAGCTGTTTTGTAGTAGAAGTGTAATAGAGGTTAAAAAACATTTTCTAGGCAGATAACAGTTTAAAAAAATTAGGACTGGTTTAGAATGTAGTTTTTACCAGCCTTTGTAAGATTAATTATGAGTGTATTTGACTTTGACATGAGACTTTGTACAGATAATCACACAAGGTTTTCTTCTTACAGTGACTTAAAAATTGTTGTACCTTCTTAGAATTTTTTGCTTCTTGCCTTCCAAGCTTACACTACCCACCATGGCTTATTGGCTCCATTCCTACATACTCACCCTAAGTCCAGCTAACTGAGGGATATAACATCAGTTGTTAGCTGGGAGAATAGTTCAAGATGAATTTGCATTGACCTTGTGTATAAGTCTTCAAGATCAGCAGAGCATTTATGACTTTATTAGGAGACAGAATTTCTTACCTGATCAAAGGAAACACAGATGTTGTGCCAATACAGAAGTCCCTGCTTTTCACCATTGTATCAGGTCATGCCAACTACAAAGGCAAGATACCATTAGTTTTCTTTTCGTTGCTACGAAGTAGCATTGTTTGTTTGTTTAAGGTTATTTGTTTTGTTTGGATTTTCTGGGGTTTGTTTGGGTTTTTTTTTGTTTGTTTTTTTGTTGTTTTTAATGAAGGAAAACTATGCACTTTATTCTGGCGTGTTACCATTTTTAATTTAACTGCCTCAAAATACTACAGCATGTACCTACAGTGTCTTTGTGCTGTTTGTTCAAAACAATGGTCTTAGCAAAACCACTACTTTCATAAAACATGTGAGTTGTCATTTGAGACTTTTGAGATGCTAAAAAAAGTTATGTCTCCTCATTTTCATTTATGAGACCAACCTGATATTGTATAGCTTGCAGAAAACATGATAGAAACACATATATAGAAGAAAAAATTTTCCTGAAATACATAATTTTTACCAATTCCAAGCAGTTATGTATGTAAAAGCACAGAAAAAAAAAAAGTCTTAGGAAAACTTCTGCTGCTTCCAATTATTTATGGATCAGCATCAGTAACTTAGAAGCTAATTTGTCCAATAATGAACTCTCTCTATTGCTGAGGTAGATAACAAATGGTATTGTAATACTCAACACCAGTTACTTGTTTCGGTCTTCGAGGAAGTTGCTGCAAATAGTGTTTGTCTCTGACATTATTTAAGCTAATGAATATTACATATGGCTTGATCTTAGAGGAGTGGAACACAAGATCTGACAGGTTAAAATGCATTCCATACAGCTGAAGACTAATAGAGGTTAAGGAGGTTTGTGTGTTGCAATTTTCTTCACACAACTGTAATGTTGTAGTCAAGCTACAAATAGTATGTCTCTTAAAACAAATTGCTTGTGTGAGGAGTATTAGAATAGCACAAAAATAGGAAGCCTAGTCCTTTTTTCTTTCTTCTATGTAGCAATACAGAAGCATAAAAGAATGCAGAAGCACAAAAAAATGTAGACAGACATATTCAAGTCCTTAATTAAATATTATCTGAAAAGATAACATCTATTTTCTTTTACTGTTAAATAGTTTTTCCCTCAGAAAAGAAAATCAACAGTGTTCATGTTGGGAAAGATGTCTGTAGTAAACTAAGAGATGCTGTAATTTCCCACTTTAGCTTATTTTCTTCTGTATTTTTCAATAAATATGACATGTAAGAATGTAATTTACCAAAAGAATTAGTTCAAGCTATGGTCAACCTACAGCTTTTTTGTTATTCCTAAAATGGTTGGCTTTTTATTAATAGTGAGTAGATAAACTGGTTTGTAGAGAACTATGCTACAGAAGACATCAACCTGCTCTCATGTTGCCAGGATGATTAGGTTGGATTCAGCATTGTACAAATGCAGTCGTGATGCCTTCAAGATCAAGTTTAGTCTAAAATAGTCTTGCTACCTTATAGCATGAGAACTGAGCTAATAAAACCTGACAATCTGCAAATTTGCCTGCTTACACCTAGTCATTTCTACTGAGTACCATGCTTTAAGTCTATTTTGATGCAGTACACAGACTCTTTTTAGAATTTTATAATTTTTATATTTATTTTAATAATGTAAGAATGATAAGTCCATACTAGGTATTGACAATATTTCAACTACAATAGTTTGGTGGATGGTTTTCTGTTTGTGTGAACACCACAATTTTTTGTTTTGCTCGTGTTGCATATACTGAAGTGTCCCTTGCAGCCGTCAGTCCTGGGATCACCACATGGTTTAAACTTACCTTTCTATATGAAAAAAAGTTATCAGAAAGAAACACAAGTAAAAATATCTGTAGATTTAAATCACTGCAACTTCAGTCCATGTTCTGAACACAAACATTATACTGCTGGAATAATAAAGGCAAAGAGGCAATTGCAGATATGTACCTGGGAAGATTTCAAGCAATTTGGACTGAAACTAGGAAATTACTGTGTTGTGTAAACCTTTAGAGAATCTGTCACTGTATTCACAGTCCTACGTGAAACGTCTCATCCTCCTATGCAATGCATAACATAGATGAGTAAAAATGAATTCTTGAACAATTAGCGGACAACAATAGTCAGTCAGTTACTGAATTAGCCAATAAGAAATTCAAAGGATATTACTGAGACTTAATTCTTGGGCTCCTTTAAGAGCCTGAATGCCTGTGCTACAAGAAGTAAATGCTTCTGTTAAAAAGTTACAGGTTTTATCCCTTTGCAAGGATTAGACTCTGTCAGCAGTAGAATTCCCTCCCAGCAAAACACAGATGAAAGAATATTGTGTTTTTTCACTAGTTTAAGTGTTGAGCTATAACTGTGTGAGTTTCTAGCTATTGGCTGCTTAGACTTTTGTGTGCAAAGCAGCTAATGTCTCATGTTTCCAGGATGTACTTTCATGTACCGAGATCTACACACACAAAAACACTTTCAGGGTAGTGAAGATGATATTTCTGAAAATACTAGTGCAAACAAGAATTTCTAATGCACTTTAGAATTACAAGCAAGGATATAAGCAATTGTGGTATATGGTACGTCACCTATTTTCTGGCATATAGGAAAATTTACTGGGATGTACTGGATTAAAGGGTCTTTTATTTCTCTACCTCTTTCTCCTCTTAGATTCCTTTTACATTCCGCTTACATTTCTTTTATAAGCCTATGCTGCAATTTATAAAAATCAAGGCATTTTCAACACTAGATTCTTTAGAGTATAAACAAGTTTGAGTACTCTCCATGTGACAAAATCAGCAACTTTTGCAGAATGCTTTCTCCTTTCCTTCTCAACTAGAGGCTACTTAATGTTAGTGTGTGAATATTTTGTGTGTGCCACAAAGTGAGATTTGAAGAATTGTCCTATTATATGTCCCATAGGAGAGGCAATATTTTTCAATGAAAGACCTGTGAATCTTTATTCCCCTTGTCATAGTGCTTTAGAATGGAACTTGGAGGCTGTAGAAATAAGTGCTGACTAAGTACTATTTTTTTCAGTTATTCTCCAGAGCCCAATTAACAAAAATACAATTTTGAATTCAAACTATCCATTGTCACAGAAAATAAATTTTTAGGTTGGAAATAGTTAGTTTTTTGTTTGACTGTTTCCAGAAATGCAATTTACAAACATCTAAGTTTCACTAGATGAGCCTTGCCTACCAAAAAGGATCACATAAAAATCTTTTGGGAATGGCTACTGGTTTGGGAGGTTCTGTTTTTGAGATAGTCAGTCTGGGATGTTGCTTGTAAACCTGATTTCTTTACTTGCCCTCTAACGATTGCTTTCCCTTCTGAAATGTAATACAAATACCTCTTTGGATAAAACTTTGATACTGGTTTACTGTCTGTATTTAATGATGCAAGGATGTAATTCCTTCCTACACAACAAAAAGAACAAAAGAGATAAAGAAAAAAAAACCCCTCTAAAAATCACAGCTGGGATTAAAATTTCTTTCCAGAGAGTTCCTAAATATTGACACTGTCATTTAGAGGATATTCCAAGGGACCTGTAGGCCAATGTGTTCGAATATACTGAAGCAATTTTATTAGGCAGGAAAGAAGTATCAGAAAAAATATTGAGCAACAGTGCCTCTAAGAGGATTCATATGCAATGGATTTCACCAAAACATGTGGGTTCTGGACACAAAGCCCTATTTGTTGCACAAGGTTACTCTGTTCTACTCAGACATGTCAAAAAAGGACATGAAAATTTTGACTAATGAGTCTGCCAATGTTTATCCTTCAGCAGTTGTTATGACGCATACTATACATAAAACTGTGTTTCTGATTTGCTTGAGAGGTGTTCTTTGAGAATGATCAATGATGCTATCACAAAATAGGTCTTTGAATCCTGATAGAAATTGTAGTGGCCAGATTACAATGCTGTGACTCACTTTTCCACTGCATGGAACTGTGCTGAAACCAGGATACTTCTCAGAAATTCTTCTCATTTTTAAGAAGGATGATCATGCTTAGCATGTCAAAACACAGTCAGTACTAAGTATATGGTCACAAATTCTTGATAGGCAGATAGAAAACCACATTCCTCAGTGTGCTGTAGGCTGCACAAAAATCCCTTCTCTTACAGAATCCGTAGAATGATGGTAAGAGAATTATGCTAACTAAAGTTTCCATTGACCAGTCACCAACTGTGTTTTAAAATGCAAGCAACAGCCTGAAAACATAATTTAGGCTTTTCTTATGTACTAGTTTGATTGTGTGCTATTAGATGCATGTAAGTACGGAAAAGAAAAAGTCAAAACACCTACTGAGAGAAGATTTCGCAAATATTACATGGCACGTATGCTTATATAATTTGAGACTTAATACCTTTAAGATATGTGCAATCTCAGCTTGCACATAGTTTTGCAATTCAGTTACTGAACAAAACCACAACATTAAGAATGTGTTTAAGAAAAGAAAATTTTAAAATTCTCAGACTTTCCCCCTAGTTTAAAAGGTTTCTAATGAATGAATGAATGAATACTTAACAAAGCAGAGCAACTGAAGCAAGGTTTAGTAATCTGTGGTAATGTGAGTGGCTCATCAGCATATAAAAAGTAACAAAAAGAAGCATCAAAGCTAATTTAAAAGGTTACTATGAGTTACCTTTGCTGACCCACCAGTCTTCCTGATTATCAGAACTCCTCCCATTTGGGATACCGGATCTCTCAGCTTTGTAAATATTCATACTTTGGGATACCAAGGTAGACATCCAAGCCATGTCCGGTAGAGCTGTTGAACTATTAACATTTTTCTTCTGTGTGGTTTCCATCTAAATTATGAAATACAAGACCAGAAAACTTGATAATGATAGTGGCATTTCTCTGTTAATTGCAACATGATTGATTATTTGTCTTCTTTTGGCATGACAAAGAAGAATTGTATCTCTTCTATTCTGCTGTAAGCATGATAACACCATTGCTGGTTTTAATAAAGAAGTTGTCTGGCAAAGAACAAGTCCTTCTTTAGTAAAGAATGTTCCATGAATAGTAAGAGCAAACATTAAGCATGTTTCGTGGAAGGGTAATCAGAGTCATTTTGTGTTGGGAATTGGTAGTCTGTGTAAGACTTTTTCTCCTCTCCTTTGAAAGTGGAAGCTATGGAAAGCATGAGGCTTGGCGTAGCTTTTTTTTCACCTGTGGTTGTGACAAGGGTTAGTAGACTTGATACAAATATACCTGTACAACATTTAGAAGAGAGATTTTCATTTCAAATATGTGCCACTTAAATGTCTTGAGGGTCTGTGTGTTGATTGCAGTTGTGTTCGAATGGGAAAATAAAATGGAGCTATTTTATTTGTATTATCATTTACAGACCATGAATTAGTTCCGGATGCAGAGTACCAGTTACTAACCTCGACATTACAGTCTGTTTTTAAAACATAAGAACTTTGTCATCTCTATGTATGTGTAAATGTATGTCAATAGTAATGCCATTCAAAAATTACCTGCAAATCTCATTTCCACTATGCTTTGCAGGAGGTAATTATTAGGCAGAAGATGCATTACAGGTGAGAACATAAATAACCCATAACCTATAGTAGTGCAGTTTGCTGTTCTAAAGACTACATTACATGATCCCACTCCCCCAAGACTAGCCATTCTCAGCTCTTGATTCTAAAACTCTCCATGTCAGTCACCTTTTTTACAGTCTTCTCTGTTTTCTGCTTGTGTTTGTAGTGAAATCTGTGTTTTACCTTTTCCATTCTATTTAGCCATTGTTGTATTTTGTGTGTTTTATACTTCTGATGAAACTTCTTATCTTTCTTATTGTTTTACCACTGTTCTCCTAAACATTATATTTCTGCAGGAAGCCTTTGCCACTCTATTGGCATGCTGGCCTTTAGTTTTCAAAGTAGTTTCAACGATGAAATCCATCTGATGAAAAATATTGAGTGTTCAGTGTTTTTATTTTTGCTCTTATCAGTTTGACATTGAAGACACCTTATGACCGACCGTGTCTTGATTTGGCTTTATCGAGCTATAATTTTTAGAGATATTTGTGTGTCAATATGGCTGAGCATCCAGCAATAGTGTACATAAGTGTATCATTCCATCCACCACCTTGTTAGAGAGCCTGATGTCTGCAGAGCACACCTTTTATCGTGTCTGAGCTGTTTATGCTTCTCTCCGTGCAGTTGTCTGCTAAGGAAGGAAACTCACAGAAGTGAAACTGACCTGAGTTTGTCAGTAGGAAATAACTGGAGGAATGTCACAGACTTGTTCATCCACTACAAGATTCACTACCTCAAATTAAACCCTTTAACCCAATCTTTCAATATATGGATAGAGGGGAAGATGCATTCTTCTCTTTTTTCAGAAGTCAAATTGTCAGAGATGTGAATTCCTTTTGGAGAATTCCAGTTTCTCCTCTCTGTGTCAAGCTCTCTTGTCCATATGTTGATGATTGGAGCACTTGTTTGGAGAAGGAAGATGAGGACTTCAATGGTTGCTTTAAATCACATAATTGTAGATTAAGCAAACTGAATTAGGTCTTGGGCAATTGCAAAACTACGTTGAGTACATAGATAAGTAGTTAAGTATTTTTCAGAATTTAGAGCTATAAAAAACATAGCAGGATCTCTTATCTGGTTATCCTTGCGAGCTCCTGATGTTCTACATTTTCATGATGATGGTATATGAAACTTGTTTGGGAAAGCATATATGTATATATAGTTTGGCAAGGGTTTTTTTTTACTTTTATTTCAGAATAGATCTTGGTCATGGAAATGTGAATTTCTACAAATTTGTTCTACAAATAATTCTTCAGGAAATTAGACAATATATAGACAGGAAATTTTTAAATCTGAGGTAATTTAGAATTTTGCAATTTATGGACAGCATAATAAAAGTCTTAGGTCAATACCGTATCATCATCAATTATGACAATTTCAATAGCACCACTCATGGTAACTCAAGACATGGTTACATTCCATATTGATCAGGGACATGTTGGATTTTTGTGGTTTTTGCGGTGAGTGGAAGCCCTAAGTCAGTGTTGAAGTTTACCATATGACAACTTAAGAGCAAGAAACTCCAGCTAATTTTCATGTACTTTAACTCAGTGGAGCACATTCTTCAATAAATTCATAACTTTGTTCCAAGACTTAATATACATGAGATAAACCTGATATGCCAGGTAGCTGTGTAGCCATTCAGAGGCTACATAAAAACAGGCTAGAGGAATGAGCCAGCAGAAACCTCATGAAGCTCAAAGGTGTTTAATACCAAGTCCTGCAACTGGGGAAGATTAGCCCCAAGCACCAGAATATGCTGAGTGCTGAACAGCTGAAAAGTAATTCTGCAGAGGAGTATTTAGGCATCCTGGCAGACAAGCTGGACATGAAACAGCAACATCCCCTCTTGGCAGAGGCAGCCAAAACCCTTCTTAGCTGCATTAGGCAGAATATCACCAGTGAGTTGAGGGAGGTGATCCTTCCTTCTGGTCAGCTCTGGTGAGGCATGTCTAGAGTGCTGTGTCCCAGTCTGTGCTCCCCAGTACAAGGGAGATATGGATGTACTGAGTGAGAGGAGAAAAGGACAGCAGAGATAATATGCAGTTGACTTTGGACAGTGAGAGCATTGGGACACAACTCATATGGTGTGGGGAATACTGTCCTAGTATTTAACCCTGGATGCCATTACCTTCCATTCTGTGTTTTGCCTACTTTTGTTGACTGTTCCATTGTAACTGTAAGTTTTGCAAGGCAAAAAATATTTCTTGTTGTATAATGCTTTGCATTTTCAGGCCTCAGTCTTTTGGTTCTGTCCAATCATGAATATATTCAGGCTTCTGCTTTTCTGTATACCTCTGTATGAGGTCACTTATGCAGCAGATGTGTAAACTTTTATCTATATGTCCATCAATTTGGATGTACTTTGGGTATCTAACAATTAAAAATCCTTGCTTTTGTTTCCAAGTGACTCCTGCCAATGCAGCAATTAAAAGTAGCTGCATAACTTCCAGTATTTTTCTTTGAAAAAGAAAAAAAACCAGTAATACACCCTTGGGAGAAAAGGGTTAAAACAAGTTTGGGTGAGGGAGGAATTTCACCCCAGTGAAATTCTCACCTTGCAGCTGAGAATGTAAGGGATATGGGCAAGCCATTCCTTCTTAAGTCATTCCAAAGTCATGCCTAAGTCATTCATTCTCTGCCTCTTTTGAGAATTAGAATTCCTGTGTAGATATAACCCAGTCTCGAAGACATGCTTGAGCTTCCTGCTGGGAGGGAGAGGGAGATCATAAAAGCACAGCCCTGTGATAAACTCTGCTTGCAAGAAGTTTTTTGTTATATTAGGGCAGGCAGCAGCCCTGCCTCCACCCCTGCTGGGTGTTAGGATAAACTGAGCCTAAGGAGCCTGGGTCCTCGTGCTTCTCTGAAGCCTGACAGTGTTAGAGAGGTGCTGAAATTAATGTACTCTTTGTTTTTCAGCTGTGGTTTGATGGCCACCCTGGTTACCTGTAAGCAACTTGCCCACCATCACAAATCAAACTGACCAATTGTAAAAAAAATCCCCAAAAATGTTATAATGAAGTTTGTTTTACTGCAGTTAATAACACCAATACTGAGTACTCAAAAAATTGCTACATTTACATGATGTAGAAAGGAATGTCGTGCTTCTGTAATATTGTGTGACTCACCATAGTCATGGGGTTTTTTGCTGTTCTGCTATGTCTAAGGTCCCACACATATGCAGACAGATACAGAGAGATTCAAACTAGGAATATTAGCACAACTTCAAAACACATTGGAACATGCACACAGCTAAAAGAATAACTTGGCGTGCCTGTCTTGTAATGATCTGATTGCTACTTCTTCTGCAGTTAATTCATCAACATTAGTACCTAGTGTGAGACTGACAGCTTCAAGATCCGTGTGTGAAACTCTGAAATTACTGCTTCTAGTAACAGAGATTGGTGCTTTTGGCCTGTTTCCCCAAACAAGGGTTTTTAGGCTTCTTTCATAAGAAGTCATCATATCTAGAGGACAACATTTTGATTTCATGTAATTGTGAAATGTTTCCTTTAAAATTATTCTAGATTCACGATTGGTTGGTATGGATTTGTTCTTTTTCACACACAGCTCCAAAGAAAGATGTGGGTAGAATTTCTTGTTGTGGATATGTATTCAAAATTTGACTAATGTGCATATATACTGTGTACATGTACACCTAATTTTTACCAAAGAGTGTTCCTAAACGAGGCTAAAAATAGAAAGAAAAAAACATAAAAGAAAAAGGGACCTTCTCCTTAGTTAAAATTTCCCAATTAACATTATAATTTTACAATAAGGGATTATGCCTACTCCTCAGGCTTGATGCCAGTAAGAGTATTTCCATGTCAGTGGACTTCAAGACTAATTTGCTGTGATTATCAGGGAATTACTTTGTCAGCCTTCCTGTTCACTTTTGCAAGGACAGACCTGTTAATTCCAACTCATTTACTTTATGTGGAATGAAAGGTAAATTCAACAGAAGTGATCATGAGCCCCAAGCTTTTACTAATAACAGTTGATCTTCGTTCTACATACTGTACTCCTAGGATAAAACATCAAACTGTGCTTTAAAAATGACAGGATGCTTAATTCATCAAGCCAAGGGCATTATTGCACTGCAGCAAAGGGAATGCTCATAGCCACGTGAGCACTGAGTTTTTCAGCCAAGTGATACAGTGGAAACATTAAATCTGAAGGTTGTCTCAGCAAAGTATCTTCTACAGACATCAACAGAGTAAGACAGAGTACTCCCTTAGAATTTTGAAGGCAGTGGTACACAGGAAGGACAACCAAGTACATGACGTGGGTTTCAGATTAAAAACAGAGGTTATAAAACAGAAAATATTTAAGGCACAGATTTTAATTCCAGCTATGTTTAGAATTGCATGTGACAGGAGAAATTTTTTTAAAAAAGCAGATGAATTATTTTTTAAGTTGTCAGCTCATTTTATGTTGACTGTAATTATTCATCTAAGTAATCCTTTTCTTTAAAATGATGATACTGTGCAATACTGATATTCTGCATCATCTGATTAATGCTTTCCTATATTTTATAATTATTTTTATGTTTAAGCTGAATTTGTAGCTCTGTTATAATACTATGCAGACATAAGAGAAATGTATTTTAAACATTTATATATTATTCATATGATCTGGAATTTTTATTTTTTTCTTGATTTAAAACTTCAGTGGTCAGTTGCTTTCTTCAAATACTGAGACAGAGAGTTGGAGAAAAGGGAGAATGTATTCAGTTTAATCCTTAGTTTTTGAAAATTGTTGCTATCTGTGGTATATTTCCCCCATATTAAAAGGGATAAAAAGAGATCCATGTTTTATAATTGTGGTAGTGATTGCTTGAATTGACAAATTAATCACATATTTGAGCTTTAACAGACAAATCATGGAAGCTCTTATTCTGAATTTTCATTTTAATACAGATTAATAACTGTAAATAAAAATTGGAATTTAAAATGAGATTAAATATTGGTTATGTGTCATATTTTTGCTTTTATCATCAGTCTTCAAAAATGTGTATACAATCGTGAACAGAATAAATTTTTTTCATAGAAGTCTAATTTGCAGCAGAATTAATTAATCTGTGTTCTGTTTAGCTGAGGTTAAATTTCCTTGCAGTTTGTGTTATCATGGAACAGGTTTCAGTAAACAAATCTTGTCATCCTTGTGTAAGTTTTAGGGGTTTATTTATTTATTTTTTAAGTAAAATAAAAATTGCTCTATTTCTGCAGTGATTTTATTTTGCTTTCTTTCAAGTTGTTGTCATAGGATTGTGAGTTGGGAGGGACAACTAAAGGTCATCAAGACCAACCTACCTTCAATGACCAGAGACATCTTCAACTAGATCAGGTTGCTCAGGGCCCCATCCAACCTGACCTTGAATGTTCCCGAGGATGGGGCATCTGTTGCCTCTCTGGCCAGCCTTTTCCTGTGCTTCACCACACTCGTAATCAAAAATATAGTCTTTTGTCCTGGTTTCAGCTGGGATAGGGTTAATCTTCTTCTTTGTACCTGGTACAGTACTCTGTTTTGAAAACCAGCTAATGGTTTAGCTGTTGCTGAGCAGTGCTTATTCTAAACCAAGGACTTTCCACTTTCCCCTGCTCTGCCAGTAAGCAGGGGCACAAGACACTGTGAGGGAACAGTGCCAGGACAGCTGACCCAGCCTGGTCAAAGGGTCCATAGAAAATGCTCAGGATATAAACTGGTGAGGTTGTCCAGGAGGGACTAATTGCTGTTCAGTGATGGGCATTGGTCAGTGGGTGATGAGTAACTGTATTGTCCATCACTTGTTTTTCTTGGGTTTTATTCCTCTTTCTCTGTACTTTTCATTAATCTTATTCTTCTTATTTTAATTGTTAAGCTGTTCTTATCTCAGCCCACATGTTCTACTTTTTTGTGATTCTCCTTCCTATCCCACTAGAGGGAAATGGGGAAATTAGGCGTGACCAAGTGGCTATCTGTGCGGTACTTAGGTGCCAGCTGGGGTGAAACCATAGGATCCTTATATGTAGCCTAACATGTGATACACATGCAGGAGAAAAACAAATAGGAATCCTCATTCTGAAGGACGTGGTGCTGACTCACACTAACAAAAAAAGGTGGGCAAATATTTTGTGTATATTTCAGTTGTTATGCTAGGTATAAATTGAGAGAAAATGTAGCAAGAAGTTCAGACAGATCATGACAATAGTTTTTTTCCATTGTTCCTGGTCTTGTCCAGTCAAGCTTCAAGCATATCAAATGATGGATATTTCGCAACATAATCCTGTACATAATCACCTAATACGCCAGTTATTTGACTCCTCTCACTGTGACTTTTTTTTCTAATATCCAGTTGAAATTTCCCTTGCTGCAAATTCCATCCTCTACTTGTCTTTTCTTTTTTTTTTTAAGTATATCTTCCAGTGGAATCTGACTCTTCTCCACATTCATAGATTCTTGTCCTCAAAAGGAACAACAAAAGTCAGAGAGTTTGCAAAAGCTCGCCCCCCTTATATTCTAAGCTTCTACAGTAGTGGAAGGTTACAATGAAATCTGTTACAGATCTTCACTTTTTGAGACTAGATAAACCAAAGTCTTTAAGTCCCTCCTTTGGCATCACATTCTTCAGTCCCCCAATCATCTTGGTGTCTCTTCTAAGAAACCAAAAAAAAGAAAAGACTGCCTTGTACTAAGGAAGTGGAAATTAGACATATGCACCCTCCCATAACATGCTGAATTAGTAGAGGATGATCATGTCTCTCAACTTGCTGTGGATGCTTTTAGTGTGGAGATGGGTATGTGGTATATTGGCATTCTTCAACACATATACTGCTGCTCTGGCTCACCTTGTCCAGCAAGACCCCACCCTCTAGACCCTTTACTACAGATTTAAGTGAATATATCTTAAAAATAAAATGGAAGAAAGTAAATACTTTATTTTAAGTAGAAAAGGAATTTTATTGCAGAAAACAACAGCTAGCATAACTGCATGAGGACAGAAGATTTCTATACTGCTGAACACAGGACTTATATGACCTTATCTGCAATGATATATGCTTGACTATTTAATAATCCATTAACTGAAGTAGTAACTGAAGTAGTAAAAATTGCAGGAAATGATAGAAGTATGGACAAAAGAGTACAATATGTCTTAACATCAGGAGAAATGAGAGACCTGTAAAAGACAGAGAAAAGGATGTTGCTACTTGCAAGTGCTTGAATTGCAGAGCTTGCCAGGACATCTTTATATAATTGTGTGCTATATTAATTATCTTTTACCATTAGGTGGTAGTATAATAGCAGATATACTAAAAATAATTTAAATAAGTGCATTTAATTTATATATACATATATATATAAAAGCTATATAAAATATAAATTATGTTCTTCTTTTCAGATGTTGATATTTTACTTACAATGCTATTAGTAATACCACCTATATGCGTACACCGCTACAATCTTAAAATCCATTATATTAAAAACATATTTTAGAAATTGGTAGATGACAGAGTTACCATAATTCCAAAGTGGTCTGTATGGGTATCTTATAATATCCTGGGCATAAGTGTGTGTATACTGGCTGTACGGTGAGCAGCATTAGGATATGCAAATCGTAAAGACCAGAAGAAAACACTGGAATAGAAAAGATGCAGCAGAAGGTGGATGAGCACATTTTCATTAAATATTCTCATATCATAGGAAAGTGTCTAAAACA
Source organism: Illadopsis cleaveri (assembly GCA_013399915.1). Lineage (NCBI taxonomy): Eukaryota > Metazoa > Chordata > Aves > Passeriformes > Timaliidae > Illadopsis > Illadopsis cleaveri. Next base: position 401,488 of record VXBB01012323.1, read on the forward strand.
CTGTTATAAATCCCTGGCTTATATCTCACCTCCACTACCTGTTTATATCAATCCTTGTGGAAGACAGCCCACTAATGTTTTCTTTAGAGTGTGATTCAAATTACATAAAGCCTGAATTAAGTGTTTCCAGTTGTGCTTTGGCCTCAGGAGCTAGTAAAAATACTCTTTCTTTATTACTGCATGAAAATAAGATAATGACATCGTATTTGTCTTAGTCTAATATTATATTTACCATTCACCTACAATATTAGATTGGAATAATACATTTTTTTCCTTTCGGATTTAACCTTTTGTGCTACTTTTCAGACTAGATGCAATCTTTTCATTGTAGTATTTTTTGCAAGCTCCTCTCTCTGTTTTGTGTCTGTAAAGTCTTGTAGATTTGAAGAGAGGAGAGGAGTTGTTTACTTATCTCACATTTATTGTGTAAGAAGGTGCACTTAGAATGTTGATTCTGTGGCTCAGACTTATTATCATCTTGATAATTTATCATCTCAGGTCAGTGAACAAGTCATCTATTTTTAACTTCAGAAGCACTTTCCTGATTTATTATAATGTAAGTTTTGATTCTGTTCACATGCTTTTTCAAGATTCCAGGCTTCCCTGTGGGGTCTTATATCTGACTACAATTAGTGGATGTTCTGAAACATAGCAGTGTAGTTTTGACTTGATTATTGGCACTTAGATGGTGAATCACCCTCTGTAACGATGTACATATCTTGTTTGATTTTATGAAGCAGACTATACTGCCTTGTTTGGTTTGCCCTGTTTTTCTTGTACACACACACACACACCCCTCCCTCCCTAAGCAGTTTGCTCATTTGTTTGCTTTATCAATTCAATTTCTTCTGAAGTAAAGGAGCATATCCTATACACATCCTCTTCATCACATTACATTACATTCTTTTGAAGGTTTTGAGAGTCCTTACTTGACTCAGAATATTGTTTTCTGATCCGCAGTTTGAATCTGAAATGATTATTTCTATGCTGTGATAAAGATGAATCTACATCTTAAGGTATTTCTGTCATGGAAAAATCAGCTGCATCATATTCACTGTGTATCTTGAAATATACAGAAGAGTTAACCTTTCTACATCCATAAGAGAAGACTCAGGGAACAGCAAGCTTCTCAGGAATATACTAGCCTTATGTATTAAGTCCATAATGTATAGCTTCACAGAAAATGCCCAATAAAAGTAGAACTACCAGACTCAGTTCAGAATTTTAGATGGAATTTACAATCTTTTTGTCATGTGGCATGTTTGAAAAGAATAAACAATGAAATTAAGGAAAAGCAGAGCAGTTGTTATCATTAGAGGTGCACTACTAAACATCTTTCTGATTAACTAAAAAATGGATGTCATGAAAAATTAAATAATCAAATAACTTCTCAAAAACTATTACAAATGTAGCTCTTGTTGAACTGCCAGGGAAACTTTGCTGGATAACATACAGTAATAGACTGGCAAAGATGGAAATGTATGAAAAGTAATGGCACAGTCATAGAGAAAAGATAATGTCGTGGAGCATATTTTTTATGCATCAGTTTACATAGCTACATCAGCATAATTTTACAGCTATCCATGCTAATATGTGTTATTTAACTTCCCTGAGGTATATTGTTGGGGTTTTTTTTGTCTTGTAATATGGTTGCCCATTATCTATCTATACTGCTGCTAATCTAGGTATTTTGAGTATACCTTCAGTTTTGAACTGGAAAGATGTAGTCTTTTTTACAAGATGAAATCGGTTGGTTTTGAAATCCAGGAGTTATGTTATTTCAGAATATATTCAGAAATAACACATGCACGCACTTTCAATTTCTGTTCCATGTGAACTGATGTGTTGCCAGAATTTGACATGGTTGATCTGGTATATCTTGTCAGCTTGTCTTATTTCATCTAGTGTGTTTCCCACCTTGACAAATCTTGAACTAGTTACAATTCCTCAAACACTTCCAACATGAGTATCTGATACATAGTTTCACTAACACTATTTAAAAGTATTGCAGCTTCCTGATTTACGCTGTTATTCTTCATGCTTTGTCAAAAAATATAGCCATGCTTTTTAAAATCTGCAAAAAATATGCAAACATTTTTTGTTAGCAAAGTTTGCTGAATTCCTGTTTTGAACGGAATGTTCAAAAACATTCTCCCAGCCTGCCCCTAATCTCAATCTATATACTCAAATGTTGGAAGTATCTGTATGAAAACATTTTACAAGCTGCTAAATATTTCTCTTCTTCAAACTCTGTAAGTACTGCCTGTCAACATAGGTTTCACCAATATACTTTCAAAAGATCATTTTGTTCAGGCCACATGAGAATTAAATTCTGTTTAGGTCCGACTTGCTTACCCGCATAATACACTTTCATACATATTCTTATTTAATTGATCTGATCTTTAATTTCTTCTTTACCTATGTAATTTACCTATGTAACTATCAGTCACATATTTTCTATGTTGTTTTGCAATGTTTGCCCTGCTCCACATAGTAAAGTTAAATTGTTTTCATGCAATGAGAATGGACTTTTCCTCTTGGAATTCTATTGTGTCATTTGGATGATGGTGATAGTTGGATGACTGAGAAATTAATATTTCTCTTCCTACAGGCTAGTTTAATGTTTAGCATTATTGGTAGAATGTGTGCAACAAACCTCTTACTCTCAGATTTCTTCCTGTTTAGTGGATCTTCAGTTTATCTTTCAGGGTAAAAATCATGATTTACATAGTCTTTTTTTAATCCATTGTTATGTTTAAGCTAGTTAAAATGTGTGGAGGGTTCCCTCCTCAAATAAAAAGGAACTCAGAAGATTGTGGAGTATCCTTCCTCAAAGAAATTCAAAAGCCATCTGGATGTTTTCCTGGCAACCAGCTGTAAATGACTCTGCTTGAGCAGTGGTTTAGAACAAGAAGAACTCCCAAGGTCCTTCTAACCTTAGCCAACCTCTGATTTCATAATTTTTGCAGATTTTTGATCACTACTATGTGACAGATTATCAGGCAGTTTCATCACACCCTCAATCTGTCTTACTGAGTGGTGAAAAACTGGTTTTTTTCAGTTTCATATTTAGTTCATATTGATATACGTGTGTTGTGATAATCTGTATAATTTCACATGAAAATATCATCTGAGAAGAGAAAGCACATTCCTAAATCCAAAATGCCAAAAATTTAGATATGTGAAATGCAGCTAGTATGTTTTTGGCAACACTCTTGGTAAAAATTTTGATTGTGATTTGATGCTAAATGTCTCTGGAAACAACTAATCACTCTTAGAGTATAGCACAGTATGTAGTCCCCAACCTGGCTGTGACAGCTGGGTCAGTCCCCAGCCATAGTTCCTTCAGCCTTGTATTGTGTCACTTGGAAAGCAGAGGGACCACTTGCACAGAGGGGCAGACTATTAAACACATCTGCCTCTGATTCCTTTCCACTGTTTTAAATACATGCATTTGGCATACCTTGAATGGTCTTGAATTTAACTTCTAGGCACCTATTTAAATCTTCCAGTTCACCTAAGGTGCTCTGTGATTTCTGTCTGTTAATTTGCTTTTATTTTATTTTCCCCAACAACATGAATGTGAGTCCAATATGTCATCTCCTTTGTCCAATGTGTATATCTACCTTTCATGAAGTACTACACATCTTAGACAAGGTAATGCGGAGTATATTGCACAGATGTGATGCTTGAGGAAATGATTGCCAAAGGGAACCTCATCTACTTAGATGAAAAACTCCTCTTGTATTTAGAGGAAAGTAGTGTGTTCTTAAAATGGACACTTTATCTTTTTTTTATTTTTTAATTTTTATTATTTTGAGGAGAGTATGGTGGTGTCCCTGCCCTTGCCCTAAGGGAAAAAAAAAAAATTAACATATAGTTTAATTTATAAATATTTTTAAAGTATTAATACTTATGTGGCACAGGTTGCAACACTTATCTTAATTCTCTCTTTATTCAGCATGGTGGCCATTCATGTTTAAGGGATATCCATACAGAAAACTGGGAGGCAGATTAAATTTTACATAGAATCAGAGACTATCAATTTCTCCTCATAATCTTGATCATTAGGGAAAATTATGTTAAAACTAAAATTTTATTTGGTTTCAGGTAAACTTAACTGAAGTCATCTTATATTTCAGTTGCCTCTGTTTGGAAAGCATACAGCTCTCTTGTTAAGGACAAGGCCTTGTATAATTTTCAGTTCAGTTTTTTAGGAGTGTTACAGGTAGTGTATTGTATTGTTTCTAAATTGATGTCTAAAATCCTTTTCTGTGACTTGTATTCAAAACTGAAATTTAAATTCTGGACAAGAATAAACAGACATTATCTTTCCCCCCCTGTCTTTTAAATTCTATTGTTCTGTGTCCTGCTGTTAAGAAAGATCGTAAAACTGCAACCATTTAATAATAAAGTAGAAAGGGAATAGAAATAGAAAAAAAAAATAAATCCAAGAGACAAAAAACAGTCCTGAAAAAAGCCATTGCATTTTTTTTAAAAAAATAGATTATATATAGTGTACTATTATTGTCCACTATGAATCGTTCCAATTTCAAATGCTTTCTTGCGGATGAGGCAGTTCATTACACAAAACCCATGAATTTATGTCTCACTTCACAAAACACTTCACACCAATTTTACCTCACTAAGTTTCCACTGGCCTTTATGGAATTATTCTCAGTGTACATAAATGTAAATGAGGATACAATCAGGCCTTGGGACTGAGTCCTGGTCTTGCAGAGTGAAACTCTCTGCAAACTCAAGAATGCAAGGAGAATAGTAATTATCTATTGTAGCTGCAGTTCTTTAATGTCTCAGGTTTAAATAGGAAAAGATCAAAGTCGTTGTACTATATCCTGATAAACCTGAAGGCACAGCAGTTATTGCAGTCTATCAACATGATCCCAGCTCAAACTCTTCTAGCAGACTAAACAGTGAAAGGTTTGAAAGATTCTTCTGTCCAGTCCAGCAAATAATTTGCTCCCAAAACAATGATTATAAGAAAAAACTATTACATAATTTACTTGCTGAAAAAGGCTGCACATGAAGACTTTTTACTGTATTCTTTGTGTAACACTTAACACAGTGGGATTCTGATTTTACTTGGAAGCAAAATAAAGCTAGTATTAGTGTTGCACATTATAAGAGGATGAAACTGGTTCTGTATACTAGTCACACTATATGTGAGTTTATGACCCTAATCTTAAATTGTTTTGGGGTTTTTTTTCCTATTTCCTTTAATGTAGGTACTTGATGTGATTATTATTATTTTTATTAAACTTCTTCTCCCTTTTCTTTTGCTGTAAGGATTCACACCAGAACAATGCCAGTAATTAAAAGATGAGAAACAACCTTTGCCTGGACAGTGTGTAGAGACTCTTGATGACACAGAACCTGCTTTTTATAAATATAATCCTTGTGTTAGGAGCTCCATTACTCAAAAGAAAGTGAAAATCAATAGAAACAATTTCCATCTCCATACATGATTCATTCTTCACTGGTTTATCCTTTTTTATTTTCTGGGTCTGCTTTCTAAAAATGCCACGGGATCCAGACAAAGTGAAGCAATTAATTTATTCATTTTTCTCCTCTGACTGAATTCCTAGCACCCCATTTCTGTTTTAAATTTTTAATGTCTTTGTGTCACTTTGAGCATGCAACAAAAATAAAAAAAATATTCTTCATGAACTGATAAATTGAGAATGTCAACAGCAGTTGCTCATCTTTTTGGTATGGATTTCAAGCTTTTATCTCTGGGTCATAGGAGCCAACAAAATGAGGTTAAGTCAGAGCCTGCATGCTTATGAGGTTTAGAGAGTATATTTGTGTGACTCTGAAGGGAGATAAATGTGCTATTATGAGAAATAGACAGAAGAAACTGTATTAGTTGCAGATGTTTATGAGCTAACAGAAAAGAAAAAGCTTGAAAATACACTGACAGTCCTTACTTGCAGGAGACTTTATGAAGTCTTTTTCAGTACTTGGCATGGTATAAAATGTTTCTGTATATTATTAATAATAACATTCTGGATGCCAATCTAGAAACCACTTTTCTTTGTCTGACTACTTCCTCCTTTGTATCAATTGCCAACTGGTAGTTGTATATTTTTCCTTGGAGGATATAGGCTTTTTAAAATCAATGTATCTAATAGAAAAATCAGCAGAAGTATTTTGTGGGAACATGAAGTGTGTGTATGATTACATATATATATAAAATCGTTGTATATATATGTAAATATTTGGCAGTAAAATACTGCTCACACTATGAATCTGTTGACTGGAGCTTTCTACAAAGCAATTGGGATGACATAAAAGCTTAAAATATTATCATTTTCAGTTGTATTCTGTTTAAATGCTAAAATGGCTGTGTTCTAATCTAGAGTTTTTTAATTGTACAAGTTTCCAGGTGACTGTTTTTTGGTGAGAAAAAAGTGGAATCAAAGTTAGTGATATGATCTGTGGTGAAAATTTGGAAGAATATAATCTTCAACATTAATGGGAAAGAATCTACCCTGTGTTCAAGCATGTAATTCCTGGCCTCCAGTGGAAGAGGTGTGTTTTCTGTAGGCGAGATGAAACCAAAATAAGGCATTAGTATCAAAAGTAGAGGTTTTGAAACACATACTTGGAGAGTAATTAAGGTGACAATATTTTCTGTAAAGTAAATTTAAATATAGTAAGCTACCCTGTCTTTGGTAAAGAAATTGTTTTTTGTTAGATGGTTGACTGTCCATTATAAAATCAAATTTATGTGATAAAGCGTTATATTAGTAAAACCCCCAAAAATAGCATTTTAAAGATACGATAATAAACACAAAACAAACCAACATTGAATAAGTTTTATTAATAGCAAGAAACATCTCCATATTTAAGACTTCTGCTTTGACTATATATTCTCTGTTTATTTTAACATCTTTCCGAATGAAAAATTCTCTTTGCAATCAATCATTTAAATGTACAGAGAAATTGATTTCCTTAGATTATGAGAGCTACAGTTTATAGTTACAGAAAGAGTGCCAAGTAACAGTTCACATCCTCTGGCACTGTTCTGTGGGGACAGCAAGTCACCAGCAAATTTTATTGACACGTCAGTGAGAAACATTGCACTGGCTATGAGGTTTCCCAGATTTCTGTGGGGATTGTTTGCACAGTAAGTGTCGACTTTTTTATTGACAGTCACATCAAATTCATAATGGAAGTGTAAACCTGCAGAGTAAACAAATGAGATTGTTCTTGAAACTCAGTGTTACCTAGTCTGCATAAGAAATTAGTACTGGAATTCAGATATATCTCAGAAAAAAAATTCTTTCCTTTTATGGTCCTTTTGTGTGTTTGCCACTAGTATAATTTCTGCAGCTGCTGATTACCATTAGATGGGGTTTCCCTCCCAGGTTTTCCTGAAAACTTTTTCTGTTTGTTTGTTTGTTTGTTTGTGTCTGTTTTTGGTTTGTTTTGGTGTTTTGTGTTTGTTGGTTTTGGGATTTTATTTTTTTTTCTTTTGTTGTTGTTGTTTGTTGGGTTGTTTTTGTTTGCTTGTTTGTTTTTTTTTTTTTTAATCTGGCTACATTTGGGAAAAAATCTCAAAATCAAACCAAAACCAAAAAAAGGAGTGTTATTCACATGTTCACATAAGTTCACATGTTAACAATTTCAGAATTTCATTGTGTGAGTTCAGGGTGCAAAGGTATGCCCATCAGACTGAAGGGATATGCTGCACAGGAGAGGTAACACTTAACAAGTAGAGTTAACACCTACTGGCTTCTATGTAATGACACCCTAGGTGAAAAAAATTCCCACTTCCTTTGCCTCCTCCTTCCTTCACCACTCTCTTTTCCCCTGGAGACCCTGAGTGAGCAGGCATGGCACGAGGTGCTGCTGTTCCTGCTGTACATGGTTCACCTCCTGCCATGAAGTCTATTAACTCCTGATTATGACAAGCGCGAGTGGAAGCTGGTGAATGACAGCACTCAGCACCTGCCCCATCTGCCAGGCAGATGGCTACACATGAGAATTTAGGACTGAATTGATCAAGGACTTGCTCTGTAGGTAGGGAGTTGCAGATGACAAGGTGGGGAAAAGGTGAGGGGACATATCTGCATCAAGACATACCAATGTAGTTTTAACCTTTCCATTCCTTCCTCCATAATCCCTCTAGTGCTCCGTTTGTATGGGATCCATTTTTTAGCATTATGGGAATTTTTCACTTTTCTGCCTCCTTTTTTGCTTCATTTTAATTTTATCTTCATGCCCAGTAATGCATTTCGGCTTAATGGACTGCTTAGAGCAGAAAAAGCAGTCTCTCCTTGGTTTTACTTTAAATCTTGCCTTTTCATTTGAGGAAGGGAGAGAAACCTGAATATTGAAGCTTGCTGGCACCTTTTGCATTTTGTCTTACATTTTAAATATGTAGATATTGTTTATGGAGAAAGGAAGGAAGAAAACTTGACAGAGGGACTCAGCATTGTTTTTTCTCCATGGGACAATTGTTGAGCTGCTGGATCTGCATCTTAGTGGAACATTGCAAAACAGACACAGTAGGGGGTAAGAAACTAAGCTTTATGCAACTCTAAATGATTAACAGACATGCCAAACTGTAGATACTCTGCCCATTAATGAGATGTTTGCTATTTAAAATTCCTTCCTTTCACAAAGATATGCCTTTGTGCATAGACATCCATGTTTTGTCCTCTTATTTACAATTTGTCAGCTGAACTAAATCAAGAAATGCATATTTATAGTTCCCATGAAGATTCTAAAGCATAGTAACTCTGATATAAAACAAAATATGAAGAATGCAATTTTTATGTAATTTGGATTTTTGCTAAGATTTTTCATAACATTTATTTTCCATTGATTAATTTCTAAAATAGCCTAGACATTGGGGTTAGTCCTTTATTTTTGTTCTGCCTGATTGAAAAAAATCATCAATAGCTTGGCTTGCGAGATACCAGAATATCTTCAAAATGTAAATATCAGATAATATGAGAAACAAATTAGCTAAATTGACAGTGATGATTATTTGGTAAGAACTTCTCTTTGCTTGTGCCACGTTGTTCAGTGGGAATATGGCAGCATTTATTTTTTTTCTCCTAGTATATAAATGTTGGCTATTGGATAGAATGTAACACAATATTTATACACAAAGAAGATAAGTTTGTCCAGAAAACATTACGTCTCATGTCTGAAGAGCAGAGTGTTGTGAATAGAGTGAGTGTACTGTGTTGTATGTCAAGTAAGCATAACTTCACTGGTCAATCAACTTCTGTACATGTCAGATTGTGTGAGAAAGAAGTAGCTTTGCTACTCACATAATTTATGAGAATATTTTGTTTACTCAGAGTTTTGTTTTTCCTGTTCCACTATTCTGCACGCTGCAAATCCCTTCCCAGCCCAGCATTTCTGTGGTTTTTTGTTGTTGTATTGATGGTGGTTTTTTTTATTATTATTATTATTATTTTGTGGTGGGTTTTGTTTGATTTTGTTTAATTTAGAGTGAATACATATATATGTATTCATTTTTAAAGTACCATTGCAAAAGTGCAGAGTTTTATATATTTAGTATTCAATGACTCCAATGTAAAATCTGAAATTCTATAGGATTGCAACATAGTTTATGAAAGTAACGAAGATGTTATGGTGCTATGAAAGACAGAAACTGTTTTATTTATATTTATTTTACATTTTCCTGGGAAAGTAACGAAGATGTTATGGTGCTATGAAAGACAGAAACTGTTTTATTTATATTTATTTTACATTTTCCTGGTAAATTAATCATGATATAGTCAAAGATTTTCTTCTAATTACCAAAAAAAGGAACTGAAGTTTTGTCGAAGGTCCAGGTGCTTCTTTGGTTCTAGATGTGCTTCAGCATGCATTTGTCTGTTTGTCTGGCAGGGTGAATCTATTTAGTATGATCAATCATACTAAAAATCAGCCAGCAACATAATATTTGAACTATTTTGTTAAAGTAATATTTTTCTAAGTATTTAGGCATGCATCTGATGATTAATGCTTTTCAAATTAGTTGGGGAAAGTTTATCACATTCAATGGTCTTATATGATAAAAACTTCCAGTTTAAATTAGGTATCACTGTAGGATATGCTGCTCTATTAATGGAACAAATTTTTTTAGTGTTTTGGATTGATCTTTTCAAGGACATCATGCACCTAGAAATACTCACAGAAATGTATATAATATAAATGTGATAGCTATTGTAAGTGAATAGATTTTTCCCCAAGAAAGTAAGTTATAAATGGACATATCAGTTAAAGATGTTAATATAGAAACTATATTTCATTTGTTCTTAGCCATAGTGATGTTGACATTTTAATATAGTTTAAGTATTGCCAGTAAAAATGAAAAGCACTGCAAAATATGCAAAAACATTTCACATCTGTATGTCTTGAAATTGGAATTTCTCTAAGTGCTGGTTTAATGGACCAAAAAAACCTCAAATCAATAATCCTAAATTAAGTTCCCATTATTGCAAGGTCAAAATGAAAGAAATAGAAGCTTCAACAAAGAGAATTATGCAGTGTTTATTGAGCTTGTATTAAGTGCTATAGATGTGTTCAATCTCAGCTTTTGTCTGTGAGAAAAACCCAGTTTTATTGAAGTGAGTGGAAAAACCTTTCTTGTGTTTGCTTTTAAAGATATGGTCTGTGTGGATGGTAAATGGGTTTGACAGAACAGAAGTAATTCAAAGCCTGTTCACAAATAGAATTGTTTTACATCCTTATGAGGAAAAAAATATCCCTTCATTTTCTTTATAGAAGGGCATTAAGAAGCTTTAGCATTAATCTATTTGGAGCAAGATATCCATTCATGTTATCCATTCAGACTGTAAGCACCTATCTTCGGTGAGACTGTCAGTTCTCACTGAAATATGTTTCATGGCATTAAGTAGGTGGTAGAGAGTTTTGCTTCTTTACAAGCAGGATGATATATTGATTATCTGAAAAAAAATTTGCATAGAGGTGAAGGAAAATCGTTATAACTTGGTGTGGTAAGAGACAGGCATTATGGAAAAAGCTATTACACAGTATTAGTTGACAATCATTGATTAGTTATAAAGCTGGTCACATCCATGATGATATCACTCTATAATTACTTTTGTAGACACAGAAAATAACCCAGACATTCCAGGAATATGCAGGGAAATCTTAGTACTTCATACACTGCAGCTGATGGACTTCCAATAAGTTTGTTATAAATTAAAAGCTATTATAGAGTCTATGTGGCAATTAAGTTTTGGCAGCTGACAAAATACCTAGTTCATTCAAGGTCAGAATTAATCCATGTTTCAGTCTATATTCTTTTCCATTAATTAGGGCTTAAAATGGTTGGAGGTTTTTGAATCTTTTCAGTGTTCATTGAGAGTTGGAGAATGATGTTTTAGTTTTCACATCTGTGGAGTAATGCTTACAGTTATGCTTATCTCTATGCTTACAAATACAGATAATTCATTACTTGATCTGATGCTGAGTCTGTATTCCAGATTTTATCCTCAAGCACACAGATGTTTGTGTTCTTACAGGCAAAGCCTAAATTTATTGGAGGATTGATTCACAGGGTTAATTAAGGTAAAAATGAGAAACACTTTATTAATTGTCTTATTACCAATAGAAATAATACAACAGGAGCATAAAAACTTCTAGATGACTTGCAGCTATGAACTAAAATGTATTCAAAGCTCTTTTAGGTGGATGAGATAATCCAAAGTACACTTGTTCACAATAAAACATTAATGTCACAGTTTTAAGATGTGCTAAAATTTTCAATATTCCACTGAATACAGCAATGCTTGTATGTGATAATTAATATATTTAATTCTGAATCACAATGACATGACCATGGCTTCAAAATGTCAAGTTGTGGAAAAATGGGAAGATACCTGATTGAACACAGCTCTTAAATCTAGTAGAATAATGTTATATTGCTATATAGTGATTGTTAAGTCAAGGAAAATATATCTCAATAAGAAGTAAAATACTTTTCTTATGCAGAAGGTCAATCAACAATTGTGTTTGTTTGGAGACTTACTAAAATCTCTGCCAATTGATGTTTAACTTCTGATTTATTTACAGGAGTAGAAATGCTTCCTTCAGAATTATGTCTCAAATGAACCATCTTTAAGGGTTTAAATTCTTATTGTGTTTATCTAGCACAATTTTTGGTGGGGTCTGATGGGGTCTGTTTATTTGTTTGTTTAGTAGTTTCAGAAACCAAAGTACAAGTTACTCAGAGAATAAAAATGTCAAGGAAGATCTAAAAGTCTTTTTTTTTTTTTTTTTTTTTTTGGGGCTTTTTTGTTTATTTGTTTGTTTGTTTTTTTTNCTTTGTGACTGGATTCCTGAAAACTATTTTTTTTTTTTTTTTTTTTTTTTTCTGGGGCTAGGAACAATTTAGAATATTTTTTTGTCTCTCACTCATTATTCCTCGTCCTATGAAAATATTTCCTATATACATGTGTGCATATTGAGAGAGAGAGAGAGAGGTGTAAACTTCTATGCCTCCTCTCACCTCTTGCTCTTACACATTTCTTCTTGATGTTGTTCCATTTGAAATAACTCTGGGTAATGTGAAGAAGTAGCCGGTATGTCAGCACTGAAAATAGGTAAAAATTTTTTTGGAATCTGGACAAGTGCCATTTTTGTCCCCAGTGGAAGACTCAGTATAGGCCACCTGCCAAGAATAAATGTTATTTTTTTACTGTTTTTATATTACTAAAAAAATACCATCCTAAGCTAATTCTCAATTTGATTGTTGTGGTCTCTGAAACAGAGGCTTTGAGACTGATTTCTCTTTGATCATGGCTGACTGGGGATGATATTTCAGATGCTGATATCACTTTAAGATTCCTGATTTAGAAGTCATAATAGTAGACCTTCATCTGCACAATATCAAGCATAATGAGAGAACCTCATAGGGACGGTGGACTGAGCTCTATTCCTGATTGTGAATATACTCCTGGGAATAAGTCTAACACTATCTCCCTTTAATTAGTAAATGAGAAGCATGCTTTTACTTTGAATTTATGTTTAAAGTCCTGTAATTCAAACATCAAAAGAAGCACCTTTGTTGCTAAACAAATTAAAATTTGCTGGTACATAGAAATATTTCTATAGTCTCTCCTTCATGAGAATATACAGGCTTAGACATAGTAAGTGCTGTGGAATAATTATTTTGAGAAACATAGGAAACAATTTGTAGCTGATAAAAACACACATTTTGATGAGTTCTAGTTATAACTGGAATTGAAATACAATTAATTTAATTTTCTCTTACACTAGAATATTTTGTACTATTGTTTTTGTGGACAATCTTGAAACCTGCAATTTTTTGTTGAGTATTTATGAAAAAAAATCTTAAATATGTGAAGAAGTGGTAAAGCACACTTATGAACTGGTTTAAAATTTTAAATGTATAAATATAAATTAACCATATCCTGATTAAAAAAAAATATTAGAAACCCTCAAATAATGATAAGGCATAGCAAGATCCATCAGCTGGAAGCTAAATTTGGCTGAGGTGTTCCATACAATGATTGGCCATTGAAATATATATGTTTAGTAAAAGTTTTATTGTAATGACCAACAGCAATTTAAAAAAAAAACTTTATCTCACCTTTAAATTAAAATTGGATGTACAGAAATGCTACAATGTTGCTGGGTATTAAGTGAAAAATTTTGTCATTATTGATGATGCATTGATATTTGTGAAGTACATTTCATCTAGCAAAACTATAGGTTAAGGATGTATTTAATTATATATTACCTTTTTTGGATGTGTTTGCTTAGTAAAAAAATAGAATATTTTTTAATGAAAAATTATGAGATAGTTTTATGAGTTACATTACTATGTAATGCAAAAAGGCATTCTTCTGGTTTTGGAGGGCATGGTGGAGGGCAGTCTGGGAAGTGTTATTGACTTGTGACTTGTTCTTTATTATTCTGTTTCTGAGGATAAAAAGTTCTGAATGTGTTATTTTCTGACTCCTTGTGCTCCCATTACTAGAATGGATGAAGAGGAACAATCTCTCTCCTTTTTTCCAAAGAATTATTTGAATAGCATAGGAATATGAAATTACAATGAGTTATAGAAGGATTCTTATCCTGTGCCAGTATCTGATTCATTTCAACAACCTAAAAATTGATTTAGTTAAGATAAAAAAATACAAACCATTTCTTTTGAAACCAAATATAAATTTGAAACTTTCGTGAGGTTAAGCAAAATATATTCTTTTAACTCTATCTTTTTCTTCTCTTCCTGACTTGGATTGCAAGAATAAAATGAAAGAGGTGGCATATGAAAAAAAAATCCCATATTGTTTTTGAAACAAAACCTTTTCAGACTGAAATTCAGTGGCATAGAATGGTCCTAATTCAGATGAAATTGAGTTTCTAAATGGTCTTTTTTGAAGAGACTTGATCTTGTGGCCTGGTTAGAAGGAAAATTCCACTTTCAAACCACTTCAAATTGTTCTAAATATTTGTCATGCATTTAATTGGAAATGACTGTGACTTACTCTTCAGCTCCCCACCCAGCAGATGAGTCTAAAAAGAGTCTCTGTTCCAGTTACTGAGCTCACTATTCATTTTTGCTCCAAAATTATTAATGATCTATAGTGTCAGCCTGAGTTCGTCTTTTGCTTTTTCTTCCATTCTTATTTTCCGTCTAGTGCAAGTTGCATGAGCTTAACTGTTTTAGATAAGCTTTTACTGATGTTGCTGTGAATTTGGTTTTTTTCTGCAATCCCTAATGAGCAGAAAGAATGCTCTTCATATCTCTGTGCACTAAACACACAGGAATGTCACACAATTTCATTAAAAAACCTGGTGTCCCTTCAATTAAAATATGGGGATAGATACAATTTAGGCTAGAGTATAACTCTTTACCATTTATGTAGCTTGTTGCAGAGGAAACTCACTGCTCCTGTAATAGGGAGCATGAAGTTTCCCAAAAGGTGATCATTACAATCCATTTACAGTGGAAATTGTGCTTAAATTACTCAGGTTAGGGAGACATAAGATTGAGATGCATATCTCTAGGATGTGTTTAAAGGCTTGAATGCCTTCTGCAAGGTCATTGTTCGAGGCAACCATCATGTACGTTTTTCATCATTTTTAAAATATGGTGAAAGGAGAAGATGTTTCATTCTCCTATTATAGCGCTTAGAATACTGATGGCATGGGTTGACTTCCTGTTTCTGTCTTTGTAGCTTTAAAATAGTCCTTTAGTCCTTGGGAGCATAACTAGCAGGGTGGTTACAGAGCACACTTACAGCAAATAGTGCAATTTCTTCTGCTGCAACCTTACTGCATGGCTGAGAATAATGCATGTGATTGAGCACTGGAGCTATACCACATGTCACTGTAGCCCAGAATCCTTACTGCGAGGGCAAAAAAAAATCTTGTGCTTCAAGCCCAATTTCAATATGTGTTTTATTATTTTTCATAAGAACAAGAATATCTTCACTAGTAAACCATAGAGGTATACATTTATTCCCATGAGGGCCAGGGGAGGAAAGCAATGAATATTTTTAATGTAATACTGAACATTCATCAGGTAGGAATATGAGTAAGTGCACAAACACTAAGTTCAGAATAGCTGAAGACTGGAAAATAGGGTTATGTTTTGAGCAGAAGATGTAACTGAATGTGGTTTTCCAGTGGTATTAATAGCCATTGAAAATACTGAATTGCACAGGGAAATGTGCACAGTGCCACCATCACTTCTTTTAGTTGCAAATGTGTTCTGAAAATGCCTTGATTGTGCATTGTTGTTGCTATAAGGAATGTGTGAAATGTATGGATTAAACCTCAGCTAGACTTCCAGCTGTTTATCCTGAGGCCTTGTCAGTTTAGGAACAGAAGCAGATCTCAATATGGTGTTCTTGACCACTTTACCTACTGACTTCTTAGGCTAGATAAGAGCCGAGCAAAAGGTTTTTTAGAATTTATGATTTAAGGCTGAGTATAAAAAAAATTAGAGGTCTGTGAAAGACAACTAGAATTTCTTTGTATGCTTTGTATTTACTTAAGTACTCTTATATTCTGAGAAATGTCCTGTCCTGTATTTGGTATCCTGTTTTTCTGTCCAGAAAGTGCATTTACTATACAAGTGCTTCAATACCTTTCTAGATAACTTTCAGATGGTTTATTAAAACCTTTAAAGCAGAAAGTATAGAAAATGTCCTAGTAATTGTGTGATTATTTAGTGTATGTACAAATATTAATAGAGCAGATGGGAGAATTTAAAATGAAAAACAAAATTTTCAGCATGGATACATAAAAGGTTCCACCAATTCAAACTTTGTTCTGTTTTGTTTTTGCTTTTTAGATGCATAAAATATTATTTTAAACTTGTGATACTTTGATGAACCCAATCTGTTAGAAAATTTAGCCATAAAATAATGTAAGATATTAATATATTTACTCTGTTAATAATGATAATGCTTTGAAAATAGTCATGAAACCTACCAGTTTTCTGAAAACTTAAGAGATATTTTTAATATCTTTCTGTTTTAAGTTCTCTCAATGTGTTAATATGCAATAATTACCTTTGTGTCTGGAATATGGGATATTAACCTCTTGCAGGAAAAGTATTTCCCTGGAGGTTTATTTTTGTGTTTTGTTTAACTAGCCTTTTACTCATTAGTGTAAGAAAACGTAACAGATGAATAGAGAATGTGTTGTGTTCTGATAAATAGGAAAATTTCTTTCATGATTAAAAGAAAATGAACACATAAATATGTAATCACTGATATTTTTTATTCTTCATGGTGAAGACATTAGGTAAGATAAATTCATAATTTAGCCTAATCTAGATATTCTGCATTCCAAATATTTTGATGGAATGAAATAAAGATTTTAAAATGTTCTTAGAATAGCACTCATAAATTACTTCTTGCTCCAATAAGTGCTTTACATGTTGAATTGAAAAGATTTATTTCACAGACTAAGCAATCCAGTTACTGGGATACCAATGCTTGCCAGAGCAAAGCTCAGTCCATGGTAGAGCCAGAAGCTAAGGCAGGGTCTCTGGACTTAATCTTTGCTCCCATAACAGAAAAACAGAGGTCAGTTAATTTTTAAAATATAATTAATAGATATCACATCAGTGTTTTCTGTTATTATTCACTATGTCAAGTCCCTATTGTGTAGAAAATTTTAGTACAAGAAATCATTTAAGCTAATATTTTGTAGGCAATCAAATATAATAAACCAGGGCATTATCTCAGCAAGTTTCGCTGACACTAGTTTCTAGAAGTTTCTAGAGTCTAATCTTCTCTTTGTTATGGCAACCCAAATTACCTCAATAATTCTAAGGGTAGAGAGAAATGAGCAAAAAGTAATGGAAAGGGAAATTATCTTCTTCATTATTACAGCTTTAAATGTACACTAATGACACTTTTTGTGTATGCATTAATATTCCCAAATGCAATGATACTGCAAGCTACCTAATGGAGCTATACAAAGAATCACTATTGAGACAATTATTTCTATCTCTTCAATCATGTGAGATGGGTTTTCAGCAGTTGAAGGTCATACGTGTGTATCAGCATGCTTTTTTCTCTATCATGAGACCATACAATAATTCAATTTGAAAGAAACCTCAGGACATCTCTAGTTCAGCCTTCTGCTCAAAGCAGATGCAGCTATGATGTCAGATAAGTTATTTAGGTCTTTATGGCTAAGACCAAGTCCAGTCTTGAAAACCCTCACGGACAAAGACTGCATAACTTCTCTGTACAGCCTGCCCCACTGTTTGACTGTCCTTGGGGTCAAGAGATTTCTACTTATATCGAGGTGGATTCTGTCTTGTTCCAAATTCTGGCCATTATCTCTTACCCTCCCTCCATGTCAGTGAGCTGTCTGACTCCCGTGTTTTCATGAACTCCTCATAAGTACTTGGGGGCTGCTGTCAGGCCCTCCAAAGTTTCCAGCTTCCTCAGCCTCTCTGCACAGGAGAAGTGTCCTCAGCTGGAACTCACTCCAGTTTGCCAGTGTCTCATACTGAGCGAGAGATCCAAATCTGGAGACTCCAGTCTCACAAGGGCTGAGGAGAGTTGTTAATCACTCCTATGGACCTTCTGGCTGTGCTGCCCTTGGTACAGCCCGAGGCGCTCCTGCACTTCTCTGCAGCCAGGACACTCTGCTGACTCACACGCACCTCGCCATTTACAAGCACCTGCAAGTCCTCCTCAGCAGAGCCGCTCCAAAGCTGCTCCACCCCAGCCA
Source organism: Illadopsis cleaveri (assembly GCA_013399915.1). Lineage (NCBI taxonomy): Eukaryota > Metazoa > Chordata > Aves > Passeriformes > Timaliidae > Illadopsis > Illadopsis cleaveri. The sequence continues at coordinate 419,731 of VXBB01012323.1, forward strand.
ATCGAGGCCCAGCCTTAGTCATCTCAGGGACTCTTCCTTCCCAGCTCTCACAATTGGCATTTCTTTATTTTGATTTTCATATGGTTCCTGCTGGGCTGCTCCTCCAGTCTGCCTGCTTCCCTCTGGATGGCCATCCTGCCCTCAAGCGTGTGAATTGGTCCTGTGGTTTGATTTCATCTGCAAACTTGATAACTGTGCACTCTACTCACCTTCTCCAGGTTACTGAAAAAATGAGAAAATTATTTGAAGTCAAACCTCTAGACTTTGCCAAAAATCCTGTTCTGATTATATTCATTAATCCATTATTACAGTTTTCAAATGGTGAGATGCCAAAATATCTTGCCAATAATGAAAATCACAGTAGATAACAATAGTATTGAGTTTAAAAGCCACAATTTAGGCAAGAATGTAAATGAAAATACTTCAGATTTCTAGCTGGAAAGTCTAAAAATAATGAATTCACAAACTGTTCTGAAATATTCACTAAACAGGAAGTAAAACTCAAATGTCATGAGTTCTAATGGAAGCTGGCAAGCTGTACAGTTTGAAATGCTCTATTTTTTCATACCTGAATAATGATGTAAAATGCCTTAGGGATGATGATGATACTTAACATCTCATCTGAATTATATGATATGCAAAACAATAAGAAAAATATATCCTTAAACCATAAATTATCCTTGTGAATTTTCTCCCATGGTGAATACAGAATTGTAATTGAAACTTGTGAATGAAACTTTTTCCTGAAGTAAACAAAATTTCAAACTGCCAGTGGGAAAACCAAAAGGAATTAGGTGATTAATATAGAGCTTGTCTTATCTAGATGTTAATAGATAGAAACAGTGGCTTCTGTAGGGTATTGAGTGATAGGGTTTTAAATTTCAGATTTTTAAAATCTGCAATATGCCTATAAAAATTCCAGTGACTTCAAAACATCTAAACCTATCCTGTTTAGGTCTTTAATCAGACTATACACACAATGTAGAGCATACTAGTTTTGCAGATTTCCCAGAAAGCTAATTTATTACTAGAAATCTGGATACTGAAGGGTAACTAATAGTGATTGTGCATGGAATAATGCTAATTAATGATGACAGTAAAGTTCACTATATTGGAAAGTAGATTTAAGTACCATAGGACTTAATCTAAATAGAGGTATATACTGCACCAAACATTGCAAAACAAAAAATGAATTCCTACTCTGTTAAGTAATGTTTTCATATCCCTAGTCTATACTCCAGTATTGTGATCAGAATTTTTTAGTTTACTGGATCCCTGTTTTTACAAAGCAAAAGTAAATTCAGTCTCCTTAGCCAGCAAGGAAGCAGACAAAAATTCAGGGAGGCATGACAAAAATATTTTTTCAAGTATCATATGTCATTAAAATGGCTAATAATTTTATAATTGTAGTTGTTATAATATATAATTAATCATAAAATTATTTTTAATTTTTCACACCATTTACAAGCAATCTGACAAAATGGTTTATGACATCCAGAGACAGTGCTTGGATGATATATCTCCTCAAATTTTGTCTCATATATATTTATTCATTAAATCATTTCTCTCTGTAAAGAGGTATTTCCTTATGAATTTTATGATATGCCCTTAACATTATTGATAAACTACAAGCATGTACATGAGTTGCTTTAAATCATAGATGTAGTTTTAGAAATGTTAACCAAACAGGTTTGTTTCTTACACAGAGGCTAGCATTTTTGTCTTTGTTTTCAGTTTTCTGGGTTGATTTTAGCATTAGCAAGAAGTAAAAAAACCCCAAAAAACGAAAACAACTCCAATAAATAAAGCAAGCAACCCAAAACCTAAAAAAACCACAAAGGCCTAGAACAACAGCAACGACAAGAAGTCCACCTTGATATGGTCATCAATATGAGCAGATTATGCTCTGCCTCACTGCTTCCTGTATAGACAAAAGATAAATGGGACAATAACTGTTGGTGTCATTCTCACTTTATTTAAAAATAACTTTGCTCAAGGATCTAAAAGAAAAAGCAAACATCAATGCAAACAAAAAAACTTACAAACTGTTGCACAGAACTTGTGGTTCAAAAATCTCTCTAGATAATCTGGTTTACAGCAGTATTGTTTGTGTGGTTTAAAACTGTAAAATTATATTTTTTTTCTTTCTCCATCAATGTAGTAGTCGGTTGAATAAGAAGTAAAAACAAATTTTAAAAAAGACAAGAAACCCCAGCAAAATTTGAAATACTGTTACAGAAAGCCCATAGATTCATTCCTCTATGTTCTTCAGATCTAGAAATGAAACTAAGTGTCACAGGAAAAAACTTGCCTCTACAATATGATTTTATCTTTGGGTTTAAACAATCAGCTGAGTGAGGGGGAAGCTTTTCAACCTGTAGAAGTATAGGTTGTCAAACATGTTCTGATGAAGAAATAAATATTAATTCTGTAGAAACTTAGACCTCTCTTCTTCCCTGCCCATACTCAAGATTAAAGGGCAGAGTAAGAGACTTCCTCCTTCACCTGGCAGATCTAAGGTACACATCTCAGAATTATGTCTGAAGGTGTCAGTGTTCACTAAAGGTGGGCGAGAACACCAGGAATGATACATGTCTGATCAGGATTCGTTTGCTAGTTAGGAAGTGATTGGCAGAGAAAGAGGTATTAAGCACTCAGGCTCAGAGAAACCAGAGTGAATGTACAGCCAAGATTACCATCTGTTGAATATGAAATGCTTGGATCAAGACATTATAGATACATTTCCCCAAACAGCAAGGGAAGCAGTCTTTTTTGGAAACACTGTCACAACAGAGTAGGGAAGCATTAAGATAGAAGCAAAAAGCTGTTCACTAAATTTTGGAGAGCAAATTACTTTATTGATGCAATTGAACTGTATTTAAATTATGCTGGATCTGTGAAAGTCTTTACAACTTACCTCTAAATTAAAAATTTGGATTTCTGACACATACTGTGCAAGCAATTATTATTAATAATGATCATGATCATCATAATTAGAAGGAGTTTTGGGGCTCCCATCCCCAGTGACCTTTGAGCTGCGATATGTGATCTTTTATCCTGAATAAAGCTGGACACTTTTTATGATTTTCAAATCTCCCTTTCCTGATCTAGATGACCTTTCATAAACACTAAAGCGGTGAAAATTATTCTACTTCCATATACAAAGAATTGTTGAAGAAGGTAGAGAGCAACTCGAACTTATGAGGGTAACTGTCTGTACAATAACTCTTTTCTACTCCTTCTTTAATTGTAAATTGGAATGTAGAAACTAGGACTAGATCTTCATCATCCAAGATTAATCTCATCTGCGCAGCCAGCAGCCCACAAAGTATCAGGAGCATTTAGACTTCCAGAAGGATTAAAGTATCTATTTTGTTTCTTTCAGTACTTCCTGCCCTATAGTTTGATTTTTATTCAAAAAAATAATGCCTTTGCCATTGCTGAAAGCACCACCAAATAACTAGCGAAATGTAAAACTGTTAATGAGGGTGGAAGGTGTGATATACTTTTATTTCTTCAAGGTGTGGTGGGTTGACCTTGGCTGAACACCAGGTGCCCCCCAAACCACTCTACCACTCCTCTTCCCACTGCACAGGGGAGAGAAAATAAGATGGAAAGCAACTCATACGTTGAGATAAGGCAGTTTAATCAAGAAAAAGTGGGAGTTTGCATGCATGTAAGCAGAGAGGAAAGAAAGTTTTTCTCTCCTTCTCTTCAGCAAACAGTATTCAGGGAAGCAGGGCTTCAGCACATGTAGTGTTTGCTCCAGAAGGCAAACACTGTAAATGACAAACTGTCCCTCTTTCCTCCTCCTCCTTCCCTTAGCTTTTTATATCTGAGATGATATCATATGGTGTGGAAAATCCCTTTGGTTATCCCTTTGGGTCAGCTGGCCTGGTTGTGTCCCCTTCCAGCCCCTTGATGTGGGAGGAATATTGAGACACAGCTCTGCTGCTGTGCCAGCCCTGCCCAACAGTACCCAAAACACTGCTGTGTTATCAACACCTTTCCAGCTACCAATGCACTGCACAGCACTGTGAGCGTAGTTATGAGAAAATGGACTCCATCTCAGCCAGACCCAACACACAAGGATTTTGAATAATATGTGATATACTTCTAAGAAATCGAGGGAATTATGACCATTGAAGCTGGTATGAAGCAGGTTAGAGCTGGTTGGAAAACTATTTTCAGAACAGTTGCTGAAGTTTTAGTGTAATAATCTAGAAAGATTTGTCCCAAATCTGGAGCTGATAAGAAGACTAAAAAATGGAATGAAAGAAGGCTGTACTCTTAATAAATATCTGATAATACCATTCTGAGAGACACTTGGAATATTTAGAAGAAAAGAGTAGAAATTGAAGTGATCTTGAGAACAAAAGAAACCCCAAAGCAAACAACAAAATATTGTAAAGGTATGTGTAAGAAGATTGGCTATAAGATGTATGATGTAGTTCTTCCACTCTACTTGTATTAGTAGATCAAGTAAGGTGTCATCATTTTCGGATCACTTTTTTAAAGAAAGTTGTTAAGTAAAAGAATTTGTGGAAGAATAGCAAGCTCAGAACACTGAGAAATATAATATATAAGAGCAGAAAGTAGAAATAAGTGGTTTATTCTACTCTAGAGAAATGAGAGCTCACTTCAGAGACAAGAGAATAGCTTTCACCATGCAAACCCATGACAGAAAAAGAGTTCTGATTTGAAGCATGAGGCTTTTACCACTTACATTAGAAAAAGTATGCCAATTATAAAATTAAGCTAGAACTATATGACTCAGGAAAGTCAAATAAGCTCCATATTAGAGGTTCTAGAAATGAAACCAAATAATTTATAATAAAAGTTCAACTAGATCGTTTCTCTCTTGTAACAAGAAGAATAATGTTCTTTGAACAATTTTGAGATTACAGAGTATGTTTGTATTGATTAAAAAATGCTATTCTTTAAAATTCAAGGTAAACAAAAGTTTTCTTTGTACAAAGCATTGAGGTACTTTTTATCTAAGTGTTGACAAACATGGTTCATGTAAAGCTGTCCACAGATAAAGTGAAAATTGCTCTGTTGGGAAGGAAGGATAAAACCTTTCTTGTTAGTTTCAGAAATATTGATAATCCATGACTCTGAGCTGGCAAAAAGTTCAACTCTACCCTCTTTCTTTTTTTTTCCCCCTTTGTACAACAAACCATGCCCTTCCCCTTTTTCAACTTACGCTTTTTCTATCTGAAGGCAGGAGGGGGGATAAATGACTGTAAAAATATCTTAGCGATATTTATATGTGTTCTTTTTTTCTAGAATCTGCTCATGCAGTAATAGAGGGTGCTTTCTACAGTGAAAATTTTGGTGTGTTGCACAATCTAGAAGAGCTGTAGAGCTCAAACTGCAGAAAATACCATTTATAGGCAAAAGCTTTACAGCAGAGTAGTCACGAGGAAATTTATGTATAAAGTTAGTTATGGGTAATTTAGGAAAAAACCTAAAGATCTGTTGCTTGATACTGCAATTAAACAGAGATGAAATGGTAGCTAAAAGGCAATGGTTCTCATATTTTGGAACAAAATTTCTGTAAAAGTTTTATTTCTATGCTTTGTCCAAATTTCGAATCATGTTGTCACAACAAGGTTGTTTATTTTCATTAGAGATAATGAAAGATTTCAGACTAATTTTAGTTGTAATGCTTTCTCTTTGTAGGATAAATGCTGAAATAATATAGACTGTAGAATATCAAGACGGTTACTGGTGGGAAAACCTTTAAATTCAGGATCAATAGTAACTCTCCTACCTGGTGAAAGAAATAAATCATTGAATGTTAATTCCAGAAGATACTTGCAGTGTGGTGGGCAGGAGTTTGTCTGGGCGGGGGCGGTGGGACAGCCTGAGTTTGTTCAGAGCGGGCAGAGTGCACTTCTGCCCTAAGGCAGTCTCTCAGTATCTGCATCAGTGTGGAGCCATCTCCAGGCTAACAGACCTCATTCCTCAGTAGGACTTAGAATGGCTCAGTGCTACATTAGCCCTGCTGTTCAGCTTCCACGGAATTCAAAACTGTTGGCATAGGGAGGCCAAAATTTTCTGTATCACAGAATACAGACACGTGTGAAGACAGAAGGTTTGTTTCACTTAGGTCATCAAATTGTCATGAAAGTCTTCAGATTTTCAAAATGTAAAATTTTGCTGCCATAATTACTAGTAAATTAACCACTCAACTGATAATGTTTTGAAATATGTCATGATTTATATCTGTGTGTACATGAGTTATAATATTATGACAGCAAGGTTTTGTTTTTATATAGTTGACATATCCCCATTCAGTTTATATATTATTTGGTATTAACATTTTGTAGTATAATTGAAGCCCTTTATTTTATGAACTTAGAAACACCCATAAGTGTCTTCTTTTCTTCTTTAACAAAATTTTGATTATTCATAACCTTTTATTGCTTAAAAAAGTTTTACTTCGCTACTGAAAGGGTAGACAGTTGACTGGACATAAAATATTTCCTTTAGGCAAAAGAGATGTGTGTTTGCTTGTTAGCTTTCCATATGAGTATTTGCCATTACCATTACCATTTACCATTAAATTCACATTGTTAAAGAGCATGGAGAATGAAGTGAAAAGCCTGGAGCAAAAACTGCATGGTGGCATTTCTAAACAGTAATATTTTAAGCTAGTGGGCATGGGAAAAACACTTACAGTCACTAACTTCATAGCACTAAACATTTTGCTAACTATTGATATTAACTATGAGCATTACACTTTAGATTTCATTTTATAGTTTTCTCTTGATCGAGATCTTTATTTGGAATGAAGAAAAAAATGCAACTGGTTTACACTAATGGGACAGAAACCTCATTATGCCGAAAGTGATGCCTCATAATTCTTCGTGGCAGCTATAATTAATCGTTTCCTGATTTTATTTTTGTCTGTGCAAAGTCAAAAATAGGGCATTTAAGTCAATAGAGTTGGAATTGGTGCCAGTAGAAATGGAAGACAATGATAACATGAATGCCAACCTTCCCACCAAAAATTATTTCTTAATGTTTTTTATTTTCTAAGTGTTTTTGTTAACCACATGAGGTATATTGCTCCAAATTTCACATTACAGTATGTTATCTTCTGCATGCAGTGTCAAGCAAAGTGAACATATGTTATTTTGCAAGCAGGAAAGAGATTATGCTCCTGAGAAGAGCTTATCAAATGTGATTTGATCTATCAATTTTCACAGAGATCCAGTGAGCATCAGAAAGAAAAGCTGACTCATTTACTTCATTCATTTTATATATAGTAGTCAAACAGCTTCTTACACTTTCCTCCTCTTGTTAAAATCAGAAGGAAAAAAAGTAAAACCCCTTTGCATGGAGTAGCTATACTTATTACTCATCTTGAATTTTAAAACAACTCCACTTCTCAAGTCTGTGGCAGTTTGGTACTCCCAAAATATTGGAACTATACACCTCTTTAGGTCAATAAATATTTTTAGATGAAATCTCAAAAGAAAATAAATAATCCTGTTTTTTAGATATTGTACTAGGGTTTATTGTACTGGTAATTTATTGACTTCTTGTATTTTATTGACTTGCTCTTGTATTTAATTTACTTATTTTGGAAGTAGTATAACCTAATCTTTATTTCCCTTTTTGCTTTCTCCATGCCATGCAAAAATTATAGAAAAAGCAACAGTGAAAGAAGGACTTTAAGTGAATGGACCAAAATTAACCGTCTCTGAAGTATCTGAGTATGATGAAAGGGATGCTTCAGAAGGAGTTTAATATGGGCTGTCGTTCCATCCTTGTCCTGTGTGAGAAAGGAAGTAGAAATACATACATGATGTAATAGGAAATGTCGCCCCTTCTCCAACATTTCTCTTTGTTCCATTAATAGAGCCCAAGACAGTGTAGGAATAATGAAATGTTAGAACTACATGATGATAATCCATGTGCTGGTCTCCCACTCTTAACAAAGGTCTGCATCATTTTAAAGCAGAACCTGCAGATCTGGGAAGAGTTTGTAAACTCGAGCTAGAAAAAAGACAGATGCAATAAAGGACCAGGAATGCTCTCTGAGATAGTAATATGGAAAAGTAGCCATTTTTGTTACATATGATGGAGTTCAACATTTCTCAGAGATAAGAGTGCTTGGAAGATCAATTTAGAATTTTGGAGCAAAGAGTAGAGGAACTGTATTTTATGCAAGTCATTACTTATTCTTCCTGCTCTTTTAAAAATGGAGCAATATCACTGGCTTCAGAAGTCAACTGTGCTGGCAAGAAACTGTTTATTCAGGCATTTATGAGTCATGATCTCAAGCAACACTTGAAATAAAAAGGCTTCATTGCTTTAAAAAAAAAAGCAAAACCAAGTGCCGATCTGAACTCATTAAACCAGCATACGTAGATAGCTAGGAAATTAATTCTCTTTGAGGGGTCAGGGAAGTGGCTTGGCCAGTATTATCTCATTTACCTATATATTCACTCCAAGTCCTCCTCATTGTTTCAAGGTGCTCTTCACCCTAGAACCTGTCTGCCCATTCCTCCTTAGATCACACTGCTGACGTCTGTAGGCATTCATCCAGACTACAGGTGAATTCTGTCTTATCTGCCACTCCTGTGGATGGTTATATATCTATGTATAAAACAAACCCTCTGAGCATGCATAATATGAATTTTGTATATTTTCAGTACATGTACCCTTTTACTTAGGCAAATATTTTAACTCACCGTTTCAAATAGATTGACATCCCCACAAATATGTATATATTTTTAAAAAGAGATGAGATAATGTATTTTAGATTTATTTGTACAAATTCTGTTTTAGAGCCTTGGTCTTAATAACAGATGGTACTGAACCATTTCCTACAAAGTATAGAAAAGGGAGAGTAAAAGTCATGTGAATAAAATCTAATAGGATTTAAAATAAAACACAAGTGAGTGTGATAAAAGACTAATCTGGTATTCAGTCTTATGATGTATAGCATTTTGATGAATCAGGTTTTTTTGTGTGACTGGACAGAAGCAAAACCAATATTTTATTTGATGATGCATTTATAGCATAAGAATGTTTTTCTATAAAGTAGAAGTTTTTCTATAAAGTAGTAGTTTTGTTTCTCCGTCCTGCTCCACTTTAATGAAATCTTATTGCTATGTTATGCATGAGCATTTCCAAATGCTCTCCTCTGGAAGACACAGTAGGAATGAACTGTAAAAGTCACTGTGCAGTATAGATTCTAGTTCAGCAGCTTGTTTTAAGAGGCCATGGCACATAGCATCCTATCACATATACTTCCAACTCTTTGCAGACAGCTGTTGTTGATGAAGTTCAGTCCATTATTTTCTGGATTTGTCATTTTAAGGTGGATGTCTCAAATTCACCATATAAAGCTTTTGTAAATAAAGATTACAAGATGATTTTTGATGTGATAGAGGGAACGAAGAATTAGTGGGATTCTCAATGGTGATAAAAAAATAAAAGAGAAACTGCACTTCTGTGTAGTGGTGATCTTTCCTTTTTAACATTTGAAGTTCTGGGTTGCAGTTTTCTGGTTGGCTCAGCATTTACACCTTCAATTGCTTCACCACTTTTCTCCTTTGGTTCTTTTGTTGCAATCAATAAAAGGAAAAAAAATATGCTTGTTTAGTAAGGCAGCATACAAAGCTCTGGTGCAGAGTGTGTCAACCTGTCTATGGAGTTACATTCCCATGGATGGTCTCTGAACTCAACATACTCCCACGGTCTATTTCAAGTATCTGGGAGACTGGGGTTTCACTTTTAGTTTGTATATTGTCTCAGATTACAGTTTTCAAAATAGCTCATGCCCCAAAGTTAAAGCAGGAGTAACCAGATGCCAAGACAGCAGCTCTGTGAGAACAGTGATCTGGAATTGACTTTAGTTCTGTTCCTTGAAAACTGATGCAACAGAAAAGTAAAATAAAATGTAGCATTGAAGTGGAGTTGCCTAGGTAAACCTGAAACTCATTTCAATTCATGCCATGATTGTCCCCCAGAGTTTAGGAAGAACAAATAATTTTGATCTGCCCAACTAGCACGGTGTCATACTGATACCTCCACTAGGGTGTCATTGCCAGTTTTTGAACTCAGATCGCATAATGCACGTCACATTTTGGTTTAGAGATGTACCATTTAAGTTTCACAAGTTCTTGATCATTGATATTCATGGTTTCTGAATAGATCTGAATTTCTGTTGCCTTACTGTTGATATTCTAAAGCAGAGAAACTTCAGAATAGTTGTTTCTTCACTGCCTGCTTTTTTTTTTTTTTCTATTTCAAGAAACTATGCTAGAAAAATCAATGAAAATCAGAGATAAGCTTCAGAAATGATGTACTATGAGGAAGTGTACAATTTTCCGTTTTACGTTGCTCAGTTAGTACATACTGATATCCAGAAATGTTCAGCATTTGCACAAGACATTTAGATTGGGAATCTGGCATGAAGAGATTTTAATGAAGCACAGATAGTTGCAGGTACCAGTTCTTTATTATGTAATTATATTCACAGTGTTAGTCAAGCCTGACATGTTTTCATGCACACTCCCTGCATTGACTGCTGAGTGTAGAGAGCAAAACTGGTTTCTTCATGGTGTCATTTGACATTTTAAAGGTAGAGAACTGAGACGTGGCTATCCCTTGGCTTGGTTTTTGTTTCTTTGGGGTTTTTTTTGTTGTTGTTTTTGTTTTTTTTTTTTTACTTGTTTTTTTCCCCTAAGTGAATACTTTCTACTAGCACTAGAAAAGCTCTTCCATGTGACATGCTTGAAGCTCTCACACCTGTTTTCCCCGCTGCCTTCTATGTGTGAAGCATTTTCTTTTCAGCATTCTTAATGCTCAAAGATATTACTGAGCCACAGGGAGGCAAATCTGCTTTGTTATATAACAAAAATATTTTAAAAACCAAACCAAAAGAAGCAAACAATAACCCCTCTTCTTTTTTAGAGAGATACTTTTTAAAGTATATGTATTTAAAAAAGGCTAGATTTACAGTGACATGCAGAAAAAAGAAAAAAATCTGAATGCTGGTAGTTCCCAATTCCCGGTAAGAAAAGTTAAATTTACTCACTATATTAGCAGGGGCATTCTGAATCTATTCTCGCACTACACTTCAGAGAATACTTCTTGAAATGTTGCTGCAAACCAGAATTTTCCTCTCCTTATTTTATTTTATTTTATTTTATTTTATTTTATTTTATTTTATTTTATTTTATTTTATTTTATTTTACTGACAGGAAAGGAGATGGGGAAGAGGTGAAAGCTGTAAGAGAAGTCCCTGGAGAAGGCAGTGTTCTTTGTTTACCTAGGCTTTTGCTAATGAGAGACAGGGCAGTGCCAAAGTAGAATTGGCAACTGCTTGAGACATTAATCCTTATGATGAAAACAAAACCTGTCTTATAGCAACAAATACAAAAACTGTGAAAATCTTTGGCTTGTTTAGTTTTACTTTGTTTTTTCTGAAGTGCGGTTGTTGTGAATAACCAAAGCAGAAAATGAGATTTAATATAGACTTTGCATATGCTACTCATAAAAAAATGCATTCATAAAATCATTGATTAGACATTAAAAAGGGTTTTAAATGTTGCAGGAAAAGCTGAGTTTATCCAATAGAGAAGAACAGCAGATCAGTTAAATTATTGAAGGTGGAGTAGTTTTGTAGTGTTCCTCTGCTTGTATCCTCTGACACAGCCTAACAGGAGGCAGAAATGGTGAGACAGAGTGACAAAGTCCACTGATCAACTTGAATGAATTTTCTACTATTAGAAATTTAATGTTGCAAACCAAAAAAAGAGGCTTCCATTTTGAGAAAGAGGTGATTGAATGCTAAAAGATTTATTGTAAAAGGAGAAAAAAAACCCTGCAGGATAAGCTAATCTGTAAATAATTTAAGAGACAAACTAAAGTAAAACTCAGCAGGTCTGAGAAACATGCATGTCCTGCTGATAACACAGGAATGACTGACTTCTCTGAAGAGGGTTTGGGAGCAATTCAGTTCATTATAAAGTGGAAAATTATCTTGAGGAAAATGTTGGAACAGGCAACCTTTATTTTCTCCTTTATTTGAGAAAATAGAAGATAAAATCTTAAAAATAAATAAATATAGAACCTAGGAAGGAATTATCACTCTGTCTGATAAAATTGCCCTGTGTAATGATATGATTGTTTTCTTTGCTTTGCTTTTCTTTGCTTTGTCGTTTAAATGATTGGCATTTTGATAAATATCAGGGTAATTAATTAGTATTATTTCTTCTGAAAAGTCGCATTAAATTCAGTAGGAAGAAAATGTCTGCAGTATTATTTAAATTTTCAACCAATATATGTCAAGGTTGTATATGTGACTTTGCTTACAGGATATTGACATAAAACTTGTTCTATCTCTGCTTTTGTTGTGTTTTAACCCCAGCCAGCTACTGAGCCCCACACAGACACGCACTCATCTCCCCAGAGGAAGAGGAAACATGAGAAAACTCCTGGGTTGAAATAAATACAGTTCAATACGTAAAGCAAAGCCTAGCACATTTTTGTGCTATTGTGGTGGTTTTAGCTGGGGTAGAGATAATTTTCGTCACCTATGGGTAACTGGTATGGGGCTGTTTGGGATTTCTGTGGCAAGCTGTTGATAATGAAGAGAATTTCCACCACAAATCCAAAACACAGCCATGTGTTAGCTACTGTGAAGGAAATTAACTCTACCCTGGCCTAAAGCAGCATAGCTTTCCATGGAGTTTTTTTGAAAATTTTTGGTGCCTTTTTTTTTTTTTTCCTGCTGTTGTTATTTATTTATTTACAGTAAGTGTGCCTTTTTTAACTTTCTAAAGTATCCGGAAGTTGAGTTTTTTTTGACTTATATTTACTTAAATATGTGTACTATAACCCTAAAAACTTAAAAATGCACGCATATAAACTAATTTTTTCATAGGTAGTCAAAGTGCTAGACAAATTCTCAATTAAAAAAAAAAAGAGAAAGGAAAATTAATTTTGAATTCAAGATTATATTTGTAATTGATATGAGCAGCAGAAAGATGGTATGGAAATCTGAAGTCAGTTTCAATGGAAATAACTATGGATTCAGCAAAATAAAGACTGTGAAGTTATACTTGAGGACAACATCCTTCTTTTTCCATTTTCTGTTAATTCAATGACATGTAGGAAATAAATGTGTAACGGACCTGAAATACATGATTCTTGACACAATAATTTATTTATCTATGATCCTAGTGTCATAGTGTCAGAATTTACCAGATTAATTTACTAACACTTATTGTCTTGAAATTAACAGATCATTCTTTTAGGTCATCAACTATTTACACATATGGCTACATCTGAAAGATTAGGGGAAAAAAAATGAACCAAAAACCCAGTCTTCCCCAGATGTTCCAGTGTTTGCTATCAGAAATAAAAGTAATGTATTAGCTGTACCAGAGAAAATGTTAAGTCAATTATACTCTTGCAAGATTTATAAGAACTAAAGTGAATTTAAACTTGAATTGTCAAAGGAAATTTTACATGCATTAACCACTCAGCTGCATCCATCCCATATATTTAATTATGTACTGGATTTTGAACCATCGTCTCGAGAGCAGTGTTAAATAAGAGTTTTCCTACACTACTATTCATAGGCATTGCTCTGAATTACACGTGTAAAAAACCCAGTTGACGTCACCAGAAAGAGAACCAAATGTTAATATATTTTCATTCCTCTCCCAAAGATGCGTGTTACAGTAAATAGACTTGACCTCATTCCCTTGAATGTTCAACCAGTCAAGTGTTTAATGTTAAAAGATTTCTTATGCACATCCCAGAATATTTGATATTATTTTACTTACAAGGATATGTAGAAGAACCATTTGGTAAAGAAGATTGGAATGATGGCATGCTCTGGAATGATGAAAGTATTTTTAATCTCCAATTAATAATCCTGGTTTTAAGGCAATATTTTTTTTCAATACTATCAGTTATGAAACCTTAATGTTACAAAAATATCATCCATTAGTAACACAAAACGGCTTAAACCACAATAGAACTAAAATTTTAACAAAAAAATTGGAAATTTCAAGACTTGTTGCACTTATCTTTGATGATGAAAGTTTTTGCTTTTGTTCAACCTTCTCATATCCTATTTCAGAGATATATATTCCAAAAACATTTCAAATCTTAGTAAAGAGAATTGAAGTGCAGTCTAAAGCAGATTTTTCAAATTCAGCCTGTAATAGCTTCTCTTTTGCTTACATTTGTGAACTCTGTGCACTAAGATCACAGTGAAATGGTAACTCTGTTAGTAGCATTCTGCTTTGAATAAAATGACATTGATGCAAACATTTCTTGGATTCAGGGGGTTGTTGCCGGATACATTTGCAGGATATGTACTTATGTCTGTTTTAAATTAATACTGTGAAATACTGGACGAGAAAGGGTGAGGAGAAAGCTGCAATGTAAAATATGGAATAAGGAGCTTATGTTTTTCTAAAGCTTATATTATTGCTACAGAACTTGAAGATAAGTAGACTGAAGAGGAAATAGGAAATTGTTAAAAGATAAGTTCAGCACAAACTGTGAGGCAGTACAATGCAAATTAAATTCACATTAATCAGAACATTTCATAGAAACACACAATATTTTAATGGAAATATTGATAATAAAAATCATAGTTCAATTCCTAGACAGAATTCCACGTTATTATAGGTGAAATTCACCCAGCCTGAAATAATTTCCATGTCTGAGACAAAATGTAGATTTGAAACTCTGCATTCCTATATCTCACATTAAAAAAATTTAAAAGAAAAAAGAAAGAAAGAAAAATTTGGGACAAGAAGGAAACTGCTTGGTTTTTAAGACAGACCAAATTAGTTTGTCTAGAATTCTTGGGACAGAAATTAAAAATTAACAGTAGAAATATATGGTACCCTTTCAATGTAGGTTTCTTGGAGATTTAGCTAAGGAAATTACTTTCATGTTTTTATTTGTTCTGTATGCTCACAATTACCTATACATGATGAAATTAAGACAAGAATCATTTGGGTTTTTTCTACAGTAGACAAATGGTGTAGCAATAAAACTCCTGTGTCCAGTCCATCTCACTGATTACATTTCCTACTCCATTTCTCTCTTTTTCTTTAAATTGGCATTATTTGTGTATAAAAATGTATTACTCTGGATTCTATCTTCCAAAGTATTTTAAGTAGCTACTTACTATGATTTAATTTGAGAGACTCCTGTGCCTAATAAGCTTTCCATTTAAAATCTGAGCTTTGAGCTTTATAAAAGCTACGTGGTCTACATGTAAACACTGTGTAAATAGCATCTGAATAAAAGGCAGGGGCACACATTAGGAGCTGCCAGAACTGTGTCTGTTGTGGCTGCCCTGGTTGCTGCCGCCTGAGCAGCTGAAGAACAAAAGTCCTGATTGACTGGTGCCAACTCAAGCGAAAAATATGCCAGCAAAGGGGAAAGTCAGAAACAAACGCAGAAATAGGTTATAGGAAGTGTGTGTATTTGTTGGTAGAGGTACAAGAGAGAGCCATTCAAAATATGGCTGTGAAGCGTGTTTGCTTGTGATTTTATTTAGCACGGGAATAGAGAATCCTGCTCTTAAATTTTGGATCTGTCAGATGACACTACCCCACATGGTTTTAGAGAATCTGATTGCAATGTTGTTTGAAAAAGGTTTCTTATGTTTATACAATCTAATGCTAAACATTATGACTAAAATGCAGATTATTTCATACAGCAGAAATGTGTTTGCGGCAGAGGGGTTTTTTTTGTCTAGAAACTGATAAAAATGGATGTGAGACTACAATGTTCAGTATACTGTCTGGAGAACATTTATTTATTTAAATGAGGAAAAAAAGTTAATTTAATTGCTAGTTATGAATTGAAAGCTTTTAATGGCTTTTGCCTCGCTGTCCAATTTTGCTATTTGCTGGAGAACTGCATTTTGTATTTATTTGCTCTAAGCAGCAGATTATGTTTTACTCAGTGAAATTAAAAGTAATCAAACATAGGTTAATGTCCACAGGAAAAACTAGTGTCTTTACACTAGTATTTAAACAGGAATTTCTAAAGGAAATTTGAAGTCAAAATAAAAAAAGTTAGATTTCTGGAGTTTTTTAATGAGGTATGCATCAAGTTTTAGGTATATCATAATGTCCAGATATCATGCCTTTCGTAAATGAACCCTTATAAATGAACCCTTATAGTAAACAGTATAGTAACAGTGTAATAGGACTTTCAGACTAACCAGTACCTTTCCTTCTATTATTTGGTTGGTTTTTTTCTTTTTTTCCGCTTGGTAGTGGAGAAGGATGGTAGAGATTTTAGAGTTGTTGAAGTCTATTATTTATCATGTAAGCACTTGTGATAGCATGGTGTAGCTCAGAAACAACAAAGGAGTAAGAAAAATAGAAAAAAACCAGTTTGTGCAAATACAAGTTGAAAAAATGTTTCAAGAAGGTTTGTATGATAAAATGGATCATTGAGATGTTGATTTTTTCCCAAATGGGAGGAATGTTTTGGTTTTAAGGGAAAAAAACGTGTTCTAAAGATCTTCATTCTTTTGGAAATAAAACGGCAGCCATCAATGTAGTCTTTGTCTGTTTACAAATACTTTTTATGGCCTGGAAAACTGCATTGAGTTCTCAAAATTACTTTCAGGTTAGATCTTTCTATTAACTGAGGGAAATACATTACAACTAATTCTTTTTCACCAATGATAAAAATTTAGATGAGCAGAGCTTCTTCATTAAGTAAGAAAGTAAAGAGGAAAGGGGAAAGATACTGCAATAGGTATATTTATACAATAAGTTTTTTCCAGTTTTGTATGTTTCTGGTAAACATAGACAAAACAAGCTCCTCCAAGGAGGAAGAGAAAGGGTAATTATAACAGTTCACCTGAGAGATTTAATAAACTCAACATTTCTCGGAGTCTAAACTGTATTATTTTCTAGAAGACATAATTTTTATCTTGCTTCTGGGAAGGGGAAAATCTTCAATTCATGCATTCAAGAAACTATCTGGAAGATCATAGTGGCACCTTCTGGACAGAGATACTGAGTCTAAGTATTTTTGCAAATATTTGCTGATTGGGTCTATTTGTATCAAATAAATACTGCCATTACAGTGCTTCCAAGTAATTGAATTAGTGAGTATTATTTGGCTTTAAATGTACATCCTAACTGATAGCACTAAATTCTTTGACAAAATTTGAAGGGTTAAAGTCATGCAGCTCCTGAGGTAATTTGTCTAGGAGATTGATGGGAAACATTAAATGAATATCAGTTTAGTCAGATGTCTCCTAATGCTCCTGCAACTCCTATTCAATCACACTAGTGAGTGAGATGTTGACTACTGTTGGGAATCTAGTGATGAGCTGAAGAAAGTAGATGATGACTGGAACAGAGGAACAATTGCTTTTCATGAGCCATCACGACATGCAGATCCCTCAGAGCCTTTCATAATGTCTAGCAAGCAGTAGGGTATTGGTTCACAAAACAAAAACTTGGCCAATCAAACGTTTTGCATTCATGTGTAACTTTTAGATCACATTAACAAATGAATGACAGCTCCTATTTGCTCATAGCTTTCACATCCTGGAAAAATATGCAAGAGTTTCATTTGTGCAATTATCGAAATAAGGGACTTGAAATTCAGCTAGAGACAAAGTGTCAAGTATTCCTGCTCAAGCTGACAAATCTCTAATCAGTTGTCATTTCATATTTACTTTAAAAGACTTTATTGCTGAATATTGAATATTTTGCAAGGAGAGATGATAGCTATGGACTTCATGCTATTAATCTCTTGAGAACAAGGTGATTATTAGCGAAGTCTTTTGAGGGGCAAAGATTTTATTAATAAATTCAGAGGAATTTTAACCACCTCTTTTTTAGAAAAGTTATTGAAGGCATCATACCAGTTAATTAATTGAAATAAGTACTTGATATTGAGCCCTAGAGAAAATGTTGGTAATTATTGCAGCTCAAAATTTAGTATATTTGCTTTAGAGTTTAATTAACAGCATTATGATTTGTGTCAGAGAGCAGCTCTAGACCTTGCCATTTTCAAATTAAAAACCTTAGCAGTTTTGACAGTTTTGGTGCCAGACAAAGCCTTTTTGACTGGTTTGTTAAGGCAAATGGGAGAGTTCAAGATCATCTATTTCTGGCTGTAGCAGTGGGATAGAGGCAGATGTGCCTAAGAAGCAGTTTCACAATGCTAATCCTATGCGTCTACCTTACTCTGTGTTTTGAATGACAAAGTTACCTGTGAATCTAAGCTCAGATTAATAGTTACAAAACCATTTCATCTGGAAATCTGTGTTCTGGTGTCATCCAGATATCAGGCCAAAATGACCAGTTAAGTCCTTCAGGCTCTCTTAACACAGGAACCCAGCACATAGGTCAAAATCAGAGCAGAAGGCACAGATATTTTCAGTTAAGCAGGCTTTTGGAAGTTACAGGTACTATATTTTGTTTAAGGGGATTCACTTCTAGAACATTTCTTGGTGGGAGCCATCATCTTTCTGTAGCTATGTGCTGCATAGCCTCTGTTAGGAGCTATTGCAAGAGAGGGAAGCAAAGTGTCTTTCCCTCTGTGGCCTTTTAAACAGTCAACCAGGAACAGAAATATGCTTTCTGAAATCTGCCCACGGGTGCCTACCTCTTCCTCTAGCTGAGCCTAGCTTGTCATTCAACAAGAGATGTAGAGCGTGTTCCTGATCTCTCCCATATTCAATAAGAAGAGAATGCTCACATGACATTATCTGGGAGGAAGTGAAGTAGTTTATGAACACTCAGTTTTGAACACAGGCATAATGACTTGAAATACCAGCTGAAATAAAGTAAAAAATGCAATTCAGGTCTCTATTCAGGAATAAGAGTTCTGTACCTAGATTAAGCTAAGACACCACATTTTGTTGGTACAGCTTTCTTCTAAGTAACTCTTGCTGACCATTGTAAATCAGAATATTTTCTATGCACCATTTCAATTTGTTTTGAATCTGGGACAATTGCATCAAAATCTTGCAGATGATCTGTACTGAAGGTCATGGCAGAGGGTATAATACAGAAATGTAATAATGTAAACTGTCATAAATGTTTTTGTTTTCTGAAATATGCTGACACATCTTTATGGAAATATAAGGTTCTCTTTAACTTTGCTGTGTGTAGCAGAGCTCAGAAGACATGTACTTTCAGAACAAGTGAAATATTTTCCAAAATGAGGTACTATAACTTTTTATAGAAAAAGAAGTAAGTTTGAAAACCTGTGTTGTGTTTGACACTCTTTTGTCCCCATCCTAACATTTCCACACCAGTTATTTTCTTCATATGACAAAAAGAGTGTCGTTCTTTTTACTTCTACTTGCAACATTATTTATTTCTCACTATTTAAAATACAGGAAATTCAAAATATGTCTCTTAGGCAGGTATTAGAGAATGATACTTTTTCACAAATTTCATTTGGTCAATGAAAGACTATTTGAATCTTTAACATAAGGTTGTGAAGTTAATAATAGTGAGAAATTAATTTCAGAGGTTATTTTGAAAAGCTGTTTTCCAGAGACTCTTTACCTAGACAAGGGTTGTATACGTTCTTGTTGCAAGCTGCGAGGTGATAAGATATTCTGCATTTCAGGATGTATGACACAGAATTCTTCTGAAGTTTGTAGCCTTTAAAATACTTTTTTTCAGTTCTTTTAGAATTGCTTCCTGCAGAGAAGAACCTCATAATTAGAATAGAGTAGGATAGAACAGCAGTGCAAGTCCTTTGATATGTTGGTTGCCTGATAGACTTTTTGAGATAAGATGAAATATAGCTATTGATAAAACTACTATTATAAAGCCAGACTTCCAGAACTACCTAGAGTTAGCTTGCTTTTGATGAACCACAGAATATTAAGCATGAACCAGATAAATATAGTGTTCAGACTGCATAATTTTCATTATAATTGCTTATGTTCTATTTGGGTTGAGTTCCTTTCAAATCTAATGATTTCTTCTTTTTTTCCTTTCCTTCACTTCTTTTTTTTTTTT